>JALIRH010000023.1:2639333-3111743 GCA_023055505.1 Callipepla californica brunnescens | reverse complement strand
ACTTGTGAAGTCTTGTGGGTTAGCTTTATTTTCTTTAGTGAATCAAAGAGTACTGTTTGATCCTGAAAATGAAAGAGAATGCTTCAAGAATCCTTCTATACTCTAGAAATCAAAGGATTGATTGAATCATTTAAAGAGGGACATGAAAGATAAGAGCCATGACTGTATTGCAAAGATAGCCGTTCTGTGTATCCTCCTACAGTGACTATAAAACGATCCTACTGATACCTGGGGCACACAGACTGTAGTTCAGGGATGGCTAAATCAGATTGCTTTCTAATTGTCCTTCCTCAGTCAGTCGACTTTTTATCTTTGCTTACACATTTCCTTTCCCTAGACATTAGTAAAAGAGTGGCCTTGACTTCAGTACACATGAGGCAAAAGGGTTTGTTGCTACTGGCCTTCTTTCTCCTCTATTGCCGCTCTGTGAAGTGTCTCATGACAGCCTACATCACCACTTCTGGCATAAGAACATATATTACAGACTACCACTCATCTGATGGCCTATCCTTGCACGCTGTGCTCATTCTCACCTGACCGAATCTACCCACATGTACAGCTGATACAAGTGTCTTTATTCAGCAGTTCTATAAATCATTAAGTAGGCTCAGATTTACATATAAAAACAGTACAAATAAGACTACAAGAAACTTGTTTAATATAAGTCATAAAGCTTCTTCTACATAAATAGACAATAACAGAAGGCTTTGGCATTCCTAGCTGAAGGGCGTATACTATGTAGGGTGGATATAGAGTTCCTTTTCAGAAGATCTAATCTGCACTGTATGCATAGCTGATAAGCATTGGGTCTAGCGAGTGCAAACAATTGATTTCTGTACTGGATCATCTGTGTCAGGAAGAAAGCTCTAGTGTCTGCAAACTGTTTGGAGAGAAATATTCTTTAGTGAGGATGGTCTCTGACTGAGTACTTACTGCATGCAACTATGTTTTCTGCCTTGGATATGGACATCTTATACCTTCAACAAGCAACCACAACACTTTCTTTAAAAGCCTATGGGACAAACAAACCATTTTTATTGTAATATCCTGAAGATATATCCTGGTTCAAGGCAGTTTGTTCAAGAAGAAGTACTGGCCTAAGCTGGCAAGGCTAGCATACTCCTCTTTCAATGCACAACCTATGAACAACCTGTTCAAATTCTGGACAGAATTTTCTTCTTGTTGTGTTTTCTACCCGAGATCTAGCTGCTAGAATAGTACGAAGAGATCAGAAGCCAAGTTGAAAAAGTTCTTGTCCCATTTTTTGAAGGAAACGTTGTAAAGTGTGAACTGATGATACCCAGTGCAGTGATGACTGTACAGACGGCAGAATCACAGCCACAGGAGGGTAGAAAGATTACTGATCACATCTCCACCAACACAGCAGAATAACTTCCCGCTTTGAGTTTAATTTGTAAGTGGTAGGACAGGGGCAGGAGGTTGGACAGCTCCTGTGTTTATTTTTGTGCTCATAAAAACAGCTTCCTCTGCAAAAACTGTGCCCTCCTGGACCTGCTTTTTTCCTCTGAATTTGTAACCTAGGTTTGTTGGCAGGAAAACTATAGTAAGAGTCTCAAGAATAAAATTTCACACACAGAATGTCATAAATACATAAATGAGGTTTCCTCAGCAGTTCAATCTCATGTCCTGTAATGACACTGCAAGTTGGTGCTTTGTGAACAAATGTCTGACACAACTGGAGCACCTCATGTTTGAAATGCTGCCTTTGGTTCGCTGAAGGGGGCCTTCACATGTGATGGTCATTTCATTTTTTCATTTCAAAGGGAGGTTTCAGGTGCACATTAGGAAACATTTATTCTCAGGGGCAATGTATTGGAATGGGCTTCCCAGGGTGGAGGTGGGATCACTGTCCCTGAAAGTATTTAAGAAACATGTGGACATGGTACTGGGGGACACCATCAGAGCGCATGGTGGGAGTGGGTCGATGGTTAAACTTGGTGATCTTAGAGGTCTTTTCCAACCTTAATGATTCTGTGATTCTACGAAGAGGAGCTCCTGGAGAGCAAGGTCAGTCAGTTTCGAAGTACTAAGTTGTCAGTATGGTGTGATCCAGCTCACTTTGAGACAGGATTTTAAGGGAAGTCAGTGCCTTTCACAGTAAATCACAGAATGGTTTTTAAATACAATGGACTTTTAAAATACAATATAATTCTGCACAGGTGGCTCAGTACACAAAAAGATCTGCTGGTGCTATGCCATTAGCACAGCAAGCCCCATAGCGTATCTAGAGGACCTGAGACATGAATCTGATTAAAAAAAATCCACTACAACTGTTCAAAAAATACACACAGGGAGTATATGTACCCTGTGGGTTACAGAGTATGTTCGATACACGACTGAACCAAAATACAGCACAGAATACAGTTGCCTTATAGCGTGCTGACACTGGCCATTCTGTCAAGGTATGTGGTTTTCGTGAGCAGTGACCGTCCCTTTTCCCAGGAGATGTGTCAGAAAATGCCATAGGATCAGAGGAGGAAATGTCACCTAGCAACCAAAGCTTTAAGAAGAAAAGTTCTCCACCGGCCAGGAGAGAGTGAATGTGCTGGTATCCGGGTGGGAGCACGACCAACAGCAAAATGATGTGTGCCCACTGCCAGCCCCAGCCCAGCCGTGGTGGGTGCTCTGCACACCGTGGGTCTGAGAGGATTCTGGTTTTTGAAGCACAGCTCAGGATTACTTTCTTTTCCCCACTCTTCCCAAGATGAAATCACGATGGAGATCTGCATTTGAATTTTAAAACAGCAAGAAGTCAACTCGATGGGAAAGGGCATTATCTGTCTTTTGTCTCTCGCATTTCTCTTTCTTTATCCTTTCCTACCGTTTGCAAAGGCCAGGTTAACAGGTATTTCGCCTATCATCCGCTTGAGCAAAGAAGAGCTTTCCTTATTTATCGTCCTTACGACGTGTAGGCCTTTGAGGCATTAAGAAATTCAAAGCGGAGATCACTTACCCCTGGGCTAGGGAAGGAAGCTGGGGAACAGCAGGAGTCAGACTCGTTTGTAGTGCGAAAACAAGACAGGCTGGGAAACGCGACTGTCTGCACCGAACAGAACACCGTGCTCCGGCGCGGCCTGCCGGGCCGGGACCGCTACACCCGGCGATACGGCGTGCCGCACCCGCACGCATCTCATCAGCCGCACGTTTCATAACCTGCTCGGAGTGCCGTTGCAGCACGGCAGCTTCGCTTCTTCACGCTCCTTCCAGCTCCGCGCCGGCAAACCGCACCGCGTCCCACCGCCACCGCCCACCGCCCGGCCCCGGCCCCCGCGCCCCGCCCCGCCCCCCGGGCTGGGGGAGCCGTTGGGGAACCGCCGCTCCGACAGCCCGGGCGGTTGCAGGCGGCGCGGAGCGGGGGTCGAGCTGAAAGTCACCATGCGCTCCACCTCTGCCTCAGGCTCGGCCGGCCTCCCCGCGTCCGATTACTGGATCGACGGCTCTAACAAGGAGGCCTTGAGCAAATTCTATGATGCGGAGTCCGTGCTGGGACGGTAAGGGGGGGGGGGTGTGGTTGGGAGCTCGTGGGGCGGTGTCGCCGGGTCGAGAGCGGCGAAACTTTGGTGTGCGCGGAGGCGCGGGGCGGGGCGGCTGGCGGCGGCGCGGCGCCGTCGGGGGGTCGAGCTCCGCGGATCCGAGAGACGTGGTGGCCCCGGGGCGAGCCGCGCCGCGTGTGCGTGGCACTCGGGTGCCGTGCAGCTCCGGGCTGCGTGTCCTGCTGCGGCCCCTTGGAGCCCCAGCTGTCCGCTCGCCGTGCCGGACCCGCAGTCCCTGCCCTCCGTCGGTCCCTCAGCCTGGCTGTCAGCTCGCAGCTCGGGCAGCGGCGGTGACCAGGCCTCTGTCAGCCTGCGGACTGCGGTGAGTTCTGCCTGGCGCTCCTGCGTGCCCACAAGGGTCCCAAGTCTTCAGTTTTTTTGTTTTTTTTTTCCGTTTCCTTTCAAACCGATGCCCCGCGTAAGATTCATTTCCCTTCCCCCTGCCCTCTCAAAATACAGTTGTTGGTTTATGTTGAATTTAGAGGCAGAAAATAGCACTTTTTGAAAAAAAGAGTGGAAAAGGAAAGCACTAGAGAGCATCTTGCACCGGATGACTTGAGTCAGCAAATCAGTAAATAACAGCGATTGCAAATTCCAACAACAGGCGTTTATTAAAATCCTGGTTGAGAGTGGGAAATTTGCAGGCGGTACTATGGTTTCTTGGCACACTTCTTTGCTGAGAGGATGTGCAATGAAAGGTATTGCTATGAATGCACCTGTGCTTGCCTGCTGTAGCTAAAAGAGGCTGGAGGAGCTATTGGAACACAATAAAACATTATTCTTGGCTTGCTGGCTAGGTCTCAAGCATTTGCTGCTACCTTTTTGCCACTGTTGTGACTCAGGCAGGATTATGTACCCTTTCCCAAGTTTGTACTTTATCACACACCTATGCAGGGACATGAAAACATGAAGGAGGAAGTAGTGAGGTCGGTTTTGTTTCCAGAAGTGACACAGAAATGCACACTGCTGAGCAACAGCAGTTGATAGCAACTCTATCACCTGAATAAGTGCTGTTCTGTGCGGTTTGCCTGGAGTCCTTTCAGCATGGCTGCTAGAGGCCTGTGAGCTTAGTTTTTGGGGGCTCCGTAGTGCTGATATGACCTGTGTTCATCTCATGGGTTTGACCTCTCAGGAAAACAAGTCCTTGAAAACTGCAGTATTAGTGGGGCTTTCTACCCCTGCAGGGTGTTGCAGAAGGAGCCCAAAGCTCTGCACACTCCACTCTAAAGACAGAAAGATATTTATTGATATAAATAGATACAAGATGGTAATTTGAGCAATGATAACAGCAACTTAACAAGATTCAAAATGGCTGGATATCCTTGATTACTTGCTACATAGAGGGTAGGGGGTGCTGGATGAATCTTAGATCAAATCTTAGCAGAGCTAGTATAGCTTAAGAACAGTAAATAGCTTAATAAGGATCTGTTAACCAGGTATAACCATGTTCTGAGTGAATGGGTTTCTGTGTACCTTGAGAGGTGTTTGTCCCTACTCAGAGGGAAATTCTGGTGGCAAGAACAGTCTCCAAGGGATTCTTAGGCAGCTTGCTACCTGTGGGCTAAGATGACTGACACATAGTCATACTACACAGAATTGGTTCTGTTGAACCAGATGTCTGAGTACCAATGGTGAAACCTTGATTATTATTAGTCCCAAGGATAAGGTCCTTTGCACTTCGTTGTATGCATTAGGCCTTGGATATAATCACCAGGCAGAATGCTGGGCAAGGAGACACCATCATACAAGGAGAGACAGTAGATGCTGAAACCCTAAGGGAAGGTTTGACTAAGAAACAACCACACACAGCTGGGTAATCTTACTATCAGCCTTTTCCAAGTTAAAATAGTATACTAAAATAATGACTTAGTCAAGATAGGGAATTGGAATATGTCTTTTGTTAGCCTGAAAAGGCCTGTGATTGGACAGATGTCCCCAAGTATGGGGGTCCTCTTGGAAAGTGACCTTTCTGCAAAATCTGTCTGACAAATCCCTTAGCTGTTCTAATCAGTAGATCTTGTTTCCTCAGCAGCACTAAGAAGGAACCGTGGGGTGCTGATTGATGAAAGAGTCAATGTGAGCCAGCAGTGCCCGCTTGCAGCCCAGAAGTCCAGCTGTATTCTGGGTTACATCAAGAGAACTGTGACCAGCAGGTCTAGGGAGGTGATTCTGCCCCTACTCTGCTCTTCTGTACCCATCTGGAGTATCTGACTCTGGGGCCCCTAAAACAAGAAGGACATGAAGGTGTTGGAGCAGGTCCAGAGGAGGGCTGTGGAGGTGATCAGGTGACTGGAGCACCTCTCCTATGAGGACAGGATGAGAGAGCTGGGTCTCTTCAGCCTGGAGAAGAGGAGGCTCCAGTGGGGACTTCCAGTGCCTGAAAGGGGCCCACAGGGAAGCTGGGGAGGGACTTTTTAGAAAGGCAGGACAAAGGGAAATAGTTTTAAGCTGTAAGAGGGTAGATTTAGACTAGATATTAAGAAGAAATTCTTTACTGTGAGGGTAGTGAGATGCTGGAATGGTTTGCTCAGTGAGGTTGTGGATGCTCCCCTCTGGAAGCATTCAGTGCCTGGCTGGATGGGGCTTTGAGCGATCTGGTCTAGAGGGAGGTGTCCTTGCCTATAGCAGGGGGTTGGAACTAAATGATCTTAAAGGTCCCTTCCAATGGAAACCATTTTCTGATTCTATGATTCTTGTATGGCTAATGAAGGAGTGACTGGAAGAGACTGGGAAGCTCAGCTGTGGGGTTTCACAGGGGCCTATAGTTCTCCAGACTCGTAAGTAAAAAGATGAAGAGTGATGTTTGCTGGTCATATGCTATCAAGGGTTTTTAAGGACGATATTGCCTGTGGAGAATCGCAAGAAGACATTACTAGGCTGGCAGGATATTTAAATCACAGAATCACAGAATTGTAGGGGTTGGAAGGGACCTCCAGAGATCAGCTAGTCTAGCCTGTCTGCCAGCTCAGTTTCCTAGCCCAGGTTGCACAGGTAGGTGTCCAGGTGGGTCTTGAATGTCTCCAGAGAATGAGACTCCACCACCCCTCTGTGCAACCTGTGCCTGTGCTCAAAGTGACAAATCAAATGCAGTTTAGATGAATAGAAGCATATGGGAGTGGGTGAGAAAACACTAATTTGGACACAGAACTGTGTCTAGTTAGGTAGTGGATCTTGTGTCCACTGTATGCTGTGGATGCTGAGAATTTACTGTGGTTCAAGAGGCAGCTAGGCGAGTTTAGTTTAGAGAAACCCATTGAAGTTAATTAAATATATAATTGCTAATTATTGAACTGTAAGATCTTCAGAGTTATGACTGTATTACTTGACAGTATTGACATTGGTTTGCTCTATTCATATTCGTCTTGTGGCATCAGTGTTTGGCCACTGTTAGAGACAGTATTCTGAGTGGGAGAGACTATTATTCTGAACCATTATTATATTATTATTATAACTATTATTATTATTATCCTACTTAATGCTTGGCTACTTTACCTTCCCATTAGTCCATTTCTGTGATGCTGTAAAGATAAAATTTTGTTTTTGTTTTGCATAATGTATTTCTTTCTTCTCTGAAGGTGGCAGCATTGGCAACTTTTGGATTTTTTTCAGAATGTATGTCAGCTGGAAGATTGTTTTTCACACTCTTGGAAAAATAAGTTAATAATTTTGGGTTCCAAGCTTGTGCATTCTATAAAGACTAAAACCCTTCGGTAGCCATTTACAGCTCATGCTGTATCATTTGGTACAGCGTTTCTGAAATTAGCGTTAGTGTAGCAGTACTGTATGAGGGAAGGAGAAATTCAGTAACAAATATTTTAATACTCAGCAATATTACAGAAATTTCTCTTTGTTGGAATTTTAGTCAATGTTTTACTTAGTATGCACTGTCTTGCCTAATTGTGTTAAGTTTCGTTATTTTCATTTGATTTGAACCTGCCTGATGTTATGTTGTAGGTGTATTGCAGATCTGTTAAACAGCCAAGAGAGGTTGGAAGTGTTTTCTACTAAATACTTAGGGCTTTTAGAATTTTGGAAAGCTGAATATGACCTGAAGTATTCTACAGATATCTTGATTTTACATTTTCTAACGAAAACATTATGAAAGCATTATACAATTGAGGGAATCTGCCAATTGTATCAGTCATGGTCAATTTTGAATTGCTTGTGCACTCTTTTTTTTTTTTTTTTTTTGTCATATATAAAAGCCCAAACCACTGACACTAGTAAGTAACAAATTCATGTGAAGAAGTTGGGAGTAGCTCAGGAAAAAAAAAATCTCATATTTCCTTTCTAATCTAAATAAACTACATTCAGTAACCTTGCTATCATGAATGAATGGAAATAAAAAAAACATTCAAGATGTTAATGAATATCCATTGAATGAAAGTCTGACATTATTTTAGCGTACTTTGGAAATAATATTCTTAGTGATTTGTCTTTGAATAATCCAGTTAACAGAGGCATGCTGCCAGTATGAAAAGCTTTATGCTATGGGATTTTATTCTGTGCTTGGCAGTAAAAATAAAAACAAATAAATACTGTGTAGAAAAGAGTAGATTTTCATGCCCCTTCTGTGGAATACTGATCATAAATTATACAACTTTGGAATGACAGTGAGCCCTCCTACCTGCTTATACTCTTTGGAGACTGAATTTGAATTTTATTCAAACTAAAGAAAGCATGTCTTTCAGATTCATTGTATGTGCAAGATGGAGTTTGCCATTTAATTTAATAGGTGTCCTGTACCACTCTAACATTCTGGACCGATGAGTATTTTAAGAACATACTTTGGGCAAGAAATTTATTCTAATTCCTTTGTCATGCTGCAGTACTTTTTAAAAATAGAGGTGCTTTACAGTATAGTTTTGCAGAGAAAATGGATCACTTAGTAGCTTTACCTCAAGTTAATGTCTTATTACTATAAGGACAGCAAGGAGTCTGTCTCTTCAAGCCTTCAGTCTTTACTAGCTGATGAGCTTAGTAAAATTAAAAAGATAAGGTTGAAAAGTTGACTTTTGCCATGGTAAGCAACACTTTTTATCAGTTCAGATAAAAAGTGTTCCCATCCAACTCAGAATATTCTGAGTTGGATGGGAACCCACAAGAATCATTGAGTCCAGCTCTAGGCTCCATGTGGGACCCCTCAAAATTCAAACCCTGTGTCTGATAGCATTATTCAAACATTTCTTGAACTCAGACATTTGGGGCTGTGCCCAGTGCCCTGGGCAGCCCATTCTGTGCCCACCACTCACCTCTTCTCTGCTCTGCACTGAATAGAACCAGGGATCTCAGCTGTTCCTCACACAGCTTCCAATCTCCATATTCCTCTGTTGAATACTCTCAAATCATTTACTGTACACTTGTATTGTGTATATAGTGATGACCATTTATGAAAGGACTTACTGATTTTTTTTTCAGTGACTTCAGGTTCTTGGTGTCCTGGTGAAAGAGGATGACAAACCATCTTGTTCCCCCCACTCTGATTGGTTCTTTGCAACCAGATATGAAATGCAAGTGCTCCGAGTGTTCAGGGACTGCGCCATTCTCTCACTATGTGTTGATATTATTTACTATGTGTTGGTATTGTTTACTTAGCAGGGCATTCACTTAAACTGAAAGACAAAAGCTGAGGCTAGTCTTGATAAAATATTCTTGAAACACCAAATAACTGCAACTTCCGGAGCAGAATGTTTGATGCTAAAGAAGGCAGTAACACATTGATTTTCTTTCCTGCCGGAAGAGGAAAAATTGGTAAATTTAATTCAAGAATATCTGTTATTATTGTATTGTTGTATTTAAAAATTTGGACTTTTAGATAAAATGGAGTCCGTGTGTGAGTAGGATCATGAATCAGTTGCCAAATTGGGTCAGTATGTAGTGGAAAAATTTCATTGAAAGAGGCACCCTGAAATTCTCTAGCATGTTTTCCATTCTCACTCTCAGGGAGATGAAACCCATCTCCATCATAATAAATATGCAGGTAAATTATTTTTAATTTAAATTCAGATCCCATCCCCATGCATAATTCCTATCTTAGGTGCTAAAAAGAAGGTGGAACATGAATAAAACTGAGTTTAAAAATGCATTTATTACTATAAAAACTTGCTCATAGAGTTTATTTGATTGGCAGTAGCAGAGAAAGAATGATTCTTCAGAAATAGAAGAAAATTCATTTAAAATGACAAAACAACCCAAGTCTCTTCCTCTGCCTTCTCCTCTTCAGCAGAACAGTGTCCCTTTGAGCATTTTAATCTTTGGCTGTTCTAGCTAAAGCAGTAGCCCTAGTTACCTTAAAGTCATTTCAGCTGGCTTGATCTATTTTTATTATTCCTGCAACATTTCTGTATTAAAAAGAAACCAGAGCCATCTCACAGCCTACCTCTATGTGACTTGAGATGAGATGAAGCATCTTTTATGTTTGAAATAATCATATTAGAATTGAACTTGCAGATGACCATATAAATTAAAGCCAGTGAAGCTTATTTTTTTAAATGAGGTTAGTTTTTCTACTGTCAATCTATATTTGTGAGCTGGTTATGTTTGTCAGTGAATCCAATGAGTATTTACCAGATAGCCTGTTAAAATAATTTTACATAGTGCTTCTTAAGAACCATAACTTCTAACTGTACTGAATATCTAATGAGACCATTTCATTGTGTTCTTTACTACTTGTGAATTTGCAGATAAGATGGTAATGAGGATAAGGGGTGGTGTACTCAATTTCATGTAGCCACTGGAAGACCACATTTTGTGCTGGGGAGTCATGTCTATTGGTTGTTTTATTGAATATTCAGATACTTCGAAGAGTGAATAGACAGAACTGAGAAACTAGAGGTTTTCATCCCTTGATGAATTTCAGTATATTAGTATTTGTTTTTATTTTCAGTTACTTTATGTTATTTTAAAGCATGAGTATGATAGGAATAATGCAGTGTTTTACAGCATAGAACTTTTCAACAATTCTGAATGAAATTTGCAACATTTCCCATTTTTTGTTCATTGTTTATTAAAGATATGCAATTGACTTCTCCAGATTTAGAAGTACGGTGGTAATTCAAGAGAGTCTTGGTACAGCTGTTTGGTTTTACTGCTTTCATCTTATCTTTCGTCCCCTTCTGGATAATATTTTATGTTATACCAAAAGTTGAGCATCGCTCAGTCACGCTTTTGTATCTAGGTCTGTCCGTGACAGGGGGACAGTGGTCTCACAAGCCCACAAACTGAGAGTTGTGAAGGAAATGGAAAGGAATGAAAGGGAAAACAACAATGAACAGTGGCGATGATCTGAGGAGAAAAACAAACGTAGTTAACTAATAATGGTAGTGGAGTACAAGTTAATTGGGATTGAAGCTAATAAATCAAATAAATGAGAGAGTTTCTGAAAACAGAAATCCTTACTCTGATCTTCCAGGGAGCAAAGAGACAGTCTTGCAACTTCTAGTCACTTTCATTTTTCCCTCTCCCTGAATGATGAAAATGAAGCAGGGAAGTCTTCTGGGTATCGCGGTTCATTCCTCTCCTCCAAGTCTGGAGTTGCAGCATTAACTCTTTAACTCTTGGTGCAGTGCATGATGTTATGATGTGAAGTACTGATTGCAAACAACAAAACCATGACACATGTGTATGATATAACCTCCTATTGATAGGGAGGGATGTTACAGGAACTGCATTTTTCTACTGACTACAGTCATAACATTATCATACCTTTTAATAAGAACAATAGACATTATTGAACTGAATGAGCTCAAGTTTGCCTTTCTCACAGCTGTTACCTTGGTAGTTTATAGTCATCCAGTTCTTTGTTGCCCATACTTTTTGTGTTTCATTTTCATATAATGTTTGTCTGACAAAATGTCTGTCTTAACAGCAAAGTTCCTGTTATTTGTCTGCAGTGAATGAACTTGCAATTAACACTGTTATTTTTTTCCCTTGTCATGGTTTTATGATTTTTGGTACTGGTATTCCACATCATAACATCATGTATTGCATTAAGAGTTAAAGAGCTAATACTCCAGCTCCATAGATCATTGATAATTCCAGGTATACCTGTCTCAGAAGAGAAGAAGCACTACATTCCCCAGAGGACTTTTTCTCCTGAGCACCTGCAAGATCCTGAGAACCTAAGCAGATATTTGAGACAGGGATGTGATCCAGCCCGGTAAACCGTTGACATCCCTATTCCTCTTGCTAGCAATCCCCAGGTAGTGTAGTTCTTCCTTTCTGATAACACAGCCCTTTCTTAAATTGCCATTGCCTCCTACCATCATCATCAAATTGAGCTTAGCATACTTCTAAGTTTGTGCCAAAATTGCTAATGAAATTACTAAATAGATAATCCAGCAAACCAAAAGAATATTGTTCAAATGTGCATGAAGTATGTTCAAATGATGCTGAAGTAATGAAGAGCAGTGTGTTTCTCACAAGCTTTTGTTGAAGGTTAGATTGCATAGGCAAATTTCCTTGTGAGAGAGAAATCCCAAACAGTATAAAACTGTTACCCATTGTTTCAATTAAACTGAAATAATTTAACAATCAGAAATCTTTCAGTATACCCTGTACCAGTGTTGAATCAGTTTCACTTTATTTTAGTAACTCCTTGGTCCCTTCAGATAGAAAAGTCTAGGCCTATTCTCGCCTTCCTTAAGTACCTAGCTCTTTTAGAAAACAACCTACTTTATGCAGGGAGAAAGAAATATTGTCTACTGTATTTAATTAATGCAGTTTCAGAAGCTGAGAAATTTGTCATTTGGCATCCGTCTTCCTGAAGTAAGTGCAAAGAAGGGTATAATTGTTAAGCTAGTCATAATGCTTGACAAAATCTGATGTTTCAGAGAAATGGAGGATTAAATTTCAATATTTGGATGGATTTCCCATTTTCCTCCTCCCATTTTAGGAATGTGGATCAAATTCATTGTTCCTGAATGTAGAAGTAACGCTGTCAGACAGAAATGAAAGACAGTGTGTATTTAAATGGCACTTGAAAATTATGTATATGAGATATAGATCCTGATTTGTCCTTGATTTTCATCCAGCATGATAATCACAGAAGTAAAAAGTGACTGTGAAGGCAAAAGAACTATAAAATGCTACCCTTCATATATATAATGAAAAATCTGGTTTAAACTTACCTGTGAAATCTGTCATCTGAAAACGTTCTGTGGAGGAGTTGGGCTGGGAACAGATGGTGCTGGGGAAAGGTGATGATAGTTCTCCAGCAGAGAATCACACCTGTGAGGTAGAATATTTCAGTTTAAATTTAAGGACTGTTCCCGCACACAAAGGAGAAGAGAAGTAACTTGACTGTGATTAAAGTAACAAATGTAATCTAGCAGAAAATGTCTATCTGTCTTCAGTTCTGAAGCAGCCTTGTTGATACAGACAGGAGACTCTGGAAATGTGTGCAAAATTTGTATATTATCATTCTGTGAAGGAAGCTTTATGACTTGGTTGCCCATGGTACCAGGGACTATTTTGATGATTCTGGATAGTTCATAGTGTCCTTTTGTTGAGAGATACAAATTCAGTATTGATCTGTTGACATCTATCAACCAGCTTTTCCTGGTCACATTCTTACCTCTAACTGAAATATATAAAAATCTCTTTGGAGGCTGATGCTGTGCTCTTCTACGCTGTTAATGTCTGACTAATGAAAAATGTATACAAATTGAGGCTGTTGCTGTCAGAGATGAGTATGTAACATGCTGTATATATGCTTTGTGATATTTAAGGAAAGTTTACACTTGGCTTTCAGTAAAAAGTAATATGAGTGGTAGGATGGGTAAGCATTCTTTGCTTGGTGTTGATATTTCTGGAAGCAACTAATCTAGAAACAGTAAGCATTTATTTTCAGAGCTATTTCAAAATCTTGAAGTCTCATCTAGAAATCCTATCTTCTGTAGATTGAGTAGTAAGTACACATACGTAGGCTACTCTGAAGGTAATGATTCCATGGAAACCGCAACAGGTACAGAGAGCACGTGAACACTATTTGACGGAGCAAAATCTCAGCAACATCATTTTTTAACATCATCCTCACTATTAGCTCTGCATTTTCACCAGTGATGAACAAGAGCGTGCATGCTGCGCTTGTAGTAATCTGCGACAATGGAGGTGACACACTGTTACCATCACCACTGCTGAAACAAACCTACACTGTGCTCATATTCACTGTTTGGCTTCCATAAACATTCAGCAGGTGTCAAAGATGTCAGTAAATGTGTTTTTTTTCTGCATTTTGGAGGCACACCTTCCTGTGCACTTACATGTCAGACACTGTTTTGTCAGGCTGCCCTCCTGCTGCCATCTGTCACGCAGCAACATCATGTAACTATATATTGGTGGGAAGGTTCAACCTCTACTGCCGCACCACCACCATCTACCTCTGGTGTCACGGGCCAACGTACTAAATAGGAGGCACTACTTTGGGCACAAACCTCTATGTTTCTCATATAAATATAAAATCATCTAGTAGTTCTAGACTTGTTGAGCTTTAACTGTGTGACAACAGCTGGACTGGATTGAATTAGAGGTCTGTCTAGGTCAATAGCCTTCTTGCAGCTGTAGCAAGAAGGAAATAACTACTAAGTTATATAAAAAAGGGCAAGCATGTAAGAGTACCGGTCCAGAGCAGTCCCTCAGCCTTTGGAATTCTGAAGTCTAACCCGAACCTTCAGCTCTGTTTGTCATATTGGAATAGAAACATAGACTTACATGCAGTGCTCAACATGCAAGACAGAATCACAACCGAATGGTTGGAAGGGACCTTTTTTGACATCATCTGCTTCAGCATACTTAACCAGAGATAGCTGCAGCAAAGTTTCCCAACACTGCGTCCTGTCTGTTTATTCATATCTCCACGGGTGGTTTGTATTATTTTTAACCATAGTTGGGTATTAAGTTAGTAATTTGTAGAGCTTTTACTTAAATTTCAAGATGTCTTTGTGGTAATAGATTTCTAGTTAGTCCAGTTAATATATTAAAATCAGTCTTGTGATGAATATTTATAATTTAATATTCCTTTACACTGAACTTAATCTGCCATTCAAAAATCTACCCCTCAGTCTCATTAGAGTCTTCTTGCAGCATTTATGTTTGGCAGAAACCTAGTATTATGAACAATTTTGATGAGAAAAGCAAAAAAAACTCCACGGCCATATGTCACCTAATTTCTCATCTAAGCTCCTATATTTGCTTATTGAGCAGATGTGATCTCTTCCAGACTTCAGTGGTGACCTCTGTGCAGTGTGAGAACTGAGCATTTAGTCCTTGCCTGTTTTCTTACTTGTAACCAACTATCAATGTATTTCCTCCTCATGTGGTTTCCTCAAGAACCTTTAATTAGGGATTTCATCAAATAGCTTTTGGAAATCTAAGTAAGCGTATCAGCTAAATTTTATTTATTCACATGCTTGCCAAATCTTTCAAAGCATCCTTGCAGTTTTGAGACATGATGTACCTTCATAGAAGCTATTCATTTTTCCCCAGCCCATGTATCCCACGATTCTATATCTAGAGCTCTGAATGAGGTAAGTCAATGTAGGGCAAGCATGTAGGACTTGGTTTCTCCAGATGTCTCTCAGAAACTGTCTTAAAAATGTTCGTCATTGTTTTTTTCTATCCTGACTAAGAGTGCTAAGATACTAAGTGGTTGTGTAAGATGTTGCAGAGCACCTTTTGAGCTACTTCATCCATGAGCTCTAGATGAAGTGCTGAGCGAGTCCCAGCTGGTGCTGTTGAAATGCAGTTGCTCATTTTATCTCTTGGTTTCATGACCTGTTTTGCTGCTTCTTTCTGTCTTCGATTTGAATAATCTTTGGTTTGAAAAGTATTTACTATTTGTCTTCTGAGGCATCCCCACTAAAAAAATGTTCTATTGTAGGTAAAACTTCATTTTGTCAAATGTTAGCTATATCACAGTTCTGTTTTTAGAAAGAGTTATTTTTTTTTAATATCACAGTGCAGCTGCTTTTCAATGTCTTGTGCAAAATGCTGTAGAGGTTGTCTTCAAGACAGAATATTCTTCAGTGAATAAACATGCAAGAGATTGTTCTTCTGTCTTTCTGTGGCAGATAACTGTCAATAGAAGGTGAGGCAGAAGTAGATGACTGGTCTTCATCTTTGTGCTATTTCATCCATTTCATTGTATGCCTTCCTTCTAGTGTGTTTTATTACAGTTTGGGCAAGGTGAAGGTCTTTGCATGGTTTTACTGTCTTTTCTGTACATTCACATGGTGTTAGTGATTCTAAGTTCATCCAAGGAAAAACCAGTATGGCTGAAGCTGAACAAAAGTTCATCTGCATCCATACTGCAGCTAATTGAAGATCTGATCAAGGGATAGAACATTTTTGGAGGCAAGGAGTTACTAGTTAAATTCTTAGCTAATAGTCAGTACGTACGTGTTGCTTTTGATATAGAGGTCGTGAATGAAAATTAGAAGTCGTATGTCAATGTTAGACTTTTTCCATTGGAAATTATTCAGGTAACAATTTGTTTGTAATTTTTAAGAATAAGTATGTGTGACTGATTGGCTGGAAAAAATATTAATGTTAGCCAGTGAAATTCATGCTTAAACTAACTTTCTCTAGCCTGGATCATAAGGAGAGTCTCAGTGTTTACTAGTCAATAATTTTGGCTGCTGATTCTTATTAGTTCTTTATTTCCTTGTGTTAACACTCATCTGTGGCTGTATATTACAGTGTCAGTTCTGTCGTAGGAAAAAAAGTCAATGATGTTTAACTGCCTGGAAGTAAAATGGGTTAGTGTAAGTATTGACTGAAACTAATGGTGCAAAACTGCTTAGAATTGTCCATACATGGGTGATCTGATAGCAGCCTTTCAGTAGCTCAAGGGGAGCTGCAGGAAAGAAGGGGACAGATGTTTCAGCAAGGTCTGTGGTGACAGAACAAGGGGAAATGGTTTCAAGCTTAAAGATGGTGGATTTAGGTTGGATATAAGAAAAAGGTCTTTCATAGTGAAGATAGTGAGGCACTGGAGCAGGTTGCCTAGAGAAGTGATTGATGCCCCATCCCTGGAGACTTTTGAGGTGAGGCTGGATCAGGCCCTGGGCAACCTCATTTAACTGTGTGTGTCCCTGTTGAAAGGTCCATTTCCACTGTAAAGATTGTATAGATTCTATGATGTTTCTGTGATAATAATTTAAGAGTTGCTGTTGGGAACATGCTGCAATTCATGTAAATGCATGAGCATGCACACACATTCAGACACCCCTCAGATGGAACAGAAGGTAACTTAAAAATTTTTCAAAAGTAATGAATTACTTTTATGGTACCTTGTGGTGGCAGATGAAAGGGAATTTCCAGAGAGTCTGCAGAAATGAAAATGAAATGGATGACACACATTTTGAAGCCTAATGTAAGATTTATTTTTCTTTGGGAATGTTAGTCCTAGCTTGTATCAGTGATGGATGATACAGCATTCTGATTTCAGGTAAAGCCTCCCTCTGAAAAGTGTTTGAAGCTGCAGTTCAAAACTTCTCTTGAGATCTGTTAGAGGTGGGAGACAGAGCATTTTAAGTTTTGCCTAGATGACTCATCTGGTGCAAGCTGTTTTGGCCCTAAGCCAGTGGGGCCCTGGAGATGCATAACTTTCCTCTGTGCCCGACCAGATGTCAGATTGTGAAGGCATGTTCAGCCCCATGGAGCATGCACAGCAGTCTCTCGAGGACTGTCTGTGCTTCCCTTTACCAGGGATTCTCCAGGCATGGGGAACTTCTGAGGCACTGTCAGCATCCCAGCTGGTGCTGTCCTTGATACTTCCTTTCTCACCCGGTGCAGAGGTGCTCAGAGGAGATGTTTCAGATCTCTGTGACTCCTTTCATGTCTGTGTTTTGCTGATGCCTTATCTCCTTTTAGATTGTCAATTTTCACAATTGCAGTCTATAATTACTAGTAAATATCTAGTAGGCCCTACAGGTTGTTTGACAATGTCTGCCGCCAGCCAGACTCTCATTATTAGTATGGGCACCCTAAGAGGACACACAAAATGTGATTTATAAGAAAATCTTTCTTTTGTACTGCATGTGAATTATTCCAAAGCATATTAAGACAGCAAGGAGTTTATTACCTCTCGAAAAGTATGGATGGATAATGCAAAAGAAGAGTTACTTGTGTAAATTAATTGTAGAAATTTCAAAAATGTGGACATGTCTGCTAGCCGTAGACAGTATCATCCTCTGATCTTCAGGTTTCAAGCGCACGTATACAGAGCAGTCATAATTATTATCATGGTTTTTGTTTCTAGATCTGTATCTGTGATGGGGACATCAGGCCCACTGGCCCAAAAGAGAAGTAGAGGAAAAGGAATGAAAGAAAAAAAACAAAACAAAACAAACAAAAAACAAAAACAAAAAACCCCAGCAACAGTGATCTGAGGAGGGAAACAAATCTAGTTTACTAATTGCGAGTTAATTGGGATTGAAGCTAATAAATAAATGAGAGAGTTTCTGAAAACTGAAGTTCTTACTCTGATCTGGAAGGAAGCAAAGACGAAGTCTCATGACTTCCAGCCAGTTTCATCTTTTCCTCTTCCCAGAAGTTGGAAATGAAAAAGTAAAGTCTTCTGGGAATCATGGTTAATTCTCCTCTCCTGAGACAGGAGCTGCCGCATTAACTCTTTAACTCCCAGTGCATTGTATAATGTTATGGTATGGAATACCGGTAACAAACCATGAGAATTAAATATGTGCTTCTATGAACTATATATTCCAGTCTGTAGAGTTATTTGAAAGTAAACAATCTTACTGCATGTTGATTGCATCCTAGCTGCCCTCATACAGTTCTGTGAGCAGTACAGAGAAAAGACACTTTGGGAATATTTTTCTTCAGTTTGAAGTATTTTGTTGAATCTTCCAAAAGGCCTTTTATCCCTATCCCTGATTTTGCCTTTTCTGCAACCTTGAATTTTGCTTGCTACTGGGAAGCAATACGTTTTAATCTGATCGCATGTTTATTTAGAGATTTTCTTTCTCTCCAAAATGAAAATTACTCATGTAAATTCAGCTGTTCCCAAAAACCTGAGTAGGAGATTGGTAAGCAAAACAAACATTCTGCAATTGAATAAACTTTTTGTTTATTATGTAGTGCTGACCTTCATGGAGGACTCTACCTTGGGCAAGCACTCATATCAGGATTTACCCTGCATTGTAACTGGTGTGTCATCACAGCAATGACTGAAATTCAAACTCCAATGCAAAATACATTTTTAAGATGATTCTCATGTGTCAGTCTGTCTTCCAAAGCTGCTTAAACTAAGCTTGAAGGCTTACATGAAATATGAAAAGAAGTAATTGACAATGCAAACTTTTGTGACTGGGATTCTTAGGATTGAACTATGACAGCATTGGGGTGGTTATTATGACTGCTTTTCTTTGATCTTTTTTCTTTGCACCAAGTACGAGCTGAGTCTGCCACTGGAACCATAGCAATTTTCTGAAGCTTGAGTCAGAAGCTGTAGATAGAAGAGTGCTCTCCCCAGGGAGAGTGTCACTCTTACTACAGACATTATGAAAGAAAGCTGATGTATTTTTATATTTAATATACATGTAACATAAGAAAAATAAAAAATGGAACCTTTTAGAGTAGGATATCTTTTGTTTTGTTTTTTAAAAATATTACCCTTATTAGTATGTACAGCTTGGTTCACAGCAAAAAATAAAACACACTTTCATGTGACCTAAACTTTACAAATGCGGTAAATTTAACTTAAAAAGCTGACTTCAGCTTGTTCTTCCCTCTCACCATTAGTCAATGAAATAAAATATTAGCTTGAAAGCTGTCTTGAATTCATATAAATGTTTGTTTGGGTAGGCACTTTTGCTGATTGTTTTGGGAAGGCACTGTTGCTATAGTTGAAGTCAGTTACTTAACGGATTCTGAGTTCTTAGAAAATAGACTTTATACTGTATGGTAAATTCATCGCTCTCCTCTTCAGCAACTAAGGACTTTATTCCATTTTCTGCTTATTTAAATGATTACTATTCCTTCCTGCGTTGGTTCTGTTGTTCTCTTCCTCCTACTGACCAAATTTCCTGTAGGAATGATGATTGTTTGTCACACATGGCTCTGAGTAATTTGGGAAGCCCAAACATAGAATTCTGAAAACTATTAAGAGACTTACCACATACATGGTGGCATTTAGAAGTGCCAAGTAGCTGCAAGTGAAAGTGTATGTGTAATACAAGTCTACCAGTGATTATTTTAGGGATGAAAAAATGCATATAAACAATGATGAAGCTCTCACTGTTTTGCTTTTTTCTGAAGGGAAGGCACAGTTACTGTTATCCTGATGCTTCTCGACAGCCCATGGAATATTACCTTTCTCTGAAGTCCATTGATGTTAATTTGCCCACAGAAGGGCTGCATTCTCAACCTGAATTGAAGTTGCAAGTGTGAGGTCATACTAGTTTTGTTTTAGAGTTTTTGTTTTTTGGGGTTTTTTTGGCACGAAATATGATTGGAAAATCTTTTTGTTTTGGTTATGATAACTGATGATTTTGAAATAATTAAATATATAATGTCATTTATGTGGAACTAATTGTTATTAGATCTTTAGCTTTAGTACTTACCATTCATTGAAGCCTTTGAATGTAAAGTAAATAAAAGAAAAATATGGCTTGTGAAGATCCTAAAAAAAACATATCAGTTTACTTATTAATTTACTGCTGGCTTTAATCTCCAATGGTAGGATAAAAGTCAGGAAAACCTAACTCTTACGTAGCTACTGATGTAGCGTCTTAAGAAGGGTCATCCCATCTTAGGCTGTTAATCCCTTCAGTGGTCAGTAGAAAGACAAGCAAATAATTTATCCTACTAATGTTCAATGTCTGTCTTGCAAATAAATGCATCACCTTGTGAATATGCCTCCATTAACAGTAGAGGACGCCTTGGCAGTAGGAATAAACCAAATGTGTTTTCACAGCTCACATTAAGAAGTGAATTAGACCATAATGTGTTCAGAGAAACTGTGCAGCACCTTTTCAAGAGCTGTAATGTAAACTCCTGTTGAATGAGTTCTTTTTGCCTGATTAGAATTGATATGTATGTACAGTTGTATGTATCCATTTCCAAAAATATTAGTAAAGTAAATCAGGCAGCTCACCTGTCTTATCTTTGCAGATTGAGTAATGTACTAAATTATACTTAATAGGATAAAAGACCTAAATTAGCTATTAGAATTGGAAAAGGAAGGGTAGCATCAGATCACTAAATAATGAAATCTTATGTATGAAGATGATGTGGACTGTATTGCCACCAAACAGATGAAATTGTGTTTACAGAATGGCGTTATATCAATTTTAACTAAAAGTCTTCTACTCAGTTTTAATGTGATCCTTTGTTCTCTAATTATTTTTAATTTAATAAAAAAAAAAAACATTTTAGCTAAATAAAAGAAATTGCCTCTAGTAAGGGAGGGAGAAGAGAACTGCAGCAATAAAGCACTTCAGTGTGAGCTGAAGTCCAGACATTGACATATTCCAATGAATTACACTTCTGACAGAGCTGCTGAAGGTGAAATTAGGAAATAAAAAATACTAATCCATTAGCTAGGTTGACTTTGCATGAGAGGGTTCACAGTCACTATTTTCTTGTAGCAGAAAACAGTTAAACATATTTGCATCCAAACAGCACCATTAAACTTAACAGAAACTTATGACTTTGGGCTAGCTTCTTTTTCTATCAGTAGTTTGCAGAAAACTGTTGAGATGGAAATAAATATAGTTGCTTTGGGACCTTTTTTTTTTTCTTCTCTAAATATGTAATAACGGAATATAAAATGTATTTGTCTGTCTCCAGATATGCCTCCTGTTGAAGAGGGCCATTTTTTTTGAGACTGTGTTAGGTAGCTCCATCTGGAGAACAGTGATTAACTCCGTCTCAGGAGGGTGTCGGTGTCTTTTATTGTTAGTTGTCTGGGGAGAGGTCTTCCTGACCAGTCTAGTCTGCTGAGGTGAGTTTTTTTTTTAATTCTTGTATGTTCCCAGCTATGTGGTGTCCGTGTTTAAAAATCAAATCAAAACAAAAAACAACAAACAAGCCGCCATGTTTTTATCCTGCTAAACAACTGATAGTCTAAGCCACCTATCTTAACCATT
Source organism: Callipepla californica brunnescens (assembly GCA_023055505.1). Taxonomy (NCBI): domain Eukaryota; kingdom Metazoa; phylum Chordata; class Aves; order Galliformes; family Odontophoridae; genus Callipepla; species Callipepla californica. Next base: position 3,090,079 of record JALIRH010000023.1, on the reverse strand, counting down.
TAGGAAATTAGTGAAAACACTGAGCAGTGTTAGACCCAGAAGCAAACACAGAACTGATGGATGATGTGTCTGTCCATTGGAACTGATTGTAACTGTTCTTAACGGTTGGACTTTCTTGAACAATTATGTGATGGTGTCAGTACAATGTCATAAGCTTAGTGAATTTGATGTGCAGTATTATTGATGCTGCCTCCTCCGGTAGTGGAGGAGTGTTACAATGTAGGAGAAAGTTTCAATTGATAACGATCTGTTCTTCAAAAGTGTGAGTTGGTTGCCAGTCATTTCCTTCTCGTTCTCTGGTGCTGACAAATAGCTTGCCTAATGTTTCTTGTTTTGCAATTTCTCCAGGGTTTGAAGCTCTGGTTTCATTTGTATTCATTTTTCTTTTTGAGGCAATGGTAGTCTAATTTCTATCCCTCACTTTTCTGAGTTATCAAGTTTCTTCTGATCTTTCTTCTAATATGTTAAGGTAAAATTCACAAAGACTAGTTAAATAGCTAACATCTAATTCATCCGGGTACTCTCTGGTATATTCCTTTCTCAGTGTTTAGACGTTAAAATAGCAGTTACGCTCATTTGAACAGTGGGACTGTGAGTGTAAGAAAGCCATTAAACTTGTGTCTTGTGGCGATTTTTTCATGGTTGCTTTCCTTCTGTACCAAGTAGTATACCAAGTCTGCTTTTCCTCTTGTAACTACGTAGCTGAGGTATTTTTCAAATCTGTTGTTGGAAGTATAATGTTGAAATGACTTTTTTGGTTAGTGAGGTGCTGGTCTCTACGTTATATTTGAGACTGGAAAGACACTTGGTGGTTTCATAAGTCATAGAATCATAGAATGGTTTGGCTTAGAAGAGACCTTTAAGATCATCTAGTTCCAAAAATGATCCTTTATGGCGTAGACCTGTCAAGTGCAAGTAGAATATTGGATTGAATTAGTCAGTGGGAATACTTTTGATTTTAATGTCTAGGTGAAAAATACTTGTTCAGAAATGGCAGGATGCACTGATCATAAATGTAGAGATTTTCTTTCATTCCTGAACAGTCTGTTTGTATTTTTACGGGACATATATATACACTGGATAACATTTCCAGATAGACTCAGAAACTAGATTCCATGAAAAAGATAACGAAAAAGAAAAAGAAACAGAAAAAGAAAAAAAAGTAGATAATATAGATTATATTAAGAAGCTGTTGAAAATGTTATTCTTCTTGTCAGTAGTTTTCTGACTTTGCATTTCTAGAGGTGAGGAAAACTGTGGCTACTGAAAAGCTTGCTCTCCTTAAAAGTTGAATTCTCCAAAATATGAATTTATCTTTTAATATATATCATACCAGGAGGTTGTAATTGTATTTATGGTAGTGTTTCTTCACTATGAATAGGAGATTTCACTTTCTTGCATTTTTCCTAACTCATTCTGTGACTATAGAAACATTTTTTTCTATCTGTAATTCAGAGAACATCAGCTGTTCTAGAGCTTTTCATACTCTAAGTGTTAGGAAAGGAGTGTAAAAAAGATGGGAAGACAAAATGAGGGGAAAAAATATTAACAAAGAAACCAGAAAATGAGAGATGTGTTGTTACCTTCAATTTTTAAAGGAAGAGATATTTCTGGAAGCACAGCAGAAAACAGGTAGACAAGTGATCCTACGATAGTGCCATAATGCGACAGCAGTGGAGGTACTAATGCTATCTGCAGAGTTTACAGCTACATTCTGAAGTTGCTAATGCAGTGCTTGCTAGAACTAAAATACTGTTCTGCCATTAACATCTGAACATTAAGGATAAACTTTTACAATTTTAATAACCTGTGCTATTTTTTCACAGAACATGCTGCACCAAGGAGGGGTGGTTAGAATGTTGACCGACGAGTTCTGTTTAAATTTATTAGTTGGCATGCTTAGGCATTCAGATTCATACAAAAGCAAATCCAGCATAGTGGAATGCTTGTAATGACTTCTAAAATACAAATCTGTGGCCTGTGAATGTGACTGCAGTATGCATGCATATTGTAAGGTAACAGGTTTTTTTTCCTGTGCTGCACCACTGAACCCTTGATTATGTCAGCTTTTACTTTGAGAAATATCTGGCTGTTAATTATATAAAAATTACATTTGAACTGGATTATAGTAGTGGAGTTTAATTTTCGTTTTGTTGTTGAGACCTGAGACTCTCTACACTTGCTTTCGAACAATGACCTTCTGTTTTCTTCTGTTTTGGTTCATATAGAACAACTTTATTCTTTAGTTTCTGTTGCAAATTACTAAGTTAGTGTGGTGCATTCTGAGATAACTTTATCCAATGTACATGTGTTTGCAAATCCAACCTTTTACTCAAGTAATTGATTGCTTTAGTTAGAGATGTGCATAACTAAACAATGTCAGCTATGTCTTTACATTTTACATTTCAATTTCCTGATCCGTTGTCATTTAGTTCCGGTTGCTATGATGCATCCGTCAAGCATGTAGGTAACGAATGTAAAGCTAGCATCTGTTGTGCAGTTACTGTATCCAAAGTAGAAGCTGTTTGTTCATCAGTCAAGTCATGTGAGACGACAGAAAGTTATGTATGCAATGAAAAACATTTAGGAATTTTTAGAACAGTGTTTGACTTTTCGTATGGTTTTGTAGCAAGATGAGGTGCACTTTAAACGTTTCAGTAAGATTGAGGAAATGAAATGAATGAAATAATGAAAGAGCTCATTCAAATTATTATAAAAGAAGTTTATGAGTACTCACTGGGTGTGTCTGTTCAGTTGCTGACGTGGAGAGCAGGCAGTTGCACCATTAAGATTAACAGAGTTATCAGGAACTCATATTCTTTAATATATATAAATATTTTCACTGAATAGTGTTTTAATTGATTATTTATTTTAAACTGCAAAATTCTCTGCAATTCTAACTGTCCACTTAATAAGGGTCTCATTTTTACTGTGTGAATGAGGTATAGTCTTTATAGAAAACTACAGAAAAAAGCAAAACAAAACAAAACAAAAGCCAGTTCAAAAAGTACAGACAGCAGATAGGTAAATTAGTTAGTAAATGTCAAATGCCTGCTCTCAAAATAATTTTTTTTCTTTGTCCTGTTACACTGAATACAGTTTTAATAAGGTCATCAGAGTCCTCAGGGGATTATAAAAAGGAGAGAAATAAACTTTTTACAAGGGTAGACTAATAGGACAGGGAAGAATGATTTTAAGTTCATTGAGAGAAGGTTTAGATTGGATGTCAGGGGGATGTTCTTTACAGAGAGCATGATGAGGTGCTGGAAGAGACTGCCCAGGGAGGCTGTGGGTGCTCTGTCCCTGGAGATGTTCAAGACCAGGTTGGATGGAGTCCTGGGCAACCTGGTTTAGTAACAGATCTGGAGGTCAAGGGCCCTGCCTGTTACAGGGGGACTGAAACGTGATGATCCTTGTGTTCCTTCCCACCTGAGCCGTTCAATGATTCTCAGCTTGTACTTTCCTTCTAATGTGTTGAAATGCTGAGTGGAAGCAGAGTAATACCCAGATTTCAAGAGGTTGATTACAGGTATGGTTAGAGCCTGTTCACATTCACACTGAGAAATTTGTCAGTTTACTTTCAAACAGATTTTTAACTTAACCTGAAGAAGGATGTGTAATAGGAGAGAGAGAAATCTTTCTAAGTCTCTAAAGATGCTCCTCTTCCGTCTCATTAATTGTGTAGGTTGTGGTGAATTTTTCCCAAATTAAGCTGTGGAGAAGACTCAAATTTATTTTTCTTCAAAATGGATCTTTTTTTTTCACCCTTCATTTAAATCCCATTTCAGTTATTAGAAACTTAAATAAGTGTATGTATCAGCTCTAAATTTGCAGTAGAAGGAAAAGCTTTTTGATTTATCATAGGTTTGCTGTGAGTAAGTACTGTTTACTTGAGGAAGTTATAGAGATTTGGGAGATTAAAATAACAAAACAAAAGCTTCTTGTTAAGACTGAAAGACTTTCCAGAAAGGAGGGTATTATAAAAATAGAATCCCACAAGAAAAGAAAGAGAACAAAAACGTTTATACTCCGAAAAGTAATACTGTGAATAACTTTACTCATTGCGCAGTTTTTACAGAGAAAAAAACATTCTTGTATTTTCTTGACTCACAGATAAAATCTCCTGAAATTTTTTAAAGGATTTTTATTCTTCGCTATCATACGGCTTGACCAATAATAATATTTTTTTCAGTCTGTGCTGAACCCTCAACTTGTGAAGGCACTTGTGAACTGAAGCCAGTAGTACTACTTCTTAAAGAGATTTGGAACTTATCAACACAACTTGTGATTTGCTGACTTGATATTTAACTGTTTGCTTCTCTGCAGTATTTATTTATTTATTTATTCCCAAAGGAAAAGATAGTTTTGATGAGTTATGAAGTCAAACTCAAAATCTTTAAGTAGGCAAGAAAATGAAAAAGTCAGAGTAACTGCAAATGTGTCTTCTGTCAGCAGCTGACAGAATAGCAGTTATTTTAGAAAGCTGCATGAAGGTGGAGTGAAAGGTGAATAACGTCCAAGCTCCAGAGAATGTGTGATCTTAAACATATTGGCAGGTAAATATATTTAAATATCCATCTTTTGTAAACCTTGTTACTTCACCAAATTAGAATATGAGTCCTATGGTTGCCTATTTTCTTTTAATGAAAGGAGCATGGGTAAGATATATTAATATGCTTTCTAACTGAATTTATGAAAGATCAGTTTTAGCATTTTTAGAAACAAAAAGCAATGTAACTGGGCTTTATTAGAACCAAAGTGTGCAGTTACTGTTAGTTATTTCTGCAACATAATGCATTTACATAGCAGTTTATATACATCTATGTAGTAGATCTGGAACAGATGTGTTCTGGAATTCCCAGATGCTTTTATCGAAGGAATTGCTTCATGCATAATAAAACTTGAGCATGATGTGGAGGAACAGTCTTTGTGAGGGACCACAACTCAGTAACACATAGTCAGCAGTTGCTTGTTCAGAGAATCATTTTGCCAGATATTTTCTTCCTACGAATCGTACTCCGCGTGCTTTATTTTTTTTTTCCTTCCTGCGTGCTGCAGTGTAGTTCAGGAACAAGAGCTTCCTTTAAATAACACAGCTGGGGCTCCCATATCTTCTTGCTGACATTGCAGTTCTGTCAGCTGAGATCAAGGGTGTGGCGATGCGGTGCTGACCAGGGTGCTGAGCCCTGAACCACAGAGGCGGGTGGTGATGGGGCTGGAAGGTGTGCGGCCTGCAGCAGAAATGGAAGAAAAGCCTCAGCTGTTGCTGGCAGAAGAGGGAAGAGGCAGCTGATTCAGCAGAGAATATAAGAATAGAGGCTATTATATGATTTCAGATGTTTATTTTTCTAAGAAAGCATGCTACTGTCCTGCAGAACAACTAGAATCATAGAATGATTTAAGTAGGAAGGAGCCTTTAGGATCATCTAGTTGCAACCCCCATGCTATAGTCAGAAACATCTCCCTCTAGACCAGTTTGTTTGGCCATATGTCTGGCCTTAATGCTTCCAGCAAGGGGGCGTTCACAACCTCTCTGGGTAGCCTATTCCCGTGTCTCATCACCTTCCCAGTGAAGAATTTCTTCTTTATATCTAGTATAAATCTACCCTCTTCTAGTCTAAAACCATTTCCCTTTGTCCTGATGCTACATGCCCTAAAAAGCACCTACGCAGCTTTCCTGTAGGCCCCCTTCGAGTACTGGAAGGCCACTGTAATGTCCCTCTAGAGCTTTTTCTTCTTTAGGCCAAAGAGACCCAGCTGTCTTCATAGGGGAGGTGCTCCAGCCCTGTTATAATCTCTGTGGCCCTCCTCTGGACTTGTACCAACAACTCCATGTCTTTCTTGTGTTGGGGCTGCAGAATGGGATGCACTACTCCAGGTGGGGTCTCATGACAGCTCAGTAGAGGGGCAGAATCACCTCCCCCTACCTGCTGATCATGCTTCTCTTGATGCAGCCCAGGATATGTTTGTCCTTCTGGGCTGTAAGCACACACTGCTGCCACATGTTGAATCTTTCATCCTCAGGCTGCTTTCATAGCACTCTCCGCCCAGTTTGAATCTCTGCTTGGGATTTCTCCAGCCCAGGTACACAACATTGCACTTGGCCTTGTACTTCATGAGGTTGGCGTGGACCTACCTCTCAAGCCTGTTTGTGTCTCTCTTGATAGCATCCTTTTCTTCTAATTCCCTCTGATTCCACCACTCCGCTTGGTGTTGACTGCAATCTTGCTGAGGGTGCACTTGATCCCACTGCCCATGTTGCCTGTAAAGATGTTAAGTAATACCAGTCCCAGCTCTGATCCCCGAGGGGCGCCACTTGTCACTGGCCTCTGCTTGGACACTGAGCTGTTGACAGCACTTATCTGAGTGTGACCATCCTGTCAATTTCTGATCCAGCAATTGCTATCCATCAAATCCATCGTTCCCCAGTTTGTCATGCGGGACAGTGTCAAACGCTTTGCACAAGTCCAGGTAGATGATGTCAGTTGCCCTTCCCTCTGATGCTGTAACTTCATCATAAAAGACCACCAGGTTTGTCAAGCATGACTGGTCCTTGGTGAAGCCATGTTGGTTACCACCAATCACCTCATTTTTATTTTGGATGTGCCTTAGTAAGGCCTTCAGGAGGATCTGCTCCATGATCTTGCTAGGCACAGAGGTGAGACTGACTGGCCTGTAGTTTCCTGGATCTTCTTTTTTGTTTTCCCCTTCTGGAAAATGGGGTTGTGTTGCCCCTTCTTGATTCGGTGGACACTTCACCAGTCTGCCATGGCCTTTCAAATATGATGGATAGCAGCTTGGCAACTTCATCTGCCCGTTTCCTCAGAACCGATGGGTAGGTCTCACAGTGTCCTATGGACTCATGTACCTTCAGGTTCTTTAGATGGTCTAAAATCTGATCTTCGCTTAGAGAATGGAGATCTTCCTTCTCCCAAGTTTAACTTGAAAAACAGTGGAAAAAACGAAACTTTTGGGTAAATAATATAAGGTGAATTTAAGCCCTCTTTTGATCAGGATTATAACAGAATTGCTGATGTAATAATTTCAACCATGAGCTGCATGTCAACTTACAGCAGAGAAAATTGGTGGAAGTTAGAGGTTGGTGGTTGTAGCAAGAAGAAAAAGAGATGAACAGTGAATTATAGCCAGTCACTTTGTGAAACACTTCTACTGTTGTACTTGCTTGTAGATGAGAGAACAGTTTTCCTACAGTTTGCCCAAGGTAAATAGTAAAACGGCATAAGCCATCACTGTAGAAACATTTGAACACTGACCTATACTCCTGCCTGTCACAGGAGCTTTTCTTTATCCCTTGAAAGCACCGTTGATTGGGAAATATGTCAATGATGAGCAATTTAGTTTTCTCTTCAACAGCAGAAATGCTTTCTGACAGTGTTTTCCCCATGCAAGCCTGCAAAAAACGGTTTTAAAAAAAAGTTAAGTTTTTGTGTGCCATGCAGCATACAGATTCCCATCTCACTGCATCTAAACTTGCTAGATGGATAAGGAAAGTCTGAACATTTTATAAGAAGTTCCTTTATCATTGTGTTTGCACTTACCAAGCCTGCACTTAATTTCTTCAGCATGAGTTAATTAGTAGTCAACATTATTTTTTGATATCCATTTTTGCAGCCAGCCATCTGTGGTTGAAATCCTCCCCCTTCGAAGCTGCTGCAAGTTGCTTTTTTTGTCTGCGTTAGAAAATCTGGATGATCAAGGCATTCTGCTTGTTTTGTTTTACTGTTGGTAATGTAGCTATTAGCAAATCTTTCCCTTGTGAAATTAGAAGACAATTGATTTCAATAAAACAGTGAATTACTCATTTTCTTTGGCTAAAGTGTAGGGAGACAAAAAACTTGACAGAAAGCAAAATCAGCTGCAGCAAGCTGATTGTTCTGTTACCTCTCTACTGGCTTTAATTTTATTATTATTAGATTTAATTCAGTCGGAAACCAGAATCGATCCTTAGGTCATGTAGCGAAATCATGAACCAAAATCTTGTCTAGTGCTGTTGTCTTAATGTCACGAGAGTACAGATTTTGAACGCTTTATTGAGATAGCTTTTTATTGTTTATTTATTTATGGAGTAGAATTATCTGTGTAGCCTTAAATGGAATAACATAGCCCGGTCAGGACTAAGTGCTTGTGTAAGACACCAGCCTTACAGAGTTGTGGTCTCACCAGTTGATCAGTTTCACAAGAGTTTGAAATTGGGAAATCAGGTTCTATCATGCTGGTTTTCAGTACATTAAGTGGAAGAGCTCTTGCTGGCATTAAAAAAATGCACAGTAGGGCACTAGTGAATATGAGCAAAAGCAGTACAAGTTTAAAACTAATTACTATTTAATGAAAAGCTATATTACTTTTTTAGATATTATTTCAATATGCTACTTTTATGAAAATTCAGTGCTCTATTGCAAAGAAATATTCAAAATCTCATTTACTTCTATAGACAAAAATAGTTTCACATGTGCAATTGCAGTGGATCGTGCAAATGTACAAATTGGGTAGTTTTGCTTTTCATGGAAATAATTGCTAAGAGTTTGAAAAATTTGGCATGAGTTACAAACGTATTTTCCATTTGGTTATAATGTTCCTTGTGCAAGAGCAAAATGTAACTTCTGGTTTGTGTGTGAATCACCAGTGGGTCCCCACATTAAAAAAAAAAAGAAAGAAAGCAAGAAAGCTGAATATTTGCTGAACAAGCAGATATGCAGGTTTGCACATAAAATTCTTTGGATGGTCAGCTTACAGGTGAAATGATCAGGTCTGTGTATACAGTCAGATGGACTATAGTAGAATAGCATGACTGAAGGCATTTGTTCATTGAGTGTCTAAAAATGACCTTATAATATTCTCTGGTTTTGATACCTTTATATAAATTTCCAACTTCCAAAATACCACTTAATCTGATCTTTGTTTCTGAACTTGAAGAAACAACTGTGGCTCAAGGGTTAGTGTCTGGATCTTTGTTTTATGTGGGGTGTTGGAGAAGTCCAGATGAGCTTTCAGAGAAGCAATGCTTGCAATGCTGTGAATTTCCCTAGGAGGAATACATGGGGAGGTGGGCACTGAACCAGAAGTTGTTTACTTGCTGTTTTCCTTTTAGAAAAATAAACTAATTGTCCAAAGAGTGCAGAGAGAAGATTTTCTGTGTGGTTTCCTCTGCTTACAGCAGACTTTAGCTGAAGATAAAAGCTTCCTGGTTACAATCCTAGGTGCTGTGGGAGGCACAAGAGTGTTGTCATAACAGTAAGAAGATGAAGAGACAGAACTTGAATAGGAAAAAGCATTGGGAAGCATAGAGAGGAAAATGTTATTTAAGGGACTTTCGTGAACTGAGGACAAAGTTTCTGGAAAGTGTGAGCTCACAAGAACATTGAGAAATACTGAATCCTACTAATTAATTAGTTTAACAGCTTGATCTGTAACAACATATTCTGCTGCACTGAAATAGGTTATAGAAGAACAGAACAGATGAATGCTTCTAAATCCCACTGTTTACGTAGCTTGTGGGAGAGTTTTGAAAAAGTTAACAACTGACCCCTTGAGCTCCATATATGTTTACCCATTGGATGCAGCAGCTATTTTATTATCATGAAAGCAAAATGATAATTTTAGTTGGAAAAGTTGTTATATGGAATTTTTACTTTTAATTTAGAGTACTGTCTTGCTAGATTCAGTCATGGAACAAAGGCAAAATACGGCACAACTTCTTTGTGGAGTAACAGGTGCACCCTTTTCTGTAGATATATGTTAATCTGTTAATGTAACAGGGTTACATTTCATCCAAAAGATGCAACCAGAGTTGATTAAAGAAACTCACTGTTTTATGATGAAGATATAATTGGCAATACTACGTAATCTCACTGCGTCCACCACACTGGATTACCACAGAATCCTATAAATCTACTGCTTTTATTACAGGAGTTTCACAAGAACTGTTATTTAAATTTTACCTTTCTCTGGAGTTTGCTTTTGGCTAATATGATCTACGAACACAAATAGTCATCGTTACTGTGCTGACAATTTGAAGATCAGATTTGTTTTACTCCTCATGTCTCCTTCTGCCTTTATAGCTAACATTTAATTATGATGAAAGGACATTGAAACTTCCGTCTCTTTTACAGTTTTGCCTATCTTCTTTCTACTTAGAATGCTACTCTAAACCTGTCAGTGGTGGAGGAAAGGGAGGACAAAATGAATCCCGCTCTTGAAGTTCATAGCAAAATCACAGCTTCTAGAGCACTTGGGTAAAGAGATATGAAGGAGAGCGTGCCAACTGTGAAAGAATGTTCCAGATTGTTTTCCCATCTGTGCAATTCTTCCTTCTAACTTCACACACCATCTTGCATCCTAATCCAAGTTTGGTTTGAGTGGGCTTGAGGTTAGAGAAAATTTTTCAAATGTTCTTCTTAATCACTAAGCAAAATACACTGAGGCTTTCTTACACAAGGGGAATTCTTTGTTCACTGGAATTCCTTACCTCTTCTCGTTCTCACACAGAACTAGCATTTTCAGAGCACTTGCTGGAATAACATCTGCGTTCTTTTTCTAGTATTTATCTGATTGCAAACGCTGCTAATGTCCAAATGTTCAGTTTAGTCTGGCAGCATAAAAGCCAATTACTGTTTTCAGGTTCAATATTCTGGGCACTGCAAAATTAAGAACACCTTCAAAAATCTGTTGTTATACATGACTTCAAACGTTTTTGCCTTTTCCTAGCAGTAAAAATGGGAAAATTGTCCTACAGGTATGAAATCCTTGGTGTACCCACAGCATAAACACTAAATGCATCTTAATCTCCTTGCATTTTGTATGCAGATATATACAAAGATGACGCAAAGAAGAAGTGTTGCCAGTGAAATGTAATGTTCAAAGTTGTTTCTCATTATAAAAACAGTTAAAGCACGTAATGTCACAAAATCTTAGTGATTTGAATATCTGAGTATTGGGATCTGAGTATAAACTTTTGGCAAGCTAGGGCAGCTGTTGTAGAGGAGATGAGTTTTGTTGTTAGCAACATATTTTGTGTTTATTCTTTCAATAAGTACGGAAAAACAATTCCACAACCCAGTGGGATTTAGTGTGCAACTGTGAAATGAAGGAGACCTTTCTTAGTGTTCAAACACATTTTCACTTGGGAGAGCTTACATTTAAATTCTTCCCTGATGGCTTTTTTTCTTTTTTTCTTTAGCTCATGCACACTAACAGCTTACAGCATCAGTTGCTCTGCTCTTTAGTTGCTACCAGCTATGTACGCATTCATATAATTTTCATCCTTTCCATTTTAGGGTGTGTATTGTTTATTTTAATCTCTTCGGAGTCAGCTCCTAAGTTTACATGACTATTTCCAACACTAGTGCATTCGTGCTTGCATAACCTTGGAAGAAAGTTTAAGGAGCATTATTGAATTGTGTTATAACCCAAGGTATATCTGATTTATTTATTTCCTCAGTGTCTTTACATGTCACTTTTTATTACTGCCTCTATTTGTACATGTCTGTAATTGATGAGTCAGAGATAAAACAATAAAATGTCAGCTTTCTTCCTCCTCAGAGAGAACCTCACTAGATAAATATAGTCTTGAAGGAAAGTTAAGTTAAACTACATCCTGGTTGTTTCTCTACTGTTATCTCTCACTTTTTTCTTTCTTTTCTTTTTTAATCCTAAAAAAAGAATATCCCTTGCTCTAGCTTTTGGAACTACAGAACTGTAATTAACACAGGTTCTTAGTGTTGTCTGTTTTTCTGATGCATAATACTATGACATTTTCCACTTATTTTTGTTTCTTAATATTGCCATGCAATTGCATGATCTGAAGTTGCCACTTCGTAGACTTAAATGGGCAACTAGATTATTCAGTCTTGATTCTGGGCAGGACCAAATTGTGTGCATCATGTCTGATCATTATTCAGACTCAGCCTGATTGCCAGCATATGTATTAGGTTTGTGCATAAAAAAATCCCCCAGGCATTAATCACATATTTTCTGTATATAATCATTAGTCACTGATAAATGTACATTTGCATTTTGTCCACTGTCATTGTAAAACAAATTTTGAAAGCACTTTAAAGCTTTTCAGGGTGACTGGGAAATCAGTTGGCTCAGAGAACTGGCAGTGCAGTGCCAGTCCTATTTCCTTTGATTTCTTAATTTAATTATTCTGAGCTCTAAGAGTATTTGAAAGTGCTAATCAGGTGGTGGGTTTGGTGGCGTAATCTTTTTCACCTGGTTGCCTGCTACAATGGACAAGCTCTCATGAACACTTATTAAAAAAGAATCTCAAAGTCATACACGATCTAACCATGCTTTTTTAGTTTTTTTTCTTGTACCAATGCGAGTAAACCAAAAATTTAACAAATAAACAGCAATTGCTTAAACCCTTGGATTTTGTGAAATTACTTAGAGAAGTATGCACCCTATGTTAGTTTTAGTTGCTACTTGATTTGCTCTTTGTCAAGTTTGCTGGGGACTTTTGACTAGAAATGTGACAGGAAGTAATTTCTGATAATGATGATGAGATGGATTTGACTTAACTGGAAACTAGTTGTAATTGTTTTAGAATAGATTTCTCCATTCAAAATTTCTTATGTTTCTCCCTCCAAATTAGAATCTGTATCAGTATCTCACAGAAGCTAAGAAATTTCTTATTAAAAGGAATTTATAGAGTCCTTAGTATGTTTCCAAGCTATGAAGTGATTAAAAAAATAATATTGAGGAACTAAAGGGAAAATTGTATTACATATATTTACTCACATCTGAAAAAAATATACTTCTTTGTGCTAGAAGCTAGTGGATCTGCTGAGAAAAATGCTAGAAATTGGGTGTTCTGTGAAGGTTGAGAATATAGTAACAATTGGATCATGCAGTTTCGGAGGGGCCTGGAAGCTGACAAGAATCCCTGGAGATTGTCTAGTCCTGCTGACTCAAAAGTAGTTTCAACTACTTAGAGTAGTTTCAACTTGCTTAGAGCCATTCCAGTTTAGTTTTAGTATCTCCAAGGATGGAAACTCCAAAGTGTTTCTGGGCAGCCTCATGCAGTTTGTCACCACCTTCACAGGTAAGTATGTTTTTCATATGCTTAAATGGTATTTCCTATCTTTCATGCTTTGTCTGCCTTTTATCGTCCAGACATTGGACACTACTTACAAGAGTTTGTCTCCATTTTCTTTACCACTCCAACCTCACCCAAGTCAGGTATTTATACAAACTGATGAGATCTTCTCTTATTCTTCTCCAGGCTGAACAGTCCCAGCCTCATTTTGTAAGCCAGATGCTCCAACCTCTTAATCATTATCATGGTTTTTTGTTGGACGTGGAACAGGATGTCCATCTTGTAGGGACCTATTGAAGGAAGTCTGTGTGACTGAGAAACAGCCTTGTTGAAAGGGACTTGTTGATCCTAGGGAGGATTAGTCAGCAGTGTCCTGATGTAGCAACAAGGGCAGATGTGATCCTGGGCTGCATCACTGAGACATTACTAGCAGAGGTGTAGATGTGATCATCCCACTTCACCTGGCTACATATCACAGATATGAAAACATATGCTCTGGTTCCTCTCTGATAAGAGAGATTCCTTGTGCTTTTGAGGATCAGTGTACTGTCTGAAAGTAACTTCCTACCTAGAGCAGTTCATGGAGTTTCACCAAGACTTTCCTTTGTTTAGTGCAGTAATGTGGCAGAACTACAGAATGCCTCCTAAAAAGGTGGGCATAAGATGTTATTAGGTATAGTACAAAACCAAGAACATTAATAAACACTTGCATGTGAAAAGCAGTGAATGTTAAGGAAGGAAGGAAGTCTCTGCCCCAGGGAAACTCCTTGTCTGCTGGAAAAGGAGAACCTGCAAGCACATACATTAGGCAGGCAGAGTGTGGGATGTTTCAGGCTCTAAGCTCTGAATAGAACAAAGTAGCTGGAATCTCTGTAATGCATTTCAGGGGAAGTGTACAGTTATGGATTGTATAATCAATTCCAGTGGTTCTTCATTTCTGCTAATCAGTGATAACCCTGCTTCTACCTCTGTTGTGTTACTGTTCTTTTTTGTTTTGGTGTTCCATACTTTGAACATGGTAGACCAGGGATCTGGAAAATAATGTGTTTTGCTGCTTCTGTGAGATGGAAGGCAGTAGGCAGGGCAGAGTCTCTGGGTACTAAAGTAGTAGGCATTGGTAAATACTTTGTGAAACATGTTTGAGGAAAGGAAGAACACAGTAGCATAAGAATGATTTTTGGCATGAAGCTCTTCCCTGTGTTCGGTTTTGTCTTTACATTATGCTTTCCCTCAGTTGTAGTGTATTATGAGTATTTGACTTTGCAAAGTCTTTGCCATGATCCTGCACTGCATCCTTATCCAACTGGGGAAAAATGGATTTGAGGGTTGGACTATTCAATGGATAATAATTGGTTGGATGGTTGCAGCCACGGTGTTGTGGTCAGTTGCTGTGTGTCCAGGTAGAGAGTGGTCACAAGTGGTGTCCTGAGGGGTACCACCCCCATGAGTGGCATCCCCCAACTACTGCTCACAATTTTGCTCAGTGATGCAGTTGACAAAATAGAAGGAAGGGATTTCATACAGAGGAGCGTGGACAGGCTTTAAAAGCAGACGCACATGAACCTAATGATATTTAACAAGGCAAATTGCAAGTAGGTGCGATCCCAGGAATGAATTCAGTCTGGGAGACGAACTCATTGGGTGCAGCCCTATGGAAAAAGACTTGGGGGTTCTGGTGAATGAAAAGCAGGGCATAAGCCAGCTGCATGTGCTTGCAGCCCATAGACCAACTGTATTCTGGACTGCATCAAAGGAGGGATGGACAGCAGGTGGTTATCTCCCCTATACTCTGTCTTCATAAGGAGTATCTGGAGTACTGCACCCAGGCCTGGGACTCCCAACATAAGAAGGATGCAGAGCTCTTGAAACAGCTCCAGAACAGGGCCATGAAGATGATCAGAGGACTTAAGCATCTCCCTTATGTAGAAAGGCTGAGGAAGCTGGGTTTGTTTAGCTTGGAGAAGACTCCTGGGAGACCTCATTGTGACTTTCCAGTACTTGAAGGGAGTTTATAAGTAGAAGGGGAACTGAATTTTTTACATGAGCTGATATCACTATCTCTAAGACAGGAGAGAATGACTTTAAACTAAAAGATTATTTAGGTGAGATATTATGGAGAAATTCCTTGCTCGGAGGGTTGTAAGACATTGGCACAGCTTACCAAGAGAAGCTGTGGTTTCACCATCCCTGGAAGTATTCAAGGCCAGGTTGAATGCGGCCCTGGCCTGATCTGGTTGTTAGCAACCCTGCCCGTGGCAGAGGATTAGAACTAGATGATCTTACATCCTGTGCCATCTTGTCATTCTGTGATCCTGTGACTTCACTGGCCATTAGATTGCAGGAGAACATAGTAAAGTATCAAAGGTGATAGGACACTTTTGTCCTCATCTAAATTGGAGGCTTATTTTGGCTGATGACCAGGTTAAATTTATCTTATGTTTTTACTAGAGTTCCCCCAATAGGTGATGTTACTGGACTTCCTTGGTTGGCCAGAAATGTGCACAAACTGCTGTAGAGTTGTATTGCAGAACCATTTTTGCATCGAGAGCTATGTATGTGAGCTTTGTAGTTGCCAGAGTGTAACTGTCAGAAAATCTGTCCTGGTGAATGTTTGTGGTGGTGTGGAAGGAGTACGTATCACCATGAGTGTTCTGCTTAGGCTGTTTTTAACCTGACTTTTATTTTTATAGTCTGAACCTGTAGAAACAAACTTTAATGTACCTTGTACTTCTTTTTTTTTCCTTCTTTTTTTTTCTTTTCACTCCAGTCATGACTCCCAGCAGTGTATTCCATTTGATGCAGTCTTTTACACAGCATGTTCCTAAGTTTCTCCAGATCCCATCTACTTTTAATATCCTTGATCGTAGATCTGCCTTCAATTGAAAGCTGGTTTCACTGACTAAACATTAACTGCCATCTATGTCAGCCAAAGATACTTCAAAAACTCTTTAAAAATTGCTATACAAGACTGAATTTTAAGCTACGTATAGTATTATATTAAACCAAGAAACTATGCTTTTATATTCTTTGGTCTGTGCTGCAGTCCAATATTGTACCATTTTTTGCGGTATCATTTTATAACCTTTTTCACATGTAGGACAGCTTCATGTTAAAAATGGCTACAGCTGTTTGTATCATTTGTTCCTATCAGAAACTTCATTAAAACCAGATTCCCGATTGTTAGATGTGTTTAATTTCTGTCTAAATGTAGTTATAATCATTTCAGTCCCCTGGAGTTTTGTACCAGACTCATGTTTTATCTCAAATTTGTTTCTTCACCATAAGTAAGAATAAAACAGTGTTCTTGAACAACAACAACAAAGAAGATAGTTCGTTTCTCCACCCTGCCATGGTACTTCTTAGGGCTTGGTGTTTCTGGTTCTCCTTTGGGTGATGAGACTGGTTCTGTTTCTTTTGCTAGTGCCAGTCCTTACTCTTTCATGCTTAACTAGTAGCTTTCCCTGAATTCTCTTGCTTCATTGAAATTCACAGATAAAAGATCTTCTGTATTTCTTACATCTGTGAAATGGTGAATCTCAAAATAGATAAGTACTAACCTTTAATCAAATGAGATTAATTTATCCTGTGGACTGCTTTTCACAGTGTCTTCTGTTTGGAAGAGTACAGGGCTTATGCTAAAGCTGTAACATACTGCTGGGTTTGTGTAACACTTTTCCCATATTGCCATTTTACATCTCTGCAATCACTCAGTAGAACTTATTTCTCCTGACTGGCACCTGTCAGTGATGCGTACAGTTTTCTGGGCAGTTTTGTATACCAAGATAGATCTGAAGTCGTCCGTGTGTAGCAGTAATATCATAAAAATGTAGTCAGTTGTCTGATAGATTTTGATATAACCAATTATGTTTCTGTATTTGCATTTGGCTGTATATCAGCATTGTTTTTTCCTACTTTTGAAAAATGTATCTTACCAGGATAGTTTCTGGGCAAGTGTTTCATTCCATAAGATGAAGGGTTTTATTTTTTTAAGGTGGTTGTTGGGTTTTGTTTGTTTTTGATTTTAAAAAGATATCCTAATATCACAAAAACAAAACATATGCTTGCCTAAGAAGTGACCACATCTCAGTTTTTTCCTGTTTGGTTGCTGGAAAAATGCAAGGTGCACGCAGAAATGCTTATAATTTCAAAAATATTTCTAGATGCACAGGGTAAGATGTATTTAGGCAGCGAACAAAGTATCTTGAAACATAATTTTTAAATGATGAATTTTAAACTCATTTTGATAACACACCTGCAGTTAGTATAGTATTTACAGTCAAATGGAGTCAAACTGTTAGGTACTCACAATAGACAGTCGCTATGAAAATACTGCTTTTTCTCTTCAAGTAGTGTGTGGGGGCTGATTCAAGTATGTGAATACAGTTGCAGAAAAGAATGAAAGTTGCAAAATAATCCTGTGTCATAACTGCTGGCTAAGTTTGCTTATGGAGCACTAGTGGTAGTGTTTATTGGATTGTTGACTTACTTAACTAGTGTAATGATGTGTGCACTGGTAAAAGAGTAAATTCTGGTATTTTACTCCTTGTTGAGTTAGGGGAGAATGGTGTGTTGCTGAGTTAGTAAACTTTGTTTTCTAGCACTTACAAAATAGTTAAAATAAAATGACTGATTTGTCATGAAAAATAACATTGTACCCTTTTTCCATTAAGTGGTTACACAGTTTAAGTGATATAACAAGAAAATGCTCTGGGGTTTACTTGGTAAATCACTTCTCTTCTTCCATATGTTCTGCATTACAGCACATGGGGAGTAAGTACTGCAGTGGATTTTAAGCTTTCTATGCAACAAGTTGCTATCACTGCAGACTATATTTATGCATGCAGATCTGTTCCTCTAAATTAAGCTCTAAGTCTTGTGCATGTTGCTTAAGAAGGAATATTTTTTGTCCTGCTTTCAAAATTAGATATACGCTTTTTATCAGCCTGTTGGTATGCTGGATTAAGCTGCAGTGAGCAAACATTGTCAGGAATCTGTTGAAATCCCTTGCTGATAAGGTTGATGCTATCTAGTGTATTACAGTAGCTGCAGTATTTCCAATCAGCTGTAATCGCTGGTATCTTGGAAGATCTGCTGTCAAAAAGCAATTAACAGAAAGAGGTTTGGAGGACCAATGTTGCTGCAATTCCATGCTGAAAGCTAAATCCGTGTTTATGGACATGCGATGTCCCCTTTTTTATTTTTGAACCCTGGATACTGAGTGTGTTCCACTGGGATCATCTGTTAATGAAATAACTATAGATGGCAGATACACAGTGCTTTTTAGCAAGGTTACTATAACTTGGTGGTGGTGGTGGGTTTTTTTTCCTTTTTTTTTTTTTCCAAAACACAAGGGTAGGGGAAAACAACATAAACAGAGATAATTTCGTTTTACGCATGTCATCGTGGTGCTTGACTAAAACAACCTGAAAGAAAACACCGTTGTTTTGGTAATTTGTGTTTGTGTATTCACATAGTAGTGATGATGCCCGACTGTGTAGGTTTTTCAGTTGCTTTTTTTGTATCCTTTTATTTCAAAATCACATTTATTTTTTTCTTCTCTTTTTTCTCTCTCTCTTTGTTTTTTTTTTTTTTTTTTTTTTTTTTCCTGAAGTATTTGTCACCTTGCTTTCTTGGAATTTCTTTCCTTTTTTTTTTTTTTCTTCTTTTTCTTCTTTCTTTTCTTTTGAAAAGTTCAGTTGGTTTATGCGTGTACTAGGTCGCTCTAACCACTTCTATAAGCACTGACTGTTTAGAACCTAGCAGCAGTGGTCTTGATGTACCACTGTTCCCTTCTGTAATGAATTTCTGTAGTCAACAACCTTTAAAGAAGCAAGTACATTTGTTAGGACATTGCAAATTATTACACTTCACGAGATATGAGGAATAAGAGAGCTGATTGAGACATCTCTTTTCAAATCTGGTGGTAGAAAAGGATATAATGCTTTTATCTGTGATTGAATTTTGGAGTAGCTGTACTGGACACCATTAAATAAACCTTGTTATTGTGTGCAGTGTTCATTTAATAACTGAGTCTTTACTAGGCTTCTTTGTCCATGCCTGTCAGCCATGACATTTGGCCTGCTAGGGTAGCATGGAAATGCTTTGAGAAGCAACCTGCAAACTAATAGGTTCAGTGATGAATTGACATCTTTTTAGTAAATCAGTGGAACTTAGACAAAACCAACCAGTTCTTTGTATTCACTCCATAAAAAACAATTGCTTATCCCATTCTGTTAGCCAGTGTCATTTTTCAAAATTTGACATTTTATCCTTAGTCTAACACAGTAAAAATGAACACGGATGTTTGTTTGTTTTGTTTTGTTTTGTTTTTGTTTTTTTTTTTGTTTTTTTTTAATTCAGAGCAACAAGATGTGAAGAGTGCTCAGCTTTACTTCAGTTTTTGCCTTAAGAGCCCCTGTTGTGTGCAGCCCGGATTTGTCCAGAACCATCACAGGTCTCCTGTCTTCCAGTCATGCCGGGAGAGACAGACTGCTGAATGCTGCTACTGAATGATTTATTCCTGTGTCACCATGACGGAAATGCTTAGTTTATCAATAATAACAGCAGCAATTGGAAAAGCAGCTCCCTTTTTATTTAAATGTTAAGTGATAGACTTCAAGTGCACTCGAAACTAAATGCTATGGTTGGCATAAAAAGCTGACGTTAACTGAAGACCAGTAGGTGGGTGAGGATGGAGCAGGGGGCTTGATTTGCTTGCAGAATCTATTGTTAGTAGTAGAAGATGAAGCTAAAATTGTTTATTTTTAATTTACATTTATGGACACAATGACATTTCTGTTCATGTCCAGGAGATGATGGGCTTTTGCAGGAAGAGTGCAGGCAACTATCAGAGGTAGATTCATACTGCTGCTTTTTACATTCCTCTTCAGCAGTTGTATTTTTTTCAGCCTGTGGTGGAGTGTTTACGTTTGCATGAGGATAAGATTTTCAGGCATATCTGGTTTAATTAAATTTGTTTATGTTGCCAGTCTGAGGGTACACACTACTGTGACTAGCTTGCACAACAGATGTGTGCAACTGGCATAATCCTGTTTAAACCTTGTTTTAGTGAAGATGTCACTCTAATACAGGCCTGGGGTTTGATGATGCAGGTGCCACTGAGGATATACTTCTTCTGAGAGCTTTTCCCAGTTGCAGAATGTGGAAAGTTTAAAATGGCATTAAATACAATAGGTCTATAGCACTGGCTTTTATACTTGCCAATTTTGATGCTGTATTGAGCTGAAAAAATTAGCATAACTCTGTTTTGCATATTTTGCATATTCTTCAGCATAGGAGAAGGAGCTAAATGGAAAAAAAAAAGGAAGGAAAAAAAGGAAACTACCTTCTCTTCAATTTATTCTTTCATTTGCTGCTCTTCTTTTTCAAAACTTGGAAAGAAATATAGCTGCAGCCCTCACACTTCAGTTTTCTTTCCTACTCTTGTTCTCTACTGTACATTGTCATAGCATGTTCTGTTTCTCAGTCTCTGAAACTGTAAGCTTGTCAATACATTTGCTATTTGCTGTTCTGTCCATTCTAATGTCCTTTTCACTTGGCTTTCTCTTTTGGCAGCTGGCTCTTTGCTTGGAAGTCTCCTGGCTCACCCTGTGCTCTCCTTCTGCTTTCTTCTCTCATCACCTTGTGTTTTGTGTTTTCCATTCTTCACACTCAGCTTTCCTCAGCATCTCTGTTATCTCTGCCTGTCTCACCTCTGGATACATAGACTGTTGCATACAGAACATGTTCTGTTTCTGTTTATCTTCAGAGATCTGTCCTCGTTCTGTCTTGCAGTGAGACTGTTGTCTGGTACGTACCACACCACACAAGGTTCTCACTGTGCTTTCATTGCTCATGCTAGCTTTCATTTGTCAGTATGGGACATGGAAAAGACGGGAGATAGGTGTGTGAATTTTTTTTTCTTTTTTTTTTCTTTTTCTCAGTATTGACTGTATCCAGGGCAATTTTTCCCGTTACAGATGTATGGACATCAGAACTTGTAGTTCATAAGGAAGGGTAGTCACGTTGAAGTTTGTGCTGTTATGTAGAGTCTTGAGAAGAAACTACTATGACTGTCTTTCACTATGGCCATGCTATATGCGTTGCAATACTTAGAGTAGGTGTAATGTCTCCTAACCATGAGAAGTCACTATTAGTGGCCTATATAAAGCTTCCTTCATGGTCATATGAGGAAAAATACACTTTCAGGACATATTCTATCTGACTTGTTCAGAACATCCTTAGAATAAGATGAATCGTGCTTCAGAGTTGCCCGTTTCTCTCTCTGAACTACAGGAGGAATTTAGGTGGTTGTCTCTGAAGTAAATGATAACATTTGACCGGATGAGTTTTGCTCTGTTTTTGTACAGAAAGTGGAGATCTGTCTTGAAAGAAACGAGTAGTTTGGTGGTTCAGGAAAGGTATTCAACGCTTGTGTTAGCGTTGCAGAGTGTTACACAAATGGGGAGATAAAGCCAAGGTAGAGCAGGATTGTTTGAATGTATGAGACACCCAATTTTGGGTGTCCCTGTGTAGAATCACAGATTATGCCTAGTTAGAAAGAACCCATAAGGATCATCAAGTCAAATACCTGGCTCCACACAGTGTATTCTGAGCTCTTTCCAGTACTAAGTGAAATGGTGTTTCACTCGTTACAAAGAAGGGCTGCAAATTTTCAGTGCATGTATGGATCATGTTTACTGCTCAGAAAAAAGAGCTAAAAGCTGGCCTAGTTCTAACGTGAACATCTGTGTAGGTAGTAAGATCACAGAATCATGGAATGGTTTAGGTTGGAAGGGACCTTAAGCCCACCCAGTTCCAACCTCATGCCATGGGCATGGTTGCTACCCATTGGATCAGGGCCTGCTGCAGGGCCCCATCCAACTTGGCCTTGAACATCTCCAGGATGCTTCTCTGGGCAGCCTGTGCCTGTGCCTCACCACTTCGTAAGTAAAGAATTTCTTCTTAACATCTAAACTAAATCTCTTTCAGGTTAAAGCTGTTCCCCTTTGTCCTATCACTATCTGTCTGTGTAGTAAGAAGTCAGTCTCCCTCTTGCTTATAAGCTCCCTTCAAATATTGGAAGGCCGCAGTGAGGTCTCCCTGGAGCCTTCTCTTCTACAGACTGAGAAAAGCCTCACCACCTTCTGAGTGTAGAATTTTCTCCTAACATCCTGTCTAACTCTCCCCTTTTAGTTGAAAACCATTACCCCTTGTTCAATCACTACCAGACTGTGATTTTACTTTCTCCTGCAAAGTGTGCCATCTGAGACAGTCCTGGATGAAATAACATTATTATTTTTACAATCACTGTAAAAATAGGATGTTTACTTAATCATACGAGCCTTGCTTAAGATAACTATGGAGTATGCTGTCTTTTTTTTTTTTTTTTTTTTTTTGACTAATTCATAGATTTCTTAAGTGAAACCAAAACAGCAGTTTGTTTTATAGTGCTGTGTGGCACTGCAGGAATATTTGACTAAATTGAAGTAATTTCAAATTTTGTACTGCCCATTTTTGGTAGTTGAGAAAAATATTAACTTTCTGCTTTTGAAACTAATAGCCATTAGAAACTTTTTGCAGGCAAATAAAACAAAGCAGCACTTCACAAATCTTTAGGAGCAGCCCAGAGCAACCCCAAAAAACATCACTAACAAAAATTCAGTAAGGCCGCTCTAGACATCCATGTTGTAACTGTTTTCTTGCATCTCCTGTAATTGAGGTGCTTGTGCCTACAGAGTAGTCTGTGACATGCCAGTAGCACCAGAAAGCTGTTGTGGGGACTGGCGACAGCTGCAGCACTCTGTGTGGAGCAGGCAAGCCCTGCAGCTCCAGTCCTCCCTATAGAGCCCCCCATGTGCCTGTGCCCTGGGGCCTGTGGTTGGTATGCTGCTCCTCCTGGGTATAGGCAGGAGTTGCATCTTGGGGGCACCTGCCCACCACTGTTCTCAGTTCGTGAATGCAGGCTGATGTATGCCTCTTTATGACATGGAATAATGAAATTACAGAACCAGATTTATCTTATTAATGATCTCCTCCTTTCTTTTACTTTAGTGGAGATGAGGGGCTTTAATTTATCACAGCTGGTGTTTTTCATTATTGAACAAACTATACTGCCATACACTAAGCATCCAGACTAATTACCCATGAATCTTTGTTTATGGGTAATTACTGTTAACTCTTCGCAAATTAAATTCATTCTAATAAACAAAATATGAAGCTCTGACTTTCTGCCACTACTATTTGATAGGAGTAGACTTGAAACTTAGGGGAATTATTTAACATCTTCATACTCTGTTCAGGAATAGTAATAAATAAAAACAGAGGTTAACTCTTGATTTTTATTAAGGCTTTGCTTTTAACAGAGTATGCTGAATGCTGTTGTAGGGTGAATAACCCCCAAAAAATAGTATTCATAGAAAATAGTGTGGAGGATGGAATATTTTGCTTGGCTTATCTGGATGGTAAACAGACAACCAGTAAACAAAGAGTGGCTCACCTTTTGCAAATGGCCAAGATTTGCCAATAACTCTACAGGGGAGGGATCTCCAACAAGAGATCCTTCCCTAGTGGTGGTTTCAGCCCTTAAATGGGGTCTGGGAGAGGTGGAGCCAGGCTCCACCCCTTCTGGTCACACAGGTACATTGCCTTCACCTGTGCACCTGCGGCTGACTCAGTGCTTACCTCAGGTGATGAATCAGTGGTTCAAGCCATGATTCAACAGTTCCCATACAGCTGTATTCCTTCTTTAGGAGCAAAACTTTAGAGGCTTTTGGTGGAGGAGAATAAATACGGGGAGCTGGAATAACTAGTTGTGTTTAACACTGAATTATTAATACTTCAAAGACCGTGTTAACTAGGTGACAAATAATTATTAGTTTCATCAGGAAGCAAAGCACATTTCTTGATACACTGGACTCAGAAGCTGCTTTCCCGACCACAGATTTCTTAGTTAATGGATTAATCCATGACTGCTCACAACATCGGTGATATTTCCTAGCAATTAACAAGTAAGTGTAGAAGTTGCTCTTAACTAGGAATTGCTTTTTCTGTTTTGTTACTGTATCATTACTGTGGTGGATGTATAGATTTGGGTAATACACTAAGCCATAGTTTACTTGTCTAGGAAGAACTGCAGTTGTCACCTGCAAGTGTGTTCAAGATATTTCATGATGAAATCACATGTGATGAAATTGCACTCTTAAGAACTGAGTGTAGCTCACTGAGGTCCTGAACAGTGCTAACAATATTTTCAAAGTTGATTGCCCTGTTCATTTATCTTCACAGTGCTTCCTCTGAACAAACAGCAGACAGATCTTTCTGCAGATTTAAATGGTTGAGTTTTCCTCAGTTTAGGTTTTCATTTTTGGTAAAGCTAGGCAGTTTATTTTTCTCCCTTACTTTGCAAACAGAGATCAGCATGCTATGCATTTTTGTCTACCCATCCATGTCTTATTATTTTATAGCTTCATATTACCTGATTTTTATTTGAATACCTACTGAGTTTTCTTCTGCTTACACAATTTTCTGAGCAGGGAAATCTTTCATCCTAGATGAGGTAAACTTTGAAGAAGTAATCTTGGGAGCACAGTGTTCTTTTCCCACAGAATAGCATCATGCCTGAATGTGAGTGTGAGTGATATTTGGAGCTCCTGTGTTCACAAGGAGACGCATAAGCATGGCTGCACTGTGCCCTTTGTCTGGCTTTGTGAGAAGCCTGAGCTTGGCAGCATATTCCTCCTTTGGATATCAAATACTGGGAAACAGAAGTGAAAGATGATAATAGAAAATAGCTGACAATTATGTTTTATCTGCAGGCAAAGTTATTCAACTGATTATAAACTGCACTGAGAGCTCTTTTTATGCAGAGCGCTTCTTCTTCTGCAGTACTTTAATACTGCAGTAAAGGAATTATCCATGAGGTGTTACAAGACAACAAGGTGTTTTCCAGGGGTGTTCTTTGTCACTATTGAAGTCATTTATCCTTGGGTATTAGTGAGAGATTTTAATTCCTTTACTATAGCAAAGAAGTGGTTTGACTCCTTGCAGTGCTTAGAACTAAGTAGTGTTCTCTTGGCTACACCTCTATGAAGATGGTTGATTTGAACTTGTGAACAGCAAACAAGTTTATGGTGAAGCCTCACAGAACTCAGTGAATTAATAATAGATTCCTGAGTAGGGGAAATATCGTCAGTTCAACAAAGAAGTTAATTTCTGACTCAGTAGAAATAATAGTTCATCTCCTCTTACATGGCTGACAGAAGACATAATTGAAAATGTACCTCAAATTTCCTGCTGATAGGTAGTGTGCTAGTAAATGCACTGAAAATCTCCATCTGTCCTTTTTCTTTCATCTTTTGAGAGAAGAGGGAGGATATGCAATCTGCAACAACAACGTTAGGTTTTGTTATGAGCTGAAGTATTTGCTGAGCATAACTCACAGTATTTGCTGTGTGCTTACCCCCTGCAAGCAGTCCAGTGACCAAAACTGAAAACTTCTTCATGACCCATACGAATCATCAAGAGAAATGTGGGTCTTCTGAGTCAGGGTGACCTTTTCAGAGTTTGTTTCCGTCTTTCTCTTTGCCACCATATGGTCAGGCTATGTGAGTATCTCTGCAGCAGCTGCAATGATTTCTCTGCCTGTAGCTGGGCACACCCTGTTGAAAGATTAGCATATGGTCTGTGTCAGAAGGTAGTGATTTTCACTGGTGGTGTAGTGCATTTAAATTTAAGTACCTTTCTTTTACCTTTCAGAAAGGCAGACCTGCCACTTCTGGAAATGTTTGTCTAACTTGACTTCCTCAAAGGGCATAAATGACAGAATAATCTAGCACTCGGAAGTGAATTTCTCAGATAAATGTGTCCCTGATACAGACTTGCTGTTTGTTTCTTGTACAAAAATTGTGTTTCAACAAGGAGGTGAGTTCCTACAACTGGGCAATTTGTTAGGAAATTTGCTTAATTACAGCTTGTGTTCTGTAAGTGTATCTCAACACTGAATTGTACAATTGCAGTTGTACAGTAAGTTCAGCTCTTACAGGAGCTGTTTGTGAGGTCTGTGACAGGGTTTTTTTTGCCTTTAGTAATGTCTGAACTGCATCTTGTCTCTTTTGCATTTCCCTCTTCTGCTGTTTTGTTTTTGTTTTTGTTTTTCAGTGCATTAATAGTTCAATATCAGAAGAATTACAATGTTAAAGATAAGTCTCTTTGGATTTGTTTGTTTTTTTTTTTAAATTATTATTATTTTCTGAGCAATGGCGGCATATACTTACAACTCAAATTATCCATCTACAGAGACTTTACACTATAAAACTACAAGATGAGGTACTAATCCTTTTCTGCTGATGATGGTGAAACTGCTCAGTAGATTAATTTTACGTTTTTGCTGTTACAGAACTTAGCAAAAGCAAGGAACTTCAAGAGTGCTTTAATTTGCAAAATGTAGCCACAGAGTGAAATCCAGACATGGAGTAAATTTAGGATAGAAATATGTTTTTCAGGTACTAGGCTTTTTTCCTAAGGATCCTTTCCAGAGGAAAAAATACAGAGAAGTGAAGCAATTAATTTGAGACACTTAACCTAAAACTCCTAATTTGCTTGGAGTTGCATGTCAGTAGCTTAATATGCAAATAAGAATATATAACAGTTAGCAGTGTTTCTTAATAGAGTTTTGGAGTGAGTTATTTATGTATCTGAAAGATGAGCAGATACAGTTAGACAAGCATAACATAATTTTTCTATGTTCTGGTATGTCAGTTCTGATTCTTTAACATTAGGTAGCTTCAAGTGTGTTTTGTCAATTGTCTCGCTGACAATTGTGCAGCTGTTGTCTACATACACAATTGCATGACATCAGCACGTCCCACTTTTGACCTAAACAGTATTTCAGACCTGTATCAGATGTCTGCAGTTGAAAGGCTATTGTATCACAGCAACTCTCCACACTTTGTCCTGCCTCAATTTCCTGCCGTCTTTAAGTGGAGATCTATAAAGAGTTTCTAACCTTTCTGAGCACCAGCAGAATGTATTTGAGATTGTCAGCTCCAAGGAGTGTCAGGCTTCTTCTGTATTGGGAAAATTACGTCTGAGAGAACTGCTTGTATTGAAAACTTCTGTTTTCCTGTAGTTTTTAGAAAAAGGTGTATTGTGTTTTGTGGCTTTATTTGCATAATGTTTTTCTTTGGAAAAGCAGACAAATCTAGGGATTTTTGTCAGTATTAGTGGTTAAAGTGTGGTATGGTGGTACTCAGTATGGGTTCTGTGGGGAAGAGAAATAGCTAAAGTGGGTATAAATCCTCATTAACAGCGGCTTGTGTATTTCTGCATGCTCCAGAGCTTTCTGTGCAGTCTCAGCCAAGTGGCTGTGTATGTAGCTCCTCTATCTCAGATCATATTGTGGGAACGTTTATCTGTTCCTGCAGCTATGGTTAAGTGTGTCACATAGAGTGATGGTATATCCCAAGCTAGGAGGGACCTGCAAGGACCACAGAGTTAAGTCCACACAAGATCACTCAAAATTCAAACCATATTTATGTTTTTAAATATATGAATTGGTTTGTGTATACACTCTAGCTTCTATGATTCTGATTATTGTAACCAGGGGAATGTTTTACATGTAGATGTAACCTAAGGCTGTTAATTTTTTTGTGAGGCATTTTTGTTGAAGACATTTTACTAACTGACTCCAAACAGAATTGGAGAAGTTGATAACAAATGGTGTACAGTCAGTCCCTAAGTATGGAGATACATGGGATAATAAAAAATTACTTATAGTTCCAGCAGGGTAAATGGAAGGGGCAAAAGAATATCCTCAACAAATATTTGTCACTGTTTGTGGGGTGTTAGAGATCCTTGGGTACTTATCACAAATGTAATATAAACTACCTGTGCTAAAGGGTTAGATACAGTAATTAGTATTCTGTCAGCTGTAGCCTCTTAGTTTTGTTATAATGATAGGACAAAGTCCTCCACAGATTTCTGTGATCCATGTGCTTGTACTTTGGAAAGGGATATACCTGCTCACTGTAAGACAACTGGGGGAAGGGTTTGTTCTGCTCTGCTCTGTACACTGCAGCCTCACTTCAAGTGTTATATGTGGGTTTGAGTACCAGAATATAAGAAAGGAAGAAAACTATTTGAGAGCAGCCAACAGAGGGCTACAGAGACAGGGAAAGGTCTGCATGGGAAAATGTGAGGAGCAGCTGAGGTCCCTTGAGCTACTGGAGTTCAGAGATTGTTAGGACAGTGCTCTCAGGCATCAAGTTTGAATTCCAAGTGGTTCTGTGTGGAGCCCGCAGTTAGGCTCGGTGATCCTCATGAGTCCATTCCAACTAAGGATATTCTGTGATCCTATGGCTTTAGGTCTTCCCTGGCCACTAGCAGTGAGGTCTGCCCCACTAGAGACAGAGGGCATTAGAGAGTTGGGAGATCATGCTTCCCTTACGCTTGGTGTAAGCAGGGCTTTGCCCCTCAGATGACAGAGAGATGCAAATTGTGTTGCTTTATGGAAATAAGCCCTTCATTGACAGTAGTTGCATCAGAGTGTGTTGCCTTAGTTACATTTTTGTATTCACAGAGAATCTGGTTTTCTGTTTTTGGGCTGGTTTGGCCTGGTTCCATGACTAATGGGGGACCCACAGAACTGGGAAGGGGAAAAGGGAAAAGGGGAAGGGGGAAGGGGCAGGGGGATGGGCCTGAAAACAAAACAGTGGCAATGACCTGAGGAGGAAAGCTACTTTACTGAATGTAATACTGAAATGCAAGATAGCAGTATATAATACAATATAATTGGAATTGAGGCTAATAAATCAAATAAAATGAGAGGCCTTACTCTAATGCTGAAGGAAAAATGGATAGGGAGCATGCACCACATGTACAAGAAGTAAAAGAAAGGAATGTCTCCTGACTTGCAGAAAGTCTTTATCTTTCCCTCTGAATGGAAAATGGAAACAGAACAGCAGAAGTCTTCCGGGATTTGTAGTTGTTCTCTTCTGAGAACTAGGTATCTGGAAATACCATCAATCCACAGAACTGGAGCATTAACTCTTTAATTCGCAGTGTACCACATAATGTTATGATGTGGAATACCAATTAAAAAGTCATAAAACCATGACACTAAAGCACTGAATATAGGTGGTCTGTCTTCTGTGGTACTGTACGGATGTATTATTCTGATGTAGTGGAGAATGATTGCAGAAAATGATGTGCATGTTACCATGAGATTTTTTGCTTTCTATTTATTTATTTATTTGTTTTTCTGACAGTACATACATTAAATGTTTCATTGATAGTAATGGCATTCCACCTTCTGATGGTTACTGTTTTCAGTCACGGTTTGATGCTCAACTATTCAAGATGAGAGCAAGAGATTACTCCAGTTGCCATCTTTCTTAGCTTTTCAGTTGCACGGAGCTTTTTATTAGTGAAGCTTCCTACTGCTTTTAGAGATGAATTCTTGAATTGCACTGATGATACTTGTGACCCTCCATGTCATACAGCTTTATGTGCTGATTCAGAAGAAGGCTTAAGCTCCAGTAGGAGGCTTCCTGCCCTCCTTCTGCTGTGACCTTCGGGCTGCAAAGTTGTTTTTCTCACATTTCTTCTGACTGCTGTCATGCAGCAGTTTTTCCCTCTCTTGAATCTGCTCATGGCTCAGCTTTGCCCAGCAGAGGATCCCTTTAGGAGCAGATAGAGCTGCTTGTCTGATGGAGGCTTGCTTGTGCTGGACTCTGCTTACAGAGTCATGTAGCCTTCTGTTACCAAAACCTTGCCCTGTAAACCCACCCCTGCTGATTCAGCTGTCCATCCCATTATGAATCATGTTCCATTGGTTGTACTGAAATGTTGTATATGTATATATAGATATACATATTAACGTGGTGGTTTTTGGTTTGTTTGTTTGTTTCTCTTCTTTTTTTCTTCTTCTAAGTTAAGTCCTTTGAGAATTAGCCAAGTAAAGATCTAATTAAATTAATATAATGATCCTGAGAATCACTGATGCTTGCAGTACTCCCACACATTTATCAGTACACTAGTATGAGAAATATATCATTTTAGCGTTTGAGATGAAGATTCCCTTATACATGTTTGATGCTTGACAGCACTAAGATGATTGAACTGTATGAAGATTACTGTAGGTAATGTTTCCTAATGAAGAGATCTTCCTGAAACAAATACTTTCAGCCAGTTGTCAATTCCTGCCCTGACTTGGACTTGCCTGTGTAAAGCATTACCTGGCACTTGTGCCTGTGGTGAGAATAGTGAATGCAGTGTTTACATGCTGGGAGCATTGAATCTGGTTTTGTATAGAAGCAACATACCCAGAAAATAAACCCTGTGTGACAACATTATTGGTACAGTAAACATGGGTGCACCATGTTTACAAATACAAAAGCAAGCTGTTTGTGTCATGCTGCAGTTATTGACTATCTCTTATAGATGTACTGGAATGGGTTTCTTCTAGTTGAAAGAGTCATGCAGTACAGTTGGTACCCTTCCTTTGTATGAGCTTCCACAGTATATGTTACTCAGGAAGACATGTATGATAGAGACAGTCCTCTCTAGTTTAAAAATCTCCATCTTTTTGGATTTAATTCATTATAAAGAGCATGGCCAGCAGGTCGAGGGAGGTGATTCTCCCTCTCTACTCTGTCCAGGTGATGCCTCACCTGGATTAGTGTCCAGTTCTGGGCTCCCCAGTAAAAAGACAGGGAGCTCCTCAAAAGAGTCCAGCAGAGGGCCATGAGGATGATAAAGGTCCTGGAGGACCTCCCCTGTGAGGAATGGTTGAGAGATCTGGATCTGTTCAGCCTTGGAAAAAAAAAAGAGTCAGAAGGGGTCTGATCCACATCTATAGATATCTAAGGTGTGGGGGGCAAAGGGACAAGGCTGGACTCTTCTCAGCAGGGTGTGGTAATAGGGCAAGGGGAAATGGACGCAAAGTGATGCAGGGGAAGTTCCACACAGATGTGCATGGGAACTTCTTCACAGTGTAGTGACAGAGCACTAGCACAGGCTGCACGGAGAGGTGGTGGAGTCTCCTTCTCTGGAGATGTTCCAGACCCACCTGGGCGCCTACCTGTGCAACCTGGGCTAGGGAGCTGCTTTGGCAGGGGGGTTGGACTTGATCTCTAGAGGTCCCTTCCAACCCTTGCAGTTCTGTGATTCTGTGATACTGTAATTGCTGAATCTTGGAGAGCATGATACATCCCTTGAGAAGTCTTTGTTGCTTTCACCCATATGGTCAATGCTATTGTTGCATCTCAAAGGGCCTTAAATATAATTCTGAGATGTAGCACTTCAGTATATCTGTTTTGCTATTGATTGACACTGAGTTGTTCAGAGATGTTTAAATACAAATGTTGTAGGGTATAATCTGAATCCTTTATTCATAGATTCATAGATATGAATCAGTATGGCTTTATAATCAGTATGGCTTAGCCAGTGGTTTTTCCTCTGTCTAGATAATTCATAGAGTACAAAGCTACTTTGTAGGTAACAAATAAAGCTTCTGAGAACACCCTGATCCTGATCTCTTGAGAGTGTAGCCCAACTTCCTGCTCAGATAAATGTCTCCCAAATACCAGTGCCATAACTTTATATTATGAGTGCATTTATTTAGCTTGTGGTGGATCTTAAAAAGGACCTGAAGGTCTACACCCAGCTTGTTTGGTTTTGCTTTGATCAAACCTCTTCAATTCCCACTGAATTAACCAGAGTGCTGCTTGCTCCGTCTGATGCCGTATTTGGCTATTCGGGCAACTGGACACGAAGTACCATAAGACTTTTTTTCTTTTTCTCTTTTCTATTTCCACTGCCATTGCTGCCAGTAATGGTTGGCAAAATAAGCAAAGAACAATAAAAACCAAAAATTTGCCTCAATAATTGTTACAAATGGATTGCCTGCACAAAGAAAAGGTAAGGTCTCACTGATCCAGGGCCAGATTATTTTCCTTGCTATCTTCAGTAATGTTCAGTG
Source organism: Callipepla californica brunnescens (assembly GCA_023055505.1). Classification (NCBI taxonomy): domain Eukaryota; kingdom Metazoa; phylum Chordata; class Aves; order Galliformes; family Odontophoridae; genus Callipepla; species Callipepla californica. Next base: position 3,058,043 of record JALIRH010000023.1, on the reverse strand, counting down.
TGTTCAAAGAACCAAAGGTGTGATAAAGAGGCACCTTGAGCATTTGCAGTTCTATTGCCTGAGTAATAACTGCTGTTCACTGGCTTCACAGAGAGCGCTTTTCACTGTTTTATTTTTTGGTTCTATGTGTGGGGAAAAAATGAGGTATTTTTGTCCAGTGTGGGAAAAGTAGAAAATGTAGTTTCAGATAGGGAACTCGGTTTATTGACAAGATGTATGTATGTACAACTATCCTTCCTTTTATTTTTTTATTTTTATTTTTTTTATTTAGTGGGGCTACATCCACTGTCTACAAATGCAGGCAGAAAGGGACCCAGAGACATTACGCCGTCAAAAGGATGAAGAAGACAGTGAGTGTTTTTTGTTTTGTTTTCTTTTGGTTTTGTTTTTTTTGCAGTTTTTTTTTGTTGTTATTGTTGTTGTTCATTTGTTTTTCTTTTTTACTTTGGGATATGTTTGGGGTTTTCTGTTTTTCTTTTCTTTGGATATGGTTTCTTAGTGGGAGGGAATGGACTAGATTAAGAACCTCACTAACCCTTGTATTTTCTCTAACTGGACTTCATCTGTTCCTCATAGTTAAAATAGCTTTTAAAGGTAACAGTACTTTGTTGTGAATCTCTTATCCCCATAGATCTTGCTTCTCTCTTCATCTGGTGTTTTCTGTATGGACCTTGATTTGGGGAAAGCATTTTAGACAAAAATTTCTTTTGTTATGGAAAAGGAATTGGTTCTGTGTCATTCAAACTTTCTTTGATTACATATTGCTTTAGTATATTAATTTGCTCAAAATATAAATATCATTATATGATTTATTTTATTCAGAAATGCATTAAAAAACTGATTCACATTCAAGTCAGATTAAATATTTCATGGAGTCTTTTTTCCCCCTACAAAAATTGCAAGAGGACCAGCTGAAACATCACTTGTTTTTAGAGCTCCATATATATCACACTTCTACCATAGCTATTTTTTGTGTTACAAAATAGATGGTGGAAGGCATGAAGAAAGACTAAAGAGAAAGGCATAGTAATGGACTGAGAAGCTTCAAGCAGCCCCCCAAAAAATGGGATATATGGAAGAACTCTTAATGTTTCTAAGTAGAGAAGATAAATTTGGGGAGAAGGAAACAAACTGTGAGACACAGACATGATTTTTATTCGTGAGCATTTTTGATTTGATTTATTCTAGTTTGAAAACATTCATTAGTCCAGAAAGTTCAGTAGTGTTTATGTGTAGCAGTGTAATGATAGATGGGTAGGTGTAAACATGTCTAAATGCTGAATTGGCTGGTGGTCACTGTATAACATATGACAAGTAGGTTCTACATAAGTGAAATGTTGGCATTAATTTGTCATCTCTGAAAGTAAGCCAAAGTTTAAACTGTCATAAAAATGTAGTTTTGTTTGCTACATTTGAATTTGCATTTGGTCTGTGGGAGTAACAGTCCTTGCATTGCTGGAGCCTTCTCTATTAATGAAAGTGCAAAGAACTGAATTTTTAAGTTCTTATCAGTTTTCTATGCCTGTGATTCCTGTAACATTTTAAGAATATACTTTCTTACAATTCACATTCTGCAGTGCATTTTGAAGATACATATGACTTAAAATAGTTTATTTGCTTTTTTTTTTTTTTTTAGTGTTTGTGGAGATTAATTAGCATTTCATAGTGATCACATTACTGCTAGTTCCATCAAGTATTTAGTTCTGGTTTTGGCAGAGTTATTGTAACAAAAGTTTTGTTTTTAAAATGATTAATAGTTAGGTAAGCAAAAATAAGATCATGGTTACGTATTGCATGGCAGAAATAGCTTAGCTTAATGCAGCCTTCACTATATCAGCAGTGTGTTTAAGCAACTTAAGTGACTGAGCTGTTCCAGTGTAATCATATACTTCGGGAGGCTTTATTGTGCCATTAGAACAAGTGACGTTACTGTATGACTGGGCTTATTTGTATAATTGAGAACATCACTGCAGATACTGTAACAATATGTTGTACTTAGTGTCTGTGTGCCATGAGCTACTGTAGCTGCTGTTGAAATTGGACATGTAATTATTACCACAGAGACAGGACTAACTGTGTGATAGTATTCCCACAGCAGGAAGTCTGATATTTGCTTAGAGCCTATCTCAGTAAAAATAACTGTGTGGGCCAAGTTATACACTAAAATGTTGATTGGCTTAAGTTTCTAGTTGGCTTTTTTAAACAATTATTAAAAAAACAACAGCAAAACAAACAGATGGCAGTTCACTTGCCAGGAACTGAAGGGAGAGAGAGGAAGAGACTGTGACTGCTTTTGATACACAGTCACCTTTTCTTTAATTCCCTTTCTTAAATATATTTAAGGGATCTGTGAGGAGCACAGGAGATTAGAAGACGGGCTAATATATTGAAACAGCAAATTCTCAAATATTTCCATTCAAACTACCTGATTTTAAACACTGCACAGCACAGAGGAGGAGTAGTGTGGTAAGAAAGAGTGTCCAAGAGAACAGGATGGGATCAGGAGGCAAGTGCTCTAGCTTGCTGTGGAGGTAGCAGCAAGTGGTGTTTTGCTTGCTACAAGCACTTCAGAAATTAATGTTTTTTTCTCATGAGAGTGGCTCAGGTAAGAAAGAGATAATCCTTTTTGTCTGGAAGTTGTGTGCTGGGAACTGGCTACAAGGAATGTATAACACCTGAGCATGTTCTTTTTATTTAAGTAATAAAAAAATTTTGCTTTTCATTTCATTTTAAAAGCAAATAAAAGTTTGGGCAAGACATATCAGCCAATTATCAGAATATACAATTCTTAGAAGCTTCTGTATTTAGTATTTCTTCATTATCTAACTGAATGGAACTTAATTCAAAGAACGTGTGTTTTTCTTACTCCTAAAATCTCTGTCAAAGTTAGGAAACTACAGATCAAATTATGACCATAACTTCCAGAGCAGTTAAAAGACAACTGTTTATAAGGCTAAAGAGGCCAAAAGAGAAGAAGGTATATGTATTAGTAGGAAAAAAAAATCTTCTAAGTTAGTAAATATTAAATTATGTGGAGTTGTTCATAAGAACTACAAAATGAAATATTTAAAAACCTGAATTATTTGCTCATATGCTTGAAACATAGAGTTGTAGTAGCTACGTGTTATTCATTCTCTGCTATGCTTAGCAGATTTTTAAACATTATAATGGTTGTGGAGGTGAAGAATTGAATCCTTTGATATCTTTGTGCAAAGTCCATTTCACAAGGAAACAAAAAAAAAGTGTGGAGCTGAAGTTACAAACTTGCAGTTGCAAATAAGAGATTAGTTTGCTTTTCATTCTTTCTGCATGATCCCTGTGTGTCTGCATGCTGGAAGAATGAAGGGGTCAAATAATGTGTGCCGTGTATGGAGAAGCCTTTAATCTGAAGATGTTTGCTTCCTTCAGGTGTATTCTGAGAAAGCTAGGAACCTATGAACTGGGGCTAGCCTGAAGGCTGTCTCATTGTTTGAGCTGGTAAATACCATCCAAGAAATAAGGTCCACTTCAGCTTTAAATTTCCGTCAGAATCTGGACAAATTGCTTAAAAAGTATTAGAGTATCACCACTGAAGAAAATAGGTGTCCATTTCTCTGTGGCTTCCAAGTTGAGACACTGAGCGCCTGCCTGTTTTTAAAGGGTACCGAGTTCTAACTGAAGTTATCTGGGAGCTGTTACTGCAGTAAAGGCACATGCTCTGAGGAAGGCAGAGTAGGATTCTGAGTCAGATTGTCTGGGTTTTGGTGCTTCTCTTCTTCCAGTTCAGCCCGTGCTCTTGGCCAAGTTATCTACTCTTTTTTCCTGTTTTGTTATCCATAGTGTGGAAGTAATTTTTTTCACAGTTATGCTTTGTAAGATAGTCTAGTTGGAACTAGGTTTTAGTTGATACTATTTTCCTATAAGAGCGGTTAAGTAATATGAAATGTTAGAGCCTCTGTGCCTCAGTCATGAGGCATCCAAGTGCAGAGACTACTTCGGAGAATTTCGTTTTGTTTAGTGTGTAAGTGTCCTCTCTCATAGGATTTGTGATGCTTAACTAGTATGTCTTAGGTACTTCAGATCATTTTCATGAGGCAGCGTTATTCAGTAATTCAGGTAAGAAACAGAGCAACACGTTTTAGACTGCACATGCTGACAATGGTTGTACTGAGATAAATCTAATTATACTAATCAATTAGACAATTTGAGAGATATTTGGTCTGTGGAGCAGACAGGAGTATGAACAAATGGGAAGATAACGGCCTTCCTGCCTGGATAAATGAGCATGGATGCCTGGATGGATAGCAAGAGCTGTATTTAAATATATTAGGATATGTATGTATGGAATAAACACCATATGTTTCTAGCTGTAGAAGGAGTACAAAGAGTTGGGCTTTTTTATTCTGAGTTGCAGTGAATTGTTGATAAGTGGTAGTCATGACCCGTATGCAGAAGTTGGGTCTGTTATCGTGCAGTAGTGCTACTTTTGTTGAAACTTTCCAATTGAGTGAGAAGACAAGTGCCATAGATGTGTACTCTGAAAAAAAAAGGAAAGTAGGAACCGTGTATCATTCTTAGGGACTGCCAAATTTAGCAAGTAGGATTTCCAGTGACTTTTGAAAAAGATGTGTTTATGGCTACGAAATAAAAATTTTCATCTGCTTCCATGTGACCTTGCAGGACTTTTAGCTCGAATGCCTGCTGCTTCAGTATTTCCCTGCTGCTGTAAAATCTCTGATGAGACTATATATACTGGTCCCATGATGCAGGAACCATCAGTACTCTTGTTGAGCTGGCATCTGGGAAGAACAGAGGTTTAGCTGAGTAAACTAGCCTACAGGAAAATTGAGAGACAGTTTCTGAGTTACCTTACTCACTGTTTCAGTGGAAATTATTAAAAAGTAATATTCTACATTTTTCCTTTTTTCTTTAAAGGAAAAATAATAGTCTTATTTAACTCTACGTAAAAATAATTGACTACATATCAATATTCACTGTTAAAAAGTTGTTTTTCTGTCAGACAACTCACACTCTTCTGTTATACGTTCACACACGTACACAAATGACACATTGCTTGATAGTTACTGAAAAATGATAATTTCTTATTTATCACTCAATCTGTAGTGTAAACTATTGTATATTTGGATCGCTTTTTTTTCCCCGGTATGCTCATTTTTAGTCATTTGTTCACACACAGTGTGATGTTTGTTCTGAAAGCTGGGTAAAATATTTCGGTTTAGATTATTATGAATATAGAAATAAGGCAGTGCATCATAACTTTGTGCATCTTGTATCTGGTTTCCCATATGCATAAGGGGAATCTAGCTTCCATCATCTGATTCACTTCATTCCCAAAGAAAATTCCTTTCAAGTAAAATGTAAGCCCAATGAGTACTGTGTGTAAATAAATATAAGCAGGAAGATCCTTTGACCAGAGTCTGTGTGCGTTTAGAGAATATGGTTTGCCTCTGGCCTGCTTTATCCTTAAAATATTGTTTTGTAGTGTGGGGGATCTATTAATCAGATAAATCAGTATATTATTTATTGTTTATAGTCTGTACAGTCCCACAAGCTATCTGTGTTCATCTGGTAGCTTATCTGCAAATGCCTTGTGATTTTTTGACAAACAGAATTGTTGCTCCTTTGATGAAAAAAAAATTACATTTAACATAATAACAGTATAATCTTATACAGAAATGACATTTCTTTTTCTTTCTTAAGAAGCTTGTACCATTTGCTTCCTCTAGCCTGTCTGATCTGTGTTTGCAGCCAGCACTTTTGCATACAAGTAGACCTTTAAGCACCAAATAAAACAAATACAAACAAGACAAATTCAGGCACATTAATGTAACTTGCAGTAGTTCCATGCAAGTGTGTACTGTCTGAAGAATTTGCATCCATTGAAGCACTGCAGATACAAATTAGAAGTGTGGACTTGCGTGTAAAGGCAGAAAATATTTGATTTAATAAGGAATAGTCTGTTCCATGCACTGATAATTATGGATGCTCAGAAACTTTGTCAGCAACCTACAAAGTGAGAACACGCTGCTGACTTCATAGAAGATACTGCAGGGCTGTGCAATTACTGCTGTGCTTTATTGTATTGTTTGAATTTGTTCTTCAGGGACCTCGTGTTCAGCTTGAATAGGGAGGGAGCCAGAATAGTCTGCCAAGCTTAAAATACAGAAAATATAATTTTGATTTTTTTTTTTTTTTTTGAGTGTAATATTAGTCCAAGTACAAACGTTTGTCCCTTACAAAGAGAGAGCTGCTAACACTGCTGAGAAGGTCAAGGAGTGACCCAGCAAGAACAGCCCCTAAAACATAGGAGGAACTTCTTATTTCAAGAACTCTTATTTTCATTCAAAGAAGTTCACATTAAAAATCGTATCATGTGAAATAAGTGTTAAATAAATATCCTAATTGGAACAAAGAAGTATCCTTAGTATCCTTTTGTTCAAAAGGTTCATCTCTTTTTAATGATGCACACAGTACTACACTGGTTACTGAATTTCACTCGACTAACTCAGAGAAATAGTCTGGATCAGATATAAGAGAACAATTTTATTTTGCTGTGGGAATTTTATCATACCACTTTTTATATTCCCTGAGATTCTTTATTACTGACAGAGAATGCTAACATCCCTATCTTCTGCTGTTATGCAAACCAGCTCAGATGCATGTTTTCTGCCCTGCTTTAGACAGGTGAAAATGCGTGCTTTGAAGTTATCTTTGGCATGTTTAATCCTTGTCACAACAGAAAGACTTTACGCAAAGACATTCTTTGTATGTTGAGAGCAGCAAATGTAATTCCTGTTTTTCAGGACACACTGAAATAAAAAAAAAAAGTAAAGCCCAAAACTGAGTAGAAAATGTGTATTTCAAAGTTTTTCTCTGAGATACATGTAAACTAATGCTTTAAACCTTTTAAAAGAATCATGGTAACCTAGTAGCCCTTTGCATACTTGTCACAGTTGGAAAGAGGCTTTCAGGCTACCCGTGACTGCAGCTCTGCTGGTGAATAGCTGTATTTGTGTACATTTTTTAAGAAAATAAAATGGTGTAGCTAGGAAGAGTAGTTAGCAATTAATGCTATAAAGTCTGAGTAGAGGGGTTCTTTTATCTGAGGTGGTAGTAAAAATTATTTCTTAGGAACATTTGTAGCAAAGTGCAGTGGCAAGCCAGCTTGAATTAAGGATGAGACGTAGGAGAACATTAAGAATCAGACCTAGCTCTAGTCAGCAGTGAGGATCCAGGTTGAAGATCCTGTGCTTTTAGACACAGTTTTAAAAGCACATAAATACCTAGTTCTAGAAAAGTGGGGAAAAATGCTGAGAAAATACTAGCACATCCAGTAATATTTTTAATATAAATGCTTTAATGTAAAGTAAAGAATTTGAGGAATAATTTAACTAACCCACATTGGCAGATACTGTCTTAACTCTCTAATCTTGGCTTTGTGTAAAGTACTCTGTTAATACTGTTAGCCATATATCTGTCTGTCTGTCCACTATCTGGACATATGATTTCAGGTTTGAGTGCATTCAACCTGCTACCATTTGTCTGGGAATCTCAGGTAAGGCACAACACAGGCTGCAGAGAAGATAGGCATTTCAGTTAAGTGTCCAGGGTTCTAGGGCTGCATTTTGCTCCCAGATTCAGTTTGGTAGATCTTTGCTGCTTTTGGTACTTTTCCTGGAAGAAGCTGCAACAGAATGAATGTTGAAATAACTGTACTCTCTGTACTTCATGTAAGAGAATGTAAGAACATAAAATTAAGTCAGAAATCAGTCTCTGCTTATTAAAATGCTGTGGCTACATATGCTGTTGTTTTCACTCTGAAGCATTCATATCATTTACACATGCATGCTTCTGTTGTAAAATATATTCCTTTTGGCAATTTCTAGGATGCTTATAAATATTTGGCACTCCAGCATTTACATGTGACCTACTTACTATTCCAACTCAGTACCTGGGATTTTTGGATACCGTTTTTTCGTACTACTGTGTGAAGAAGCCTAAAGAAAAAAAAAAAAAAGTGTGTCAGATTGGGATCTGGATAACTGGATCATAGAGGATTTCTCTACCTGAAACTGAGTCTGTAGTCACTTCACTTAATTTTCTGCTGCCAACAACTTCAGAAAGAGCCTTTGTCATTTGTCAGTACTGCTACTTAGTGCCAAAGGAAACATCCTTAGGATTTGGACAGGCTCTTACATGCCTGCTGCCAGGCACGCATGATGAGCAAACATTTTCAGAACTGAAGAAAATAAACTGCAGATTGTTCAACATGTATGGGTCCCTTTCAAGTGGGTGAATTGCTCAGTTTAAGCAGCAGCTGTGCCTGTGGTCGTGGATGTTAACTTTTCTGATTTGGTCTGAGGTGTGAAATCCTTGAATAGTTCCCAGGTGTGTGTTACTGCCAGGATCACCAGAGTCACTGGCCATGTGTCTGAACCCTTCTTTTTTCTTGGCCCAAAGCTTGCTCTCTGAGTCATTTTTCACTTATCTAGGAGGTGAGTGGTGAGTGTCACTGTGTGGCGATCAACATCAGTTAGAGCAGTTTTACATTTCAGAGCATTTCTTTGAAGATGTTTGCCTTCAAAAGAAAGTGACCAGGAGTGGTTACTGATGGAAGACCTGGCCTGTGACCAAATAACTCCAGTTTAGTATGGGAGATTTGGGGATTATACCATTGTATACTGTGAAGATGGGATACAATCTGCCACCTCCCCACTCCCTCTTACCTGCTGGCTTAAACTTTCAAGGCCTGTAAGATGGGGACAAAGGAATTCCTGCTGAGATCCAAAAGCCAGAAGCTATCATTCCAAAAAGAGTGGACTCGACCACTTTGGACCTACAAGTAAGTTTGTGCTATCATTGTTAGTAGTCATCAGCTGAGCAACACAACTTCCAGTGACCCATCACTACTGAAGATCAACATCTTAGATACAAGCAACACTAGAATCGAGCAATGCTAGAATCCCATTGGTGACTATCTCTCTCTTTCTTTCTACAAAGACTTCTTGCTTTTAATTCCTGTCTCTTTTCTATCCCCCATTTTTCTTCCCCATCTCCCTAAGCAACTAGGATCTGTAATAAAACTGGTTGGGCTAACATTTGACCCATTGGGTCTTAATCTCACTGTCGGGTACACGTATATTAAAGAACCTTCTCTCCCTCCTGTAACTGGAGCAAGACACCGTGCCTTTGTGCCATATGGGTGACCCAGGGGTGAAGAGTCACGCTGACCTACAGGCATCCTGGGCCCAAGGAGGAACTCCTCAGCATATGCAGCCACAGCATTTTATTAGATCCCAGCAAAGATTTTAGATATAAGCACCACTGTTTATCTCCCATTAGATATTCAGGAAATGGAACATTTTGTTCTTCTTTAATTTTTGTTATCTGCTTCTCTGATGCTCTTAATGTATTGAAAGTCATTTTTTGTGTTTTTTATTTTACTCTCAATCAGAGCTACTAAAAGCAGGTAAATCTCGGTGACTTTCAATAGATCCTGAGGGATCTCACTCTCTGCTCTTTTACACCACTGTCAGACGAGCACAGTGCTACTCTCCTGGCGTTGTTCTTGACTTTCATGTGTGCAGAGAGAATCAGATACTGTTTGCCCTGTAGTTCAGAGCATCACTGACCTGGATTTGGTGTTGCTGAGGAAAATAAAATAGTAAGAAGTACTTTCCATCTTTCAAGCATTGAAAAAGGGATAATTTTCTGAAGCATGTGACTTCATCATTCAGAATTTGAAAGTAATTTTTTACTCCTCTGAGAGATTTATGTAGTATTGTAGTTCCTTTCCAATATAATATTAAGAAAAAAAGAAAGAAAAAAACAAAAAACCAACAACCCAACAACAAAGCCTAGAAATGTTTGATGGAACGTCACCACTGAAAGAAAGAAAGAAAAATCTTCTATTTCACGTCATTTGTTTGACCAGTTTGGAAAAAGCTGGTGACTTAACTTGCTGATTCTCATGCATTTCATAACCCCTGAGATGAAGGTTGTAGTAGAAGAAAAATATTTATATTCATCAATGTAGTATTTCTTTTGGTTTTGTCAAAATGTCTGAAACCATGATAGTTTCTTCGTAAGTGTATTGATTACCTTAGCAACATAAAAAGCATGCATAATTTGCTTTCAAGCACTTTTCTTGTTTGCTTAAGAATTCAAGTTCTAGATAAGTTGCAGTTGTCTTTCCTGAATGAAGTACTGCCCAGGTCCACATTTCTTGTGAAAAACGATCAACATACTTAAAGAGAGAGTACGTTATGTCTGGGTTGTTAAAGCTAGCAATTCGATAAAGGTAGAGCTAACCCTCTCATAGTGTAATCAGGGTCTGTGCAGAGGTCGGCCTGTCTGTCAGGTATGTCTGAAGCGAGCTGAAGCTAAACCTTGCACACTGCCTGTGGCTTAGGGCTGTTTAACTTTTGTGTCACTTTTTTGTACTAAGCAGCTTGTTACTCTGCTTTGTTGTGCTCATCCTACCTGCAGAAAAGCACAGCTATTGACCATAATGTGCCAAAAGGTAGCTATCATGGCAAAAATAGAACCATCCAAAGCAGTGGTAGGCAAGGGCAAAGTCTGAATAAAAGTGGAAATTTTGGGAGTTTAGTAAGTCTACGTGATTTATTTTTGATCGTGTTACGAGATGCCGATGTTTTTTTCTGTTACACTATCTGTCTTGTGATGAAGGAAGACTTCCACACAGTATACTTGATTTTTGTATCTCATCTCATTGTTATCTCCCACTAGACTTAGAATTGCTATTCGTACTTAGTTTCCTATGATAAACATATCTGTGGCTAATAAAGAAATAAATTGTTTACCTATTTTTCCCCCTGCTTTTAACCAGATAGACAAGAAAATGGTTCGTACGGAAATTGAAGTCCTTCATCGCCTTTCACATCCCAACATTGTAAGTTCAGTCACATTTCACTCCATGTCTTCAAAAAAAGAAATAATAATCTTTATGAGAGCTCCACATTGACTACTGTTGTTCACTTACATGGACTTTCAGGAATCTTAGTTAAAACTTTGTGTCTTCATTAGCAGTTCATTGTGCAAGTCTGTTGAATTATACTTTAAAGTAAATTGTTGATGTTCTCACAGAATTGAGTGAGAAACTATGCAAAAGGAGTTCTCTAAAGGATAGGAGGATTTTGGTGGAAATTCATCTTAATCTGTAAGATTGACAGAGGGGTGCTGACAACCACTAAAGAAAGCGGGTTCTAAAACTGCTGTATTCTGTAGAGATTGTGGTGGTGTGAGTAGTTTGAAAATGACCACAACAAAAATAAAAAGGAGGAATGCAAAAGGGGTAAGGGTAGCCAAAAAAGAGAAGGAAAAAAAATCCAAACCAAATAAAAAAACAACAGGTTTGTGAGAATATTTACAGTAATTTGCTTGATTGCAAAGTAAAGGAGACACTGATTTCAGCAGATGTTGTCCTCTACATTATTTGCTGGGGTCTTTGTCTAGCTGTTGGCACTAGATATGCTCTACAAGAAGAAAAATATGAATCCTATGATTCTGTGATTTTTGTTGTCTTTTACCAGATAAAACTGAAGGAGATATTTGAGAGCCCTACACATATCAGCCTTGTTCTGGAATTGGTCACAGGTGGAGAACTATTTGAGAGGTAAGCTGTCTTTACATGCCACAGTATATATTTCCTGGGGTGTTATGGTCCCATTTTTGGCTCTGCACATAATCTGTGTTTTAGTAATTACTGGAGGTGTTTTATCAACATACAATTTCTTCATGTGAAACTAAATCTGCAGGAACTAGTTGCAAAAACAGGCTTGGAAATGTAAGTACTGGGAACGTTTTTTTTTTGAAGGATTGAGTGGGTTGAGAGTGGAAGAAATTGATAGTAAATTATGAAGAGCTCATACTGCACAGGGAAAGTGTTTAGCAGGTGTATGGTGTCAGTGTGTCCTGGAGCAGGCAGAAGGCAGGTCATAATGAGAAATGGTAGGTGGTAATCAGCCAGCCCGGAAGGCTGTGTTATGTCAGATAAAAAGTTGATATGTGGAATAACAAGAAAGACATACTATTTGAAATTCATAGGATTTATAAAAACAGTCATCTTGTTAAAGCATCTCTGCAAGATAGCTGTTGAGTTCTTGTCTTAGTTTCAGCTAGGACAGAGTTTTTTTCTTCAGAATGTCTGGGACCATTGCAGAAATGGTAGGAGGAGAAAGAGTCAGAAACAGTCTTACTTCTAATGTTTAGTGAGCTGCAAGATTTGTGAGAAGATTCTGACATCCAGATGAGCCTTCTGCCACTCCTGCTGAGTTGATGGAGCCAGTAGGCTGGACTTAGCAGGCAGTGAAGCCAAGCAGCTTGAATCTCTTTCTCGGGAAAGTGGCATTTACAAAACAACTGGAAAAAGGTCACAGCCTTTTGTCCTGTGGCAGCGCCTCTTGTCGGCTGTGAGAGAACGATCTCCTTTCAAAGAAGACCTCGTGTGTAATCCAGGGAAAAGGACCGCCATGGAGAAAGATATCCAGTACTGGAGGGAAGTAGCTACAGTAGAGATGGTGTATGGAATTCACTTGGACAATAATAGCAACTCCCAAGATCTAGGTGACATTGTAATGTGCATGACCCATGTGGTGAATAGCTGTACAGAGTGAGCCACCATCATATGCCAACACCCTGGCAGAAATGAACTGGAAGGGTAATGAAAGACCGACAGTGGATAAAGTGACTAACCTACTTTGTCAATGTGAAGACAGTCTCTCTTCCTCCCTGTAAGCCTGTGTCTCAGCTGTAAAGAAACTGGTTCAGCCACTTGAAGAAAAAGGAGCTGGTTCAATGGCTTCTCCACTTGTACAAATGAATATGTTATCCTTCAGAAGTAAGCGTTCCTCTGCTTGATGAAGGGGATATAGTGAGTGCGCACTGTGTGCCATCCTGCGGTCTTACCTGCGTGACCATGGAGAAGATATGAGGAAGTGGGGTGAAAAACCCATCTCAGCCCTACAGGCATGGATACATGATTTGCAAGGGAAAACAAACACAAGAGAGAGTTCTTCCAGGAAAATGGCAGTTCTTGTTTATAGAGTGCAGTTTTCGAGACAGAGTAAATGATCTGGTCTTATTTCTGTTGTTAACAGAGAGCTTTCTGGTTCTCATAAATGAGAAATGATTGACAAATAGAATAACCAGAACTAGTGGAGCCCTGCCTCCATCCAGGTGGAAAAAAGGGAAAATTGGGTTTATTGGACTAGGTAGATATGGTGGCCGCGGACATCAGAACCACAGAAGTAAGAGGCTATGGTGGACACATTCCATGGTGTACTCTAATGCCTTAAAGTTATAAAGAAAAAAAAAACGTGTATCTCTGGAGCGCCAGGAAGATCCCAAGATTTATCTATTGGAGGCTGAAGTAAGCCTAACTGTAAAGGAATGGCAAAAGCACCCCATTTTAACTGGCCCAGAGACTCAGCATCCTTGGTGTAGATTGTCTCAGGAGAAGATACTTCAAGGACCCAAAAAGGTGTCATTTGGCTTTCGGTATAGCTGTCTTGGAGATGGAGGACATTAAGTAGTATCTAGCTTGCCTGGTCTCTCATTGGATCCTTCTGTTGTGGGACTGCTAAGGAAAGCAGGTGCTAATCTCCACTACAGTGGTGCACCAGTGCTAATATCACACCAACCAAGACTCCCTGGTTCCCATTCATCAGTTGTTCCATCAACTGGAGAATGAAGGAGTAATCAACAAGGCTTGCTTACCCTTCAGTAGTTTCATATATCCAGTGCACTCTTCCAGTTGAGAGTGAAGGTTAGCAGTGAACTACCATGGCCTGAGTGAAGTCATACCATTTCTAAGCAGTGCTGTGACGGGTGTGTTAGACCTTCATCCCTGTGAGCAGCGACTGAAGTAACTGGGGCCCTTTAGTATGGGGAAGAGAAGGCTGAGGGGAGACCTTATTGCGCTCTTCAAGTACCTGAAATGTGATTGCAGCAAGAGTAGGGTAGGTCTCTTCTCACTGGTGACATGTGTCAGGACAAGGGCCTCAAGTTGTGCCAGGAAAAGCTTATTTACAGAAGGGGTTGTTAAGCACTGGAATAGGCTCCCCTGGGAGGTGGTTGAGTCACCATCCGTGAACGTATTTAAAAATCATCTGGTGTGGTACTCAGGGAAATGATTTAGCAGTGAGTTGTTAAAGTTAGGGTAGTTTGATTAAGTTGTGGTTGGACTTGATGATCTTGAAGGTCTTTTCCAACCTGAACAATTTATGATTCTGTGATTCTATGAAATCTTTCTAAAAGCTAGTTTTACCATAAAGTAAGGTCAAGTGATTTGCACAGGAGATCCAGTTCTTCGGAAAAAAATGGCAAGATGAACATCATCAGATTCCCAGGGATGTGGTCAACAGCCAACAAAAAGGAAACACTAGGTGTTTCCTAGGTCACCTAGGTGTTGTGGGTTTCTGGAGAATGTGTACTACATATTACAGTGTAATTGTAAATAGTTAAGGTTCCCAGAAGAAGAAGAATTTCACATAGGGCCCTGAGCAACAACAAGCCTTTGGTCAAGTTAGGAGATTGTTCATGCAGTAGCTATTGGGCCTGTCAGGACAGGACAAGATGTAAAACATGCTCTACACTGCAGCTGGACAGAGTGGCCCCACTTGGAACCACTGTCAGAAAGCCCTAGGGGAGACTTGAGGTTGACTCCCAGTGTTTTGGAGTCAAGGATACAGAGGATTCAAGGCCTGCTATACTCCAACTGTAAAAGAGGTATTGACAGCAAATTAAGAGCTTCATGTTGCTGTGGAAGTGGTTAGTACCAAAGCACTGCTCCTTTTGGCACCCCAACTGCCTCTTCTGTGCTGGATGTTAAAAGGGAGGGTCACTTCCACACGTGATGCAGCTGGTCCTACATGGAGTAAATGGTTCACGCTGATCACACAACAGGCTCAAATAGGGAATCCTAGTCATCTAGAAATCTTAGAAGTTATTATGGTCTGGCTCAAAGGCAAAGATTTCAGAATATTTCCAAAAGGTGACACATGCTGAATAGGCTCCACTGTATACTATACTGCCAGATGAAAAGAAATATTCCTTGTCTGATTCCTGTATGATTGTGGGAAAGCATTGTAAATGCTGTACAGAATCCTACACAAAAAGTTGCAAAAGCTACTGAAGGAAAAGGTGAATTGGGCCAATTAGCAGAAGTGGAGACCATTTGGCTGATTTAGACATTGCTGAATGAGAGAAGTGGCCAGTGCGCTATCTCTACACTAATTCTTGCATGGTGGCAAATGCCCTGTGGGAGTAGTTACAGTACTGGAAGTGAAAGAACTGAGTATCAGGGATGAAATGCAGCATATTGGCTTGGGATTGAGGGTTGAACTTGACCATGGGCACTATGGCACAGGTTATCCATGAGTGTGAAATGCGGTGTAATTAAGCAAGTCAAGTGGATAAAGTCTCTTTGATATGGAGGACAATGGATGGCTGAAATATAAATAATGGGATGCTTGGAAGGTGGATTGTATCACACTCCCACAAACATGCCGTGACAAACATCATACACTTAGAATGATGGAAATAACCACCAGATGACTTGAGAATAGCCTAGGGATGTACAGGGATAGGATCAGAAAAGACAATGTTTAGATGGAATTGACCTTGCCAGGGATGTGAAAAACAGCAGTGAGTTTCTGTAGGAACACAGGACAGAAGAGACATACAAAGGAAAGTGTACCCCCTGTGATAAATGAAAAGGGAGCACTGGCTGGTGCACAGGTATGTGGCCTTGTAAGACACCCACCATATATAGATAGCAGAGCAGCTTTTGTAGTCTGAAAGAGCAGCTCTTATGCTTCCAGAATAACTGACAGCAGATGATAGGACTAGATAGTTGCATCAGTGCATCTGCTTTCTGTGCTATGATACATGTTCCTTAGTGTTACTGTTACTGCTGATGCTGGTAGGGTGTAGGTACATGTTTTATTAACCATTTTGCTGCTTTCTCTAATCCCATTTATCCATTCTTTTATTATTATTATTATTTTATTTTTTATTTAGCAGAGAATCTGAGTTACAGATGAACCACTTGTTTCTCATGTACTTTTCCCCTTTTTCATGAAGATCATTTTGTAATACTCAATGATTTTGTAATTAACAAGACTCAGGACCAGATTAGTTGTTTTCTAGAATCATATTAGTGTTCTCATTTCTTGCCACTTTATCATATACCTCCTTAACCTAAACCTCCTCATTCACTATTTTTACCAAATTATCAATTTTACTGCTAAAATGAGCTTAAATGTGAGAATTTGTCAATTGTGTTACACAAAAGAATCATAGAATGCCTTAGACTGAGAGGGACCTCAGAAAGCATCTAGTTCCAGCTCCCTGCTGTGGAGAGGATTGTCAGCCACTAAATGAGGCACTAGATCAGGCTGCACAGAGCCTGACTTTGAACGCCTCCAAGAATGGGGCATCCATAGCCTTATCTGGGCAGCCTGTTAGGCCACCTCACCACTCCCTGAGTAAAACATTTCCCCCTAACATCTAATCTAAATCTCTCATCTTTTACTTTAAAACAGTTCCTTCTTGCCCTGCCTTTGTCTACCTATGTAAAAAGTTGATTTCCCTCCTGTTAATGAGCTCCCTTTAAGTACTGGAATACTGCAGTGTGGTTCCCCTGTAGCCTTCTTCAGGCTGAACAAGCTCAGCTTTCTCAGCTTTTCTTCATAGGGGAGATACTCCAGCCTCTGATAACCTCTGTAGCCCTCTTCTGGACCTGTGGCAAAAGCTCAACACACGATATGTTCAAAGAAAAATATCAGTTGTATATCTCAGTTGGTATAGCTGTATCAAGTTGAGGGGATTTTTTGGCTGTTGTATTTTTAGAAGTCTGTTTCCAAGACTAAACAAATTACTTTGTAAATCCTTTACTGACATGCTGAGCGCAGTAAATGCAACTCTGAATTGGAGAAGTTTGTCTTCCAGCCCCTAATTATCTTTGTTGCCCTCTGCTGGACTCTCTCGAGAAGTTCTCTTTCTTTCTTGAGCTGGGGAGCCCAGAACTAGTTACACAACACTTCAGATGTGTCCTCACCAGAGTGGAGGAGAGGTGGAGAATCACCTCCTTCAACCTGCTGGCCGCACTGTTTTTAGTGCACCTCAGGATACCATTGGCATTCTTTGCCACAAGGGCATACTGTTGTCTTGTGACCAACCTGTCATCCAGGAGCTTTTTAGAACTCCTTTCCAGTTGATCAGCCCCTAGCCTGTACTGATGTGCCCCCCAAAAGGTAGAACTCGACCTGTGCCCTTGTTGAGCCTCATAAGGTTCTGTTCCACACAGCCTTCTGGTGTGTCAGTGTGTCAGCTTTCTATCATCAGCAAACATACTCAAGGTGCATTCTGTCCCTTCATCATGGTCACTGGTGAAGATGTTAAAGGAGATTGGACCCTGTTCTGACCCCTTGAGAGTGCCACTAATTTCAGGCCTCCAACTAAACTCTGCACATCTGATCACAGCACTCTACCAGTCAGCCAGTTCCCAATCCATCTTACTGTTCACTAGTTGAGCTCACACTTCCTGAGATTGTCTGGGGGGTTATTATGGGAAACATGTCAAATGCCTTGCTGAAGTCAAGGTAGATGGGCCTAGTAGGTGTAAAGTAAGTGATATTCTAGTCTCCAGCCCAGTTCTGACAAACATGACTTTATTTAAAGTTGTCTGCCCCTTCTCTTTCATCCCTGTATATTTGGATCAATTGTGCATGCTTGAAGAACGTTTTAAACTGTGGCATTGTAAAAGAGCCTTGGAAGGGTACTTTGATACTGCTTAAGTCTCTCAGTCCAGTTTGTCCTACAGTTAGTCTGTGTTTCACACACTGCCCTGATACTGATACCAGTCCTCACTGCAGCCAGGAAAGGATCCTACTGAAAGAAATAGAAACTCAGAAGTAGCACTACTGTTCAAATGCAGGAGAGAGTGATCATGCTAAGATTCATCCCTCCATTCTCCATCTACAGTGAAGCACAGTGACAGGAGAAGATCATATTTAATCTCTTTCTCACAATTTCCATCTAACATCAACTTCTTAGGAAGAGCATCACAGGTTTTAGACCACTTTTATATGAAGAGTTTGAGTGATGGAAAGAAATAATTTGATTTTACTGTGTTTCTGGTTGGCATCATACGTTGCACACAAAATGAAGTAATAAACTCTCTGTGATTACTTTTAAAAGGTAAACTTATAATCAGAAAGCTTTTTTCCCTTTTGCCTTCTCTCCATTTGAAAGAAGAAGGATAAGACGGGCTGAACTCAAGTTCAGATGAATTAAATCAAATGTTTTAGTATGGATCAAAGATTTCAGTAGAAAAAAGATTAAATTCAGTGACCTTGGGGGAATGTAGAATGACTTCACACCATAAAAACTGTTGTAGGTTTCCTGTTAAAAATTAGACTTGACTTACTTATATAAGCGAATTGTTCATCAAGATTGTTTTTAATATACTTTAATACACTAAGTAAACTTCAGGTTGTTCCAAGATTTGATTATATATGTAGTCACTCTTCTCGCTTTATTATTTTAACCCCTTTGATTATAATTTCTTCAATTTTAATTACAGCTCTTTCCCTTTGAAATAATGATGATTATTCCTTAGGTTGGTTCAGTTACATGTTTCTCTTGCCTCTATTTTGCCCTCTGTCCCTTCAGCGTTCTTTAGTTAAATGAAATTGCTTTATACTTCTAAGTTTCATTTTCTCTTCTATTCCATGCAGTGTTTAATCAGATTCTTGGTCCCTTTTTGATCTGGTTTTGTTTTGTCAGTTAAACTCTTAACGGTGACAGGTCTCACAGGACAATGAAGTCTGGTATCTGTCCTTTATGAACTGTCTCTTTTTGAAGTTGATCTTTCCCATTCAGATTTTACTGATATTTATTGATTTTCAGCAAAATCACTTTTCCAAATATTAATTTCAGGAAGAAAAAAAAAAAAAAAAAAACTTCAAAAGAAAATACCAAAGACTGATTTCATTTTGCTCAGAATATATAAAGATTGATAACAACAGCTTTCATTAACTTCTTTCTTTTTTCAGGATTGATATGATTGTGACAGTCCTTATGTGTTCCTTGTCTGTACTTTGCCATCATGACTGCAGGCTCTCTTTATTTCTTCCTTCATTTTATTATTAAGTACACAAACCATTGTCTCAAAATATTGTTTATGGATTAAGGTCTCTCAACTTGTTTTCATTTCACATTTAATATAATTTCCTCTGAAATTTAGATTTAAGTTGGTACTGTCCTCCTTCATGGAGTGTATGCTACCAGAAATATGATTTTTTTTCCTAAAGATCTCTTTTTAAGACGTGCTGAAATTATTACCTCTTGTGATCAGAATTGCCAAAGACTTCAGCTGTCACAAAAATGTGACTCTTACAAATTTGTGGCAGAGTAGCATCTTTTGTTTGTTTCTGATGTCAGATCTCATTAATTGGTGTCAGTTCAGCTTGTCAGAGCCATGCTTTGGACTGTACTTCACATGAACAAGATAGTATCCCCTCACTCAAGGTTAGCAAAAAAAAAGAAAAAAAGTCTGTCTGTCTGTCTTGACTTACCCAAATGCACCCTATTCAGTGAAAAGCAGAATGAAAAACACACAAATTGGCTCTGGTGAAAGTGCTCAGTGAAGTAATAATGACTCATTTAGTGTCTCTTGATTTCTACTGCAGCAATAATTAAAAAAAAAACAGTAGTTTACGGAATAAAGAGGTGTGTGTTATTGCTAGTTTGTGGGCTTTATAATTTACTGTTTCCTTCCTGTGCAGAGTTGTAATAACGCCTTTACACCTGACACTGTCATAATTACTTTTTAAGTCCGTCCGACTCTAGCAGCCTACAACATTCTCTTCAAGAGAAGAGAAAATAATTTTTGGAAATGGTTATAATATAAAATACACCTTACGGTATAGTCAGTGTATGCGCTTAGAATTGGATGAAACATCAGGCATCAGAGGACACACAGCTTTATATATGAGAAAACAACTCAAGCTATGATGATGGTGCAACTGTAATAATGGTTGGCTTGATGCCATTCTGTAAGTGTGAACATACCTGTCTCTTATCTTGTGGAAGCCTCTTCAGCTAAAACATTTCCATTTAAAATATCCTCTTGCTTTTTTTGTTATCACTCAAGATAACTTGGCAGGAATTGTTGCCATAAATTTATCTTCCTGTGTTGCTAAAATACTTGGAAAAGGGGATGGTCCTACTGAAGGGAGTGCAGCTTGGTGCCTGCAAAGCTCTTGAGTTTGTTAAGTGGTGTCAGTATAGTCTGCTTGTGATTTCAGCATCACTGGCAAATATGTTCTCTTCTGCTGCAGCCTCATCACTGTAATATAGACTCTACCTGCATGCTAGAGAAATGAGAAGAGATGCCTCTTAATTTAGATATGAACATTTTCTCAATTATTAACAAATTTATCATTTATATTTGTTAAATGCATAGGTTTTGATAGCTCTGTGCAGGTGGTGATATATATAACAGCTTCTGTAGCTGTGTGTACAGGAAATCTGACAGACCCAAGAGCTCACTGTGTTTTCTGTGCCTTGATTCAATACATTTCCTGAAATTATAAAACAGGATGTGAGTGCTTTCTACATTTGTTTTTTCATTGCTTCTTCTGTTTACGTTATGACTGAAGTACAAAGTGAAGCCAAAAAGGTTTAGGAAGTACAGTTATCTGTATTATTTAGGGCACCAAAATACTTGTCCTAAACAAGTAAATTGATCTTATGATGAAAGCCTGAAAAACAAATCCTTTTCAGGAAGTGTAATGCTGTGGTCAGTGTTGAAGCTTAACTGATGGAGAAAGGAGTGTACTACACATCCAGGCACTGTAAGAGCTGGCAGATTGGAGCTATAATGCTTATAATGTATAATTCCTTATTTAGCTCAGACGATTTTTTAGTTCTGTGTATGACATAGAAATGCTTATCAGAAAGTAGAAATGTGGAAAACAAACACTAGTACCTGTTATAATAAATATATAATCTTCCCCCAAATTCTCCTGTATGCAACATTTTTGTAGTAACTACCTCTCATTATTATAATGATGGAAGAAAAACAGGTTTTCTAAATAACTAGAGTGCTATATTTCATTTCTAAACAAGGTACTAAAGGAAAATGTTCTTCCCAGACTCAGGTTCAAAGCCATTTATGTGTTTCTCCTTATCCTTCTTTGTATTGGGGCAGACAGTTTTGGGTATTAGCAACAGTAACAGCTGTTCTGTAATGAATTATGGAAACAATCATGAAATAAGGGAATATCAGCAAATTGAATTTGAGTTATAATATTTGCATATTGCATCAATGCTTTATTAAGAAATAATGATTGTTATAATTAATAAAATAAAATTAAGAAAAATACCTCAATAGTTAAAGAGGAAGCTTTAGTTTTTAACTAAACAAATGCATCAAAACAGCAACAAAAAATCATCTTAGTAGAGGTATGGGCCAGTTTATGAAACACTCACTGAGGTATTCTTTGTAGAAGATTTTTTCACTATTGAAAAGACTGATGTCATCTTCTTTCCTTGTTTCTGACTAATTTTCAGGCCTACTTTACCTTGTAGAAGTACATCAGTTTTATTTTAAAATTATCTTTACATAAGGATTTAGTGAATATGTACAGAGAAAATCTCCATGGCAACCAGAGAACTTCAGATAAATGAACGTTCATTATATAAAATCAAATATTTAAATAATCATCACATACTGCCATTTAAATTGATTTTGTATTTGTATAAGCAAGTATCTCACTAGTACTGTATGTGATATAATGGGATGTAGACCACCAATAACATAATACAGGAATGTGACATAAAAGCTAGCCAGAAAAAGAATGAAAATAGGCTTGAGAGCAGTAATACCTTTTTCTGATATTGTGTTATTCATAAAGAATGATTTAAAAAGCGTCAAGAAGTAAAGAGAAATAATGTTGGAAGCTGGTAAAGTAGTAGAAAGTAGAAGGGATTTTTTCTTTTGGACAGCTAAATGTATTTACAGGCATTTGAAAGCTAAATTACTTATTTATAGATTTACATAATACTAAAATAGAACCAACTCCCTGAGTCTGTGCTGCCTTAGGAAGGACACACAGCCCCAACTTGTGCCTGGCTTGGACCTCACTGGAGTTCCAGCAGCCTTATCCTGTCCTTCCATGATAAAATGTTCACTTTTTGGTTTCTGTGGGAGGTTGATACTTCAGCTTGTTGCCTATTGTGCTTGTCACTAATCTCCAGATACCTGTGCTCCAGTGAACTGCTCAACTGTGTGTCAGTATAATTTTAATTCTGCACTAAAACTTGATATTAAAATGACATATCAGGATTCCTCAGCTATTTTCTCATTGATTCTCAGCTCAAACATATTAAGTTTAGGTGGACTGTGCTCCTACTCTTATTTCTTTTCCATCAGTAAGAGAGCAGAGTAAGTGGGGACATGCCTTGATTGTAATGCCCTCTTGCTTTCAGTGGCTTCATAAGGATGTGATGAATTAAAACTCAGTCGCAAGTAATAGGGAGAGTGTCCCAACAGGAGTAAAATCCAGTTTGTGTTCTTCCCAACTTAATCTGTAGGCTGCAGACTTGTGGTGAACATCTGTGGTAGTCTGTGCCTCTGCTGCAATGAAGATGTGCGTAATGAAGGAGACATAAGCAGCAGAGGAAGCTTCTCTTTCATAGAAGAGCAGCACTAGAGATACCCAGAGGCTACACTACAGAGTGCCCACAGAACTACAGTGTGTATATTGTCAGAAGCCCCATAATACTGGGAGAGAAGAGAAAGGATACAAAGATGAGGTGGGAGCCAGCAAGCATCACTGCAAGTTATTGAACACTTCAGTACATATATTGTCTTGATGATCAGGTGAAAGCTGACAGATTTCGTCTGTCTGCTATGCAGAAGAGAGAACAGATCACAGGAAAAAAGCTGCACCTTTTCTGCAGGCTGCTTTTGGGTTTGCATGGCAGTGTGCCACTGTAACTGGTTTTGCTCAGTCCTACATTTTATAGCTGGGCACCAGCATCACCAGTTGCCCTACAAAGAAACAATGAGGGGAGGCCTTTTAGAAGTGTTTCTCTGCTGTTCATCCTGTTCCACAGCTTCTGCTCTAAATATACTTCCTTGTATTCCCACAGTTCTCCTTACAGCAGCAGAAGGATTTGCCTCAAATTCATTAATTCATTTGGCCT
The DNA here is from genome assembly GCA_023055505.1 of Callipepla californica brunnescens. Taxonomy (NCBI): domain Eukaryota; kingdom Metazoa; phylum Chordata; class Aves; order Galliformes; family Odontophoridae; genus Callipepla; species Callipepla californica. The sequence goes on along the minus strand of JALIRH010000023.1, from coordinate 3,034,805 downwards.
TTTAGGAGACCTGCAGCTTGATATGTATCAGTGTGTACTCTGTTAGATGTTTCTGGCTGTGTACTATTAACGAATTTTAGTAAATGTGTATACACATAAATGTGCACAATGAGAATATTATCATTTCTATCATAGGTATGATATTTTTGTTTTCTCTAGAATGTCATAATAAATTTGAAGGGCTATCTTACATTTTCTGAATGTTTGTGCTACCAAATTTATAATTTTTCCAACCTATTTTTTCTTGAACCTTGAAATAGCATTTCTGTATACCTCCTTCTCAGTTTTGTTCTGACTTCCTCCCACTTTTTCTTTCAAGCAGTGGCCTACCTGACTTTGCATTTACGTATCAAAGACAGGAATTAATTAGTTCCTTACCATTAATGTTCTTGTTTTTCTGTCCTCTCAATGATGGTTTACTTTTTCTTCCTCTGAGTATTTCTTACAGATAATTCTGTACACAAAGTATAAATAATTTTTTAATTTCCATAATAACAGAGTAAAACATTCCTGCAGATATCCTTCCCTTTATGGAAAGAAAGGGCAATGATTCAGTGTCAGTCTGAAAGCTGAAATTGAAAAATCCTTTTAAGGAAGCTTCACTGGCTTCAGGAAGGAGTGTTAAGATAATAAAGCAGTGTCACACCTACCATTTGTCTTATGTAAACTATTGCATGGAGAGTACAGAAGATAGATATGTAGATTTGTCTTCACTGGTGGTTAGGCTCTCCATGTCTGCCACGACTCTGAACCTCTAGATGTGGGTAAGAGGAGCAGATCATGTTTAGCTATAGCAGTGGAAGAAGTCTGAGACCTCCTGATGAAACTGAATATATGTGAATCCATGGAGCCAGATGTTATGCATCCCAGGGTCTGAGAGAGATGGCTGATGTGGTTGCCAGGCTGCTTTCCATCATATTTGAAAATCATGACTATCAGATGAGATCCCCGGTGACTGGAAAAAGGGAAACATTACTTCCAGTTTTAAGAAAGGGAGAAAGGATGACCCAGGGAGTGACAGGCTGGTGATCCTTACCTCTGTGAGATCTGGGAAGATCATGGAACAGATCCTCCTGGTTACCATGTTAAGGGGCATACGAGATGGAGAAGTGATCTGAGACAGCCAGCATGGTGTTACCAAGGGCGAATCTTGCCTGACCAATCTGGTGGCCTTCTGTGATGGAGTGCACATCAGTGGACAGGGAAGGGGTGATAAATGTCATGTAACTGGACTTCTGAAAAGCCTTTAACATGGTCCCTCACCACATCCTTCTCTCTAAATTGGAAAGATATGGATTTGAGAGATGGACTGTTCAATGGATTAAGAACTGATTGGCTGGTCACAGCCAAATGATTGTGATCAGCAGTTCCATGTCTGGGTGGAGGCTGGTCAAAAGTGGTGTCAATCAAAGGTTGGTCTTGAAACCAGTGGTCTCAACATCTATATCAGTGATGTAGGCGATGGAGTGGAGTGCATCCTCAGCAAGTTTGCAGATGACACCAAGCTGAACAGGGCAGTTGATACACTGGAGGGAAGGGAAGCCATCCAGAGGGACCTGGACAGGCTGGAGAAGTGGGCCTGTGTGAACCTAATGAAATTCTACCAGGCCAAGAGCAAGGTGCTGCAGTTGGGCTGGGGCAATACCAGGTATTTGTACAGACTGGAGAAGAACTCTTGGAGAGCAGCCCTGCAGAGGAGGACTTGGGGGTCTTGTGGATGAAAAGCTGGATGTGAGTCAGTAGCGCATGCTTGCAGCCCAGAGGGACGACTGTATCCTGGGCTGCATTGAAAGAGGGGTGACCAGCAGGGAGACTGTCCCCCTCTACTCAGCTCTTGTGAGGCCCCACCTGGAGTACTGCATCCAGGTTTGGGACCCCCAGCACAAGAAGGATGCAGAGCTCTTGGAATGGGTCCAGAGAAGGGCCACTAAGATGATCAGAGGGCTGGAGCACCTTGCCTGTGAGGAGAGGTTGAGGGAACTGGTCTTATTTAGCTTGGAGAAGAGAAGGCTCTAGAGAGACCTCATTGTGGCCTTCCAATCCTTGAAGGGAGCATATAAACAGGAGGAGGAAAGCCTGTTTATGCAGGTTGATAGTGAGAGGACAAGGGGGAATAGTTTTAAACTAAGATGGGAGATGTAAGTTAGATGTTAGGAAGAAGTTTTTTCACTCAGAGGGTGGTGACACACGGGAACAAGTTGCCCAGAGAGGTGGTGGATGCACCATCCCTGGAGGCAGCCTGGTCTAGTGATTGGAAACCCTGCCCACGGCAAGGAGGGTTGAAACTAGGTGATCTTTGAGGTCTTTTTCAACCCAGGCCATTCCATCATTCTTTGATTCTGTCATCCCCCAGCATTATTACAGGACCTGAACTGCAGGAGTCTTCTTTAGGTACTTGTCTTTATTACGTAAAAGCTGGTTTTCAGTTTTAAATCAGTGCCCATAAAAATACATATTCATATTCATTATGAATATGTATGTCTTATTTCATTTACTGCTGTAACAGAAGATTAGACTTTCTACTTGCTACATTATCATTAAGAGTTGTGTTTTTATTCTTATCATCTATTTTCTAGAATTCTGAAAAAAGAGAAAATTAACTGCATGTGACATGGGGAATAATTGGCTTGCTGGTGCATGTCACTCACATGTAGCCTAAGCTGGTGAGCCATGTGCATCACACAGAAGTTCTACAGTTTTCTTGTGTTGCTCTTCTAAAATACGGGCCCACACTTCGTTGCATCTATTTGCTGCAAATTCACAACAGCTTCATCTTCAGCATCTGTGCCCTTCTTCCACTGGATATTTAAGTATGAATAATGAAAACAGTATCCTACCAATACTGATATACTGTTACTTGAGTTAGGTTGGTCACAAAGCAAACTTTACATTGTTTTACCTCTGTGTTGGCATGATATAAAAGCAATTGAATTGAAATAAAAACAAAGAGGAAAAAAGTCAGAGCTCAAAAGTGTAATGGAACTCATCAAATGCTCATTATGTTCAGAGCATTTACAAGCTCCGGTTTTGTGTGTCATTTATACTAAATAAGTTTAACATACTAGCTATTTACATTAAGAAAAATAAATAATATTTCATATCAGTTTTAATGAAGCAGAATTTTTTTGATGGCAGAGCCCTTCTGATTTCCCACTGAATGGGGAAGAATAATAGTTATTCAGCCCATGATATAAAGGGATAATTTCAATTTGATATGTTTTCACACTAAGTGTTTTTTCTAAACAGTCCAGTTCTGTATTGACATGACATAATGCCTTTCTGCCATAAACCCCATTTTACCCCATTTATGTAAATGGGGTAAAAAATGTAAGTAGAGATGCAAAAAACAAAAATAAAAACAAACAAAAAAGCCATTTCTAAAGGACTCATAATTTTATCTGAAAGCATTTTATATTTCTTCAATTTTAGAAAACTGCAAAACTTTTCAGTTGAATGTGTGCACTTCCTTGTTAGACACCATTTTGTCACACTGCCCCTCTGCTGTCATCTGTGTCATGACAACAAAATGAAACAGAATATTGGTGGGAAGGTTCAATTCTACTGTCATACCACCAATATCTGCCTCTGTCACTGTGGACCATCATAATAAAATAGGAGGTATTACTTTTGGAGTAGCCCTCATATTACCATCTCACTGAGTTGATACCTTAACTCCATCTTTTCATTTAAGTGGAATCAGTGATAACCTGAATTGCAGAAGAACTATTTTCTCTGCTTTATAGGGGACTCCATACTCAGAGTATTTAAATTTGTTTTCTCATTCATTTTTTGAAAGAAGCTTATGCCTGCAGACTTATTTATCTAATGCATAATCTTGAACACAGTTTTTCTCCCTACTTTTTTTGTAGGATTGTGGAAAGATATCGTTACAGTGAACAAGATGCTGCTTATGCTGTCAGACAGATCCTGGAGGCTGTTGCAGTGAGTATTATCTAGCCTTGTACACTCAGCACCTTATCTTTCCCCCATGAGCATGAAAGAAGCAGAGGAATTCACTGGAGCTTGTCTCCTTCCTATAATTGTATTTGCATTGGCTTTTTTTAAGGTAGTGGCACTCTAAAAGGCAAGAACTGACATAAGATGGCAGCCAGCAATACAGTTAGTGTTCTACTTTGTCTCTTAATGGTGGAGTGTATGCTGTGTCCAGTCTTGAAAACCCGTGGTGTTCAGCACTGATCGTTTTAGCTCTGAAATGCAGTCTGAAATTACTAAGAGTCATGTAGCTTCCCATTCATTTTTTACAGATTATGTCCCAGTGATTTATTTGGAACCTTAGAAGAGAGGAGAGGGCATTACTTTTCTCTCAACATTAATTGACTGATTGTATTAGATGGTGTAAAAAACAACAGTAATTTAAGTCCAAGATGCCTGCAGAATATTGTCATGAAAATAGTTGTTTTTCACTTGCATTTGTTGCTTGAAGGTGATCAGCCGAAGTTTTAATACTATGCAGAAGCAATAAACACAAGAAAAGAAAGATAAATCACATGAAAATGTTATTATGGGGATGCTGGATAGTGTGGGTTACATGTCCAACCAGAACTTAATTCTTACTGTTCATCAGATTGCACATGTACAGAATCACAATGCTATTGAAAAAAGGCCTAGTAATTTGTGCGGTTCCTGATATAGCTTTTCCTCTTAAAAAAAAAAAAAAAAGAATATTTGTACTATTTTACTTGCTGTCATGTAACGAAAGAGGTAAAGATTTTTGAATCAACAAGTTGAAGGTTCCTAATGGCTGCATAAAGTATTTCAGCATTTTATCTGTATTTCTTTGTCACTTGTAACTCTCACATTCAGTTTCACACTGGCAGTTCACCAAGTGAGCAATGATATGCTGGAAATAATAAATTAATTTGTTGAATGTCTAGTCTGTAAACCAGCATTGGTCACCTCCACTGGAGAAAAGTGGGCATGTTGGACCAGGGGAAACAGCTCAGTTGGGACATGCAGAGGATTTCAAACTATAAAATGAAGGCTATTTTACCCTGTGACAATAAGAAGCTAGTAAGGGTTAGTAACATAGGGATGCTAAAGGTTTTGCCCACTGTGTCTGACTTCAGGGTCACAGCAGTAGCTATTTCAGATTGTGGCACCATGAGGTAGCCTTCGGCATGTATTTGGCACAAAGCAGTCAACTAGCAGAACAGCTGAATAAATCTTGGAACAGAAGTGCACTTACCACTATGCAATTAGTGCAGATGTGGGATGCGAGTGACTTTGAATGTACTGATAGAATGTGAAACACTTCAAACAAACAAACAAACAAAAACAGCCGTCAGTGGTGTGCAAAGGAGAGGCCAGTCTCAAGGACTAGGAGTGGAGAAGATGGTAGTAGTGAGGTTGGATCTGTATGGATTGTCAGAGGAGGTACTTTGTCAAAGGAACTTTACCCAGGACAGGACCAGGGTGAGGACTGTCCTCTGTTGAAAGTACCTAGTAATAAGGAAAAATTAATGTGTAGTCTAAATTATATATTTAAAGAACGGCATAATGCAGTTGTATTCTTAAAATGAAGTTTAATTATTAAGGCCAGTTTTTTTCTTCCATTAGGGTAGTTCTCCATAATTTATCATTCTTCTGCAAAGATTATGATTATGGTTTGCTGAAAGATGGTTTGGAATATGTTCCAGTTCTCTATTTTAAAAGTCAGGAACCAGATAAGATCTTCAGCTTGTATAAATTGTTGTAGTTTAGCTGAGATAGTGGAACAGACCAAAAAACTGGCTTTCACATGAGTTGCTTAATTTTGGATTTTACAGAGGATGGTGCTAGATGTCTAGTTAGAAGGGTTGTATTGACTTTTTGCCCTGACACTAAGCATTCATGCCAAAGTTGTGAAAGCTGTGGGAGTTGCCAAACTGGGATCTTTGCATCCTAGATACACTAGTTTGAGGCTGTAAACTTGACAGAATGTCTTTTATGAGCAGAACTTGAGTTACTGTTAGGAGCTGTCTGAAAAATACTACTGCAGAAGAGTGATATTTCTGGAATAAAAGAAGTTGTATCCATTAATAATTCTCAGAAACTAAGAATTGTACAGTCCCCTCAGCAGACCATGCCAACTAATACCCTGCTTACACAGGTTAAGCATTTTGACTTCAGCAATTTTTTGTAGTTGCTCTTAGCAAGAGAAGTATTCAGCCTTCATATTGCTAAATTCTCTCAAACTAGCGTGCTTCTTTTATAAATCCCTTGTTAAGGACTGCTGTAATACTGGATCCATCCTCACAGTGTATTATTGACACCAGGGGGTATTGTCTCTTCAATTTGAACAAAGGGTTTTCATAGACACTTTGTAAGTAGGTAATCAAATGTAAGGGGGTTTGAAAAATGTGTAAGCATTTTTGCTAAGTTTCTTTTGCAGTTGTTAAACCAAATGGGATTATACTGTTGATTAGAAATAATAATAATAAAAAAAGCTTTTGAGTTTAACTGTTTCTTGTTGTACATGGGCACCTGAAAGCCCATCTCCAGCTAGCTTTCCAAGAATTTTGCAGGTAGTCAGAATGGCACACAGAAGATGAATCCCAGTCTTCCAGGTCATAAGACCAGCATAAAAAATACCAGTTCTCTCTTCCCTTAAGAACAGAGGGAGTAATAAAAATAGTATCGTCAGCAGCGTCCGAATATCAAGGAGTGTATTTTCCTTTTTTCCACTCTTCCCATGAGTGCGTTTGGGAGGAGATTTTCTTTCTCTCTGCCTAGGCTTCACTTTTTCATTTATTCTTCCATTGTTCTTCAAGCCAAAAGATAGCTTCACTCATAACAAGCCTTTCCAAAATCAGGACAAACCAGTGTTGATCGTTTTAGTTCTTTTGCTCTGCTGTTTAGAGGAGTTGAATGCTATCTGACATCTCAGAAGAGCATAAATCATGTTCCTAAGGGAGAATGCAAGTGAGGACTTCCTCTTTTGTCTTTTTTCTCCTTGTCAGAAGATAAGTAGTTTGCAGAATTGTTTTCTTGCACTCTTACTTGATGTCAGCTTTTCTTTTGTGTCATCAGTGAGTACACACAGATATCCTGAGGCCACATACTCACTGAGTAACTTTCAGAATGAGTTACTGAAGTTAGGGAACTCAAAGGGTCTTTGAAATAGTGGTCAGAAACTTAATTATTTTCATCATAAGAGATATTTTACTTTGTAGCTGATAGAACTGAAGAAAATGATGCTTTCTTTTTCTGGATGTGTTCTTTGAATATTTCATGTTTGTCACTAAAAATAAACCAACAAGAGCTGGAAGAACAGAGAGATTGTTGGATTTCAGATTTAAGATTTGCGCTCTGGCATGCTTCATTTTTGGGAAGTTTGCCTGGCAACATTTTGGAAGAAAAGGCAGGTGAACACTGAGTTCAGAAGAGAATTCTAGCTATCAGCATTTAAAAGCCCGATTTGTGAGGTAATTGGGGAAGCACATAATGAGAACACTTGTATTTCTCCACTTTTTTAGAAAAAATGTTATCAATATAGAAGTTTTTTATTTATTTTGTGGTAACTGACACAGGGAAAAACACAACATAGAAAATCTAGGTGACTAATCTGCTTTCTGGTACACGTCTCCAGGCTGTGAGTAGCCCAGAGCCTGTACCTGAATGCAGTATTCAAGAGCTTTCCTTCTCGCTTTTTTTTGATGAGTGAAACACCAAGTCATGTATATCAAGCATAATATCCTGCAAAACTGACTGTGTGAATATATGTTGCTGGCCAGATTTATCCCTGTGCATTTGTGGGTGAGTTTTGTTTTGTGCTCTGTCATGTAACTTGTCAAATGAGCTGCAGATGGAAGAGAAATAGAGGGCCTTAACGTCAGGTGAAATCTTACTGGAGGCCTCTTGTGTCCTGACTAGATATTATTTGTAATGTGGTCATCATCTTTACCAGCTACTTTTCTCCCTGTTCGGCAACTGTGAATGGAAGCTGAAGCCAGCAGCAGTCTTTTTTATCCAACGTACTGCTACCAAATTTTGTTTGAAGTCCTTCGTAGCTCCTTAGACTATCTTCTCTAGTTTCCTGAAGCTGTGAGGAAGAGTGGGAGATTACACACAGGAGGCATGTTTCTGATCTCCATGGCTGCTGTTAGTACTAGTTGCTGGTATTTTTCATGATCCTATTCTCAGGAAGAGTACTGGCAGACAAAAATCTTTGAGTCCACAATCTTGAACCGCAAGAAAAAGAGAAGAACCTTTTCCAAATGAAGCCATCTTCCTTTGGTGTCCTGTCACCCTGAAGAGTAAGGCAAAACGCCCTTAACTGCCTTTGCATGTGGCTGATACTTAATTCCTGTTTGCTTGTTAGAGTAATAGAGTGGATGTATTCTCCAAGATCAGCTGTGTGCATAGCCTGGCCTGCAAGGACAGCTTGTGGTAATTATAATATAGGCGCTGCAATGTTCTCTTCCATCAAAAAGTACCAGAAACCCCATCACACTGTTGTCTTCTCTCTTACCCTCTTCATGAGCACGACAAAGAAAGACTTTCTGAAATAACATCTGAAGGTTAGAATTTATGCTTGTTTTACAGTGTTCAGCACCAATGCAGTCCAGAACTTAGCGACTTTTTGTCTTGGGAATTCACAAGTAGTATTGTAAACTCCTCAGTGCATTCAGATGTGAGCTGTTCTCCATTTCCTGCGAGGTTTGTAATTTGCAAACCATGAGGAGCAAATGGGTAAAGCAATCCAGGCTTGCAGTGTTTATTCAGAAATGTTGTCTCAGGGATAGTTTGTTGGCCCTTTCATGTCTTGTTTGGAAATTTGCATGTGAGTATATGAGTAGTATTGAATATCTTTCTGTGCTGTTCGTATTTGGTGTGGGTTTTTGTTTTTTATTGTTGTTTTTGTGGGGTTGTCATAAGGCTAATGCAACTACATAGAATCCAGTGGGTTTAATGTAACTCTTAAATTTAGAGTTCCCATCCAGGATAGGGAATGTTTTGGCATTAGTTCTATTTCAGGGCCTTAGGGGTAACTGACTTGATTAAATTTAACTTTATCAAACTCACATGTAGAGTTCATGTTACTGTGCACTTAAGGCCTGCTGTTTTTCAAAAATACTGCTTATATGCTTTTTGAATAATGGCTGTTGTTTTTTTGTTGTTGTTTTTGTTTTTATCACATTAATGAATGTTTACTTAATGAAATATCAGTTTTTAGTGATCATTAATGAATGAATGGATGTTGACATGACTGGATATGTAAAAAGTTTGTTGCTGTTAGCTAAATGTAATTCGTTCTATGCAAATGTGAAAGTGACATTGAATGGAGAGTTACAAAAACAAACTCTTGAGTAATCCTGTGCTGTTGAACTCGCTAGTAACAATTGAGTATTGTAGTTCCATACCTATTAAAAAAAGCTATCATGATTTCTAGTGTAAGTTAAAAACTGTGGCCATTTCAGAAAAGTGGACTGAAGTAACATGACATCAAACAGTATTTTCCAAGTCCTCTCTTTTTGTTGACCTTTTCTACATGCGTGCTATATGTGTGTATAGAAGTCCCCTTCACTGACCCAGAAAAGCAGGAGAATACTGATTTTTTAATAGTGAGAATTACCTTAGATGCCAAACATTTTTTGAAACAACTTAAGTGAATAACTGAAGAGCTACCACCTGCACAGTAAGTCTATGCACTCGTCCATTGCTTTTTATTACTTCCTGAAGCAAACCTCTTCAGTTATGATCAGTCGTAATCTGTACTATACAGATGATCTGTGCAATAAGAACCATTTTTAAAGAATATTGTCTTTGTTTACAGATTGCTAATGTGGAAAATTTTGCAGACATCTGCATGGCTTGTGGCAGTAGGGCTTGCACAGATCAGATGCATGCCATGCCCACTTCCAGTTAAATGCGTAACCAGAATTATGTCTAAGTAGATAAGAGATTTGCATAAGCATATGATGCACAGACATACCATACATAAATCTAAGTGGAATTTGAACATTACAGTGAAAATATTTGCTTTTTATTGAAGTGCATGTACTAAAAAAACTATAAAGCTCCAATTATAGATTGAGTTCTGCTATCTATTAAAGCATTGAAATTATTACTTTTCTTTGATTTTATTTTTGTCTGCTTAAAATAGAAGGAATGAAAGATATGTTGTTAAAAAAAAAAAAAAAAAAGAATATAGAGCTCAAATCTTTCCCTGGAAATCTGACCTAGGAAGTAATATTTAGTTGCCTTCACTTTACTCAGGTATTTCCTGTCTCATGTGCAACATGAGTAAATTGTCCTCTTTCTCCTGCACCCATACATGACAACATATGAAAGATAACTTCACTCTTGTCCAACTATCTCATTCAGTCAAAATAAATAAATAAATAAATGCTTTCTTCTGTGTTCAGTTTGTGTTAGGTTCGAAGCAGATTAGGTAATACACAGGGCAGCTATAACCTGTATGGAGCAGATCAAACAAATGTCCCATAAAATATAGTCCAGAATGTAAGCCTACCAGTTGATGGTTTTTTCTCTTTCATTTTCAGGATGTGACAAAGTTGTATATATGTAGATATAAGCTTACAGTGTAGGTAGTCACTACAATTGCTGACTGTGTCTCCAGCAGTTCTGAGTTGTTGGTTACAATGAAATACCTGACCTGAATGTGGATATGTCAGTGATGAGACTTCTAAAAGATGTTGAAGTGACGTTTCTTTGTTATGCAAATTAATGCAAGGGATGTCACAGCAGTTCTGCTGATTCTACTAACTGATTTAGGAAAGCTTGAATAATTGTCAGGTATTCTAAATTCCATGTGAAGTGTGTCCTGAGGTAAAGCATGAGATAATAGTTAAATGACATTCTACTGTATGGGTGGCTCTCTGGAAGTGGTTTTGCAGTACACCTGCTGTCATGGTAAGGAAAGAAATGTAAGGCTTTGTAGGCAAATCACAGCACCAGGCAAAATAAGAGGTAGTATTACAGGCTATGAGTTTTCAGCTTGTTTTCAGCCTCTTGAAATAACATAAACACCTGCTTTTATGATCGTTGTAGGAGAATGCAGAATAAAGAGGTTCTAACACTGTTTTTAAAAGACTTCTGTAAAAGAAACGTGGCTCTGATACATAATAGACCCTATGTGTCAAGGCTGGATGTCAGAGACAGAGACTTTCTGTTTGCTAGCCTGTACCCTCTTACAGTCACAGTCAGAGAAGGCAGGCTGGGCCAGTGGTTGTATTTGTATCAAACCGTGTGTTGTAGGACAAATAGGCAAGTTCTTCCCTTGAGTCAAAACTGGGAGTATTGTCATGTATGTGGCAGGTGGAGTGGTGACTTGCAGTGGAGAAGGAACAGCATCCTGTTTTGTTTGTTTGTTTGTTTACCATTTGATGTATTGCAGGCAAAAAGTATTTCTTTATTCAAAATTTTCTTGATTTGCTTTGATTTAACATATTCTATATGAATAGAATATATTCTTATATATTCTATATGAGATGACCCATAGAGGCTGGGAGATCATTTCTGCTTTTTTTCCTTTTAGTGATGCCATCTTAACAAGGGTCTCGTGAGCATCCTGTGGTGACCTTTCTAGCGCATTCCTGTCAAGAGCAAATAAGCAAATAAATGAGCAATCTAATTGTGTGAAAAAACTGAAGCGCTGCCACTTCATGGGAAAGGAAGGCATTTATGTCCTAAGTATGTTGTTTCTGAAGCAAGGTTAAACAACAAATGGCTTCATATGTAGGATAATCTGTTTACAGGGCACAGACATGTTGGATGAGTAGCTTCATCATTTTTCTGGCTTACATTTATTTGCTGTAAGATTTACAACTAATTTTTCATGGTAATAATGTTTTTAAATACTGAAAAGTTGGCAGGGAAATAGAGTGGGTTTTGTTGTCACACCAGCCTGCTTTATCAGGATCTTGACTCAGAATTCTTTTCAGAGACCTGTTTCGAGCTGTAGCAAAACTCCTTTGACAGCACACAGGGGAGAGAAGATTTATAGTCAAAAGAGTCTGGCAGTGCTGCCATCAGCAATAAGGAAATGAGGGTATTGTATTTGCTATTATCTCTAATAGAGGAAATGGAACAAGCACTAATGATCACATTGCAGACCTACTGTATTACAGTTAATGTCCAGAACAGCAAGAAGTCAGTCATTTGCTAGGAGGTCTACATCTTAAATTCCACTTTCATCTAAGTAAGGCATCCTTCCCTCATTTTGAAAGCGAGTAATTTCAAGATTATTTCTGAAAAATATTTGGAATAATTGAAAGTATTTTAACTCGAAACAAACCACAAGCCATGTGTCAAAGGGCAGAACCTGCTGCAGACTGTGGAGATCTTGCCTCAGAAGTTGCCCCACGGGAAATACCAAAAAACAACCCAGCTAGGCATAAGTAGGTAATGGAGAAGTGCTAACCCATACCTCAGGGGTACGGCTAGCTGCTGTTTACATTGCCGCTGTTTATATGACCTGTGCAACCCTGATGAGTGGGTGCAGAGTAGCAGCACTTTTGCAGAAGTCAGAGCTTTATCACTTAGAAGATTTTCTGAAGCCTAAGGAGACCCCTTTTTTTATCCTTCACTATTCAAAGGCCTGCTGTGCCTGCAGATAAATGTGAGGACAGGCTTGTCTCTCTGCGTCATCTTTTTCCTGCCTTTGTAATCAGTTAGGAGAAAAAAATACACTGATTGTTTAGAAGTAAAATGCACGCGAACCTGTGTGATGAGAAGCATTTGCAAAGCAATTGCTCATCACTTCTTTTGTAGTTTATGTATTTTTCAGTCCTTAGTTTCATAGTACAAAACTGACCAGATAACAGGCTCACAGCAAAATAGCTATTTAGAAAACTACACTTTTTATTAGGTAATATGGAAAATTGCCCAAACCTCCCCACTTGTGGTTTGAGGAAATGCTCGGAGAATTTCTGTGGTCTTTAGAGGTGACTCTTGAAGTGCCGGGGGATGGCATGAGCTGAGACTGATGGTTATCATTCCTGAGCAGAGGCTGTAATGATTTACCAGTTGTTTCAGATAACTGATTCTGTTCCTGTGACCCTGACAGTATGAGTGAATCCAGTGCATTCAAAATACATATCCCCTGAAATGTGATTAGCTCTGGATATTTTAGAACTCATGAGTTTGTTTATCTCCTTTTCTTGTTGACTCTTTGCTGATGCTTTTTATGTTTCTGTGACTAGTATGATGTGATAGTGTACTGGTTGTATCACACATGCAAATTGCTTTTTGAATTCTTATACCATGTAGTATGTCCCAATAGCTGTCAGCAAAACTAAGGAATGTCTTGGCTTTAAATAACATAAAGCCCATATTTTCACTTGAGATTTTCTTAGACTCACAAATCTGGAATATCCAAACTTTAGCGGATGTGAGTGATGAGAGTTTTGTTTTCAGAAGTCAGTCCCACCTTGTGTTTAAAACCCCAGCTGGTAAATCGGGAATATATTGAATGTATGTAGATGATGTATGTTAATTTATGATCTACATATAATAAGTAGAGATACGGATCTAAGAGAGATAGAGGAGGAAATATACATGTGAGATCTAGGTGTCTTTTTGATTCAAGTTGCAGGTTTAAGTTTGGGGCTTCCTCAAGGAGTATAGGCCTTCTGGATTTATTAGATGGTACATAGCATAGAACAAAGAAGGAGTGGTTAGTTTTCCAGGCACTAAGAAATTTGATTTTCTGGTGAGTGATGTAGGATGTTGGGAGTTTGGTGATTTTCTGACACAATCATTCATGATGATGGGCAGAAGCTGGAGTATAAGCAGACACTGTGTTTCATTACTGGACTGTGTTTTCCTCAGTACTGCACTCTCTTGAGTCCGTGTGATAAGCAGTAATTGCAGGAAACGGATATGTTGTCAATTATCAAGTATACATACCCACCCTTTCTTTGCTTCCCTTTTAAAGCTAATTCACTATCTTACTGTGGTTTCTCACCCATGAAGTATTACTGTACTTTATGGTAGTAAAGTATAGTAATACTAGATCTTATTTTCATCAGCACATTTCATTGACTGTAGAGCCAGGTGCCATAAACTATCATGGCTGCAAGGTCCTTTTTCTTCCATCTTACTGTGCCTTCTTCACTGATTTTCTTGTATCTTTTTGTGTGATACATTGATGCAAGTTTTCATGTTGTTATAAAGAACTTAGAAAAGTGTACAATAAAAAAAAATCTGTCTCAGTTTTGGAGCCTTAAAATTATGTATTTTAGTTAATAATCAAAGTTTAATGTAAAACTCTGTTATAAAGTAGTAAGATAAGTTGTAGAAGTTTGTTGCTAACAAAAAATTCATCACAGATTAGCTTTGTATGTAGAATCACAGAATTATTTGAGTTTGAAGAGACCCCTGGTGATCATCTGGTCCAGTTCCTCTGCAGTGAACAGGGACACCTACAGCTAGATCAGATTGCTCAGAGCTCTGTCCAGCCTGACCATGAATGTCTGCAGGGATGGGGCATCCACCACCTGCCTGGGTGACCTCTGCCAGTGCCTCACCATTCCTGTTGCAAAAAACTTCTTTGTTATGTCCAATCTAAATCTCCCTTCCTTTCATTGGAAGTTTTTTCCATGCATCCTGTCATAGCAGACTCTGACAGGGAGTCTGTTCTGTTCTTTCCTATAGCTCCAGTTTAGATACTGAAAGGAGTGTCACTGGAAGGATGAATAATTGAACTAATTCACGAACTAGAAACTTAACACTCCACATCTCTCAATAATAAGAGAGCTCTATTCCTCCAAGTGTTCTTCATTGCTGTGCTTGTAATTTGAGCACCACATGAGCTTCCAAGTATATATTGACGGTGGTCTATCTTGTGTTGTAGTTTTTCTCCTGGTGACAGGACTAAAAGACCTCTTTTCTCTTCTTGACTGCTTTTTTTTCTTATCTTTTTTCTTTTTGTTTTTTCAACCTAGAGGGAGAGGTGAATGCTAAAGTCTCAAAGGAATTAGCTGCCTGCAACATGTAATTGAAATTATTGAATGGACTTTGTCCCTAAAAAAAACAAGGGTAGTGTACTCAGTTCTGGTGAGATTGCACCTTGAGTACTGTCTTCAGTTCTGGGCTTCTTATTGTAAGGAAGACAATTGAGGCCACGGAGCATATTCAGAGAAGGGCCGTAAAGCTGGTGAGGGGTCTGGAGCACAGATCTTACAAGGAGCAGCTGAGGGAGCTGGGATTGTTTAGTCTGGAGAAGAGGGGGCTGAGGGGAGACCTTCTCACTCTGTACCACTACCTGAAAGGATGTTGTGGTGCAGTGGTGGTCACCCTTTTCTCCCTCATAACTAGCAGCAGGACTAGAGGGAATGGCCTTTGGTTGCACCATGGGAAGTTCAGATGGCAAAAAAAAGGGTGGTCATGCGCTGGATAGGCTGACCAGGGAGGTGGTGGAGTCACCATCCCTGGAAACGTTCAAGAAATGTGTAGATGTGGTACTAGGGAATCTGGTTTAATGAGCAGCATTGGTAGTAGGTGGATGGTTGGAGTAGATATTAGGGGCCTTTTCCAACCGTAAGGATTCTGTGATTCTTTCAGAAGCACTGAATATACAAAAGTGTGTCATTCCAGAAGCAACTGCAGGTATTTCTGTCACTGATGTTCCTGACTGGTTGCTTGTTATTCTTCTTTAGCTTATTGCAACACTTACCTTGCAACACTCAGAGAAGAGTAAAAAAATACTGCATTTAATAAACATTCTGTGCTCTGAAATGCATTTGGGGAAGGAAGGAGGTTATCTGCCATTTCTTTAACACTGTACTTGGGATATCAGATACCACAAGAACCTTCTCTGTAGTTTGTCTTGTAATCTTTAGCTGTGAACTGCTGTGTTTGTGCTCATGGGTGATGAATGAATAGAAGCACAGTATGGTGAGCCATAAATGCCCCCTTAAATGCCCTCTTATTTCCTAAACCTCTGGTCCCTCTGTCACACAGTCCAGCATTTCAGCAGAGAAATGCATCAAAACATACACCTCAAGTATTGAGAGATCAGAGACCCATCTCTGAACTCTCTGTGAATTTAATCTTTTCTACTGAAGCAAAATTAATTCTACTTCTCAGGCTTTTGTCCCCCCCCCCCCCCCCCCCCCCCCCCCCCCCCCCCCCCCCCGCTGGAGGAAAAGGCCCATAAAGCTACTTAGTTACGTAATGGTAGTAACAATATGACATGTAACAAAACAAGATGTATCACTTAGTGTACTGTAGTTCTTTCCAGCTGCTGTTTTTATTTCCTCTTAATTTTATACTTAAATGTGCCAAATTTGTTTTAAAGTAACAAATATGTGAGAGCAAAATGTTTAAGCAATATTTGTACTCCTAAAAAGCTGTTGTTACACTCAGTGATAATGTCAGCAATTGTATTTAATACTTAATGATAATTAGATTCAGAGACTGCTGTTTCTGTAACAACACAGACAAATGGGACAATATTGGCTTAGTTCAGTTGTGTGTTTTCACTGAATGGGAGTTTACTAATGAGCAGCACCCAGAGAGTAATGTATGATGAGACAGCTCTGAAATCTTCTCTGTATTTCCTCATGTATTTTCAGGAAAGTGACACTCACAACATTATGACTTTCTTTACTATTTTGTGCATTTTTTTTGTCTCTTGTCAGGAAATTCAGTACGTAGTTGCCATCTAGCTCTAGAAATATTTACTATGTCTTGAGGTCTGGTGTATGTATTGCAGTGGATGCAGAAGAAGCTTCAGTGACTCAAGCGTTGCATTGAAACTCACCTCTACCCTTGGCTACTGTTCAGCCTCAAGCAAAGCCTTCTCACTGTCAGTGATCATTTGAGTAACATGTTTAAACAACTTGAGGCTTTGAGTAACCTGTTTCTGTAAAGAAGGTGCTAAATAAGACAGACATGGTATTTAGGCCAGAAGGAGTTTCTTTGCAGTACTCCCCTTCAATGCAGGAATGTCTCTTACCTTGCAGCCAAGGTCTGAGCAGTGTGTAGCGCACCTTGAAAGTATCTTCTGCCCCTGGGACCTTTCAACAGGGCAGACAGCTCTGATGATCATGTTATGGACAAAGTTCTTCTTGCATATAATATAGAATTTAAATGTAACAGTTGCAGCTATTTGTAAATGGATCAATTTAGCCATATGCCCAGTCTTCCTTTAATTCTAATGTAGGTGTTCTTTTGTTGCATTTTCCATGTTTTTAGTGTTAACTTTCTTATAAACAAGGTAGCATTACTGGCAAACAATATGCCAGTGTTCCTTCTAATACGTAATGTGTTAAAGATGACTCTCACTGTAGGTTTCATTGATAGCACAAGTGTGCTCCGCAGACTCCCAGGCTGACACTAAATATATGTAGATAGATATACAGAGCTTATATATATAGTGTACAGAAGATAGATTTTAATAAACTAAGAAAATTTTTAAAGTAATTTAGTAATGTAGCTCAATTTGTTATTTCAAAGAAGTTAACTTCTCAGCATAGCATTCTGCATGTTAAATATACACAGCCTCTTGAAACCTAAAGTTAGAAATAATTTGTTTAGAACATCACTTAGAGAATCACAGAATCATAGAATGGCTAGGGTTGGAAGGGGACCTTTAAGATCACCTAGTTCCAACCCCTGTGCTATAGGCAGGGACACCTCCCAATGGACCAGGTTGATCAAAGCCACATCCAACCTGGCCTTCAGTGTTTCTAGGGTGGGGCATTCACAACTTTACTGAGCAACCTGTTCCTATGTTGTGTTGTGTTGTGTTGTCTTGTCTTATGTTATGTTATATTTGAATACACTTCCTTACCCCATTTCAATAAAAAAAGGGAAAGGGTATGTTGGAAACAGATGGGCTCTGAAATGTGACCTGGATGAGACTGGAGCAAACCCAGCATCAAATCTGGGCAAAAAAGTTGAAATCTGAGATGATACTGGGTTATCCCTTCCAAAGCAGTAAAGATCAACCCTCTGCAAAGCTTGCGCACTGAACACCTTCTTGCAGGATCAAGGCGTGTGTTACCCTGCAGCATCGTGTTGCTGACTGTGGCATTTATGGCCACATCAGCACTGACAGGTTGATTTGATCCCTTCACAAAGATGGTACAAGTGCTGGGGGCAGCACCCTTGCATTCCAGCTGCCTCACGTCGTTAGGGGTTCCTTGGAGCCCTGCTGGCTGGGGGAAAGGAGGAAAAGAAATCTTCAGACATTTATCTTACCAGATTTAAAATAAAGAGCAAACTAAGACAAAAAGAATGAAAGCAGCAATGTAGGTCTGCAAGATTCGTAGCACCCTCTGTATTGTTAGGAGATATAACTCATGTTATTGCCTTCATTGGTAGAATTAAAAGCATTTGTTAACTACAGGGTGTGTGAGTTTTTGTCTCTTCTCCACACAGCGAGGATAAGAAGAAAGGATATTTTAAGTGGGCATGTAACCACAGAATCACAGAATTGTAGGGGTTGGAAGGGACCCCTAGAGGTCGTCTTGTCCAGCACCATTGCAGTAGCAGTTTTTTGTGGAAATAGTCTTGAAAGCTGATGTTCTTAAAGAGAAAAAAAAAAAAAAAATCAACAAAAATTCATGAGATATAGCAGGAAAAAAATGAATGCAAATGACCTGCAGCCATTTGCAAAACAACAGCTGTTAGCTGCTACAATTAAGGCCTCCTTTTAGTACATGATTTTATTTATTTATTTATTTATTTTGTATTGCTTTGTGGTTTTTTGCTTCTGGCATTTTTCCTGAAAAGGTACTCAGTCTTTAAGATGCAATATGTACTGCCTTGGGTGTTGTGTACCTATGGGCTGAAACCAGTAGAACTGTCTCAAAAACTGGAGACCTTTGGACTACTGATTTTAGGTCCAGTTCTAATTTTCAAAATGCTTTGGTTTTGGCAAATATTTTTCTAAAACTGCACTTATTTCTAGGGATTGTATTAACTCATTTTTGCATGTTTAGTTCATAACAGGTAATCATACCTTTAGATTCAATTTGTCTTAATTTCCTGAAGGTTTATGCAAGAACTGATTAAGGAAATACAAACCAACTACTTGGTACTTTCCTGATGGAACAAGTTGCTGTCACCATGATCTCTCTCCTTGCTTTCAGAATGGTAGTTGGACCTGCTGCCGGTTGGTGTCCCAGTGAGTGTCAGCACAGCTTGTCAGGCAGAAGTGTCAGAGTACCTATGGACAGTAGTACACCAGGTACAAGTGCACTGCTCCACATGGAGCAGTGCCAGTGTGCTGCACAGCTCTGAATTTTGCACCAGCATTTACCACATTGCTTACCTGAGTGCCTCGCTTTAAGCGCAGTGCGTCTCTTTTAACTTTGTGTACTGTTGGCTAATATGTATTTACATGCGTGCAGTCTTCTGTGTAACTTAATATTTGGAAACTAACACTGGCTGCTCAGTATTGTTGTTTTATGTGTGGAAAATGGGCTTTCACACACAGTTTATATGCATGCTGTTAACAATTCAATGATAAAAGCTTCCAAAGCTGGGATAAGATAGCTGAAACACAATGACACTTCAAATAATTAAGTTAATCTGGAAATTAAATGCAATAAATATCATTTAAGTGGTTGAAAAAGCTGGCATTTTCATCGTTATAATTCTCATCTATTTCTGCTAAATCTTGCACTTGTCAGTGTGCCTGATAATGCCTATTTCATTGTTCAGAAACAGCATCGGATTATGTGAAGCTGCTTGTCCTTTGTTTAGTCAGATGTGCCTAAACACAGTTACTCTCATCTTCACAAGCTCACAGATACTGAATGCTGACTGCTCTTAACTGCTCAAGCCCCAGACTTCTGTTCACAGATTTAGCAGGGAAAAAGAAGCATGTCTATATTGAAACATAGATAAGCATTATGCAGAAGAGCAACTTTTACCTTGGTGTGATCCTCCATCCATGAGGGTCATCAGTACTGCACTGAAGCCAGTGGAGCAAACGTGGCAGTTGAAAGTTTGGCTTGTTGATGTCACAGGTTGGAAATCAGCATCCAAACTAAACAGGGCTGCTCTCTGTTGAAGCCTGTGGATAGTCAAGTCTGAAATTCAGCTTTTTGTTTCAGTATTCTCCTTGGCTCAAGTTTAAGTAGTTTAAATTGTAAGGTTGTGCTTCATTAGAAATGCAGGGTTGTAAAGATCCCCTGGGATCATCGAGCCTTGTTCCACTATCAGAATTGTAATTTCTCACAAGTTTTCTCAAACTTAAAACCGGTTTTTGCTCTCGAATTTCTGTAGGAAAGCTGTTCTCATCCCAGAGATTAGGGGTCATCTATGAGCTTCCTTTCCTTTCATCTTCTCTGTTCCAGGTGTTTTCCTGATGTCTTGAGAAACAGCAGTTGCTTCCCTACCAATCTTCCACTTTTTGCTGGACCTAAATGAGATTTTATGTTTAATTTCTGCTCGTAATGGCCTAGACATCCGATTAATGTATTTCTTACCAGGGAATCTGAACTTAACTTCAGCTTTTCTGAGAGACCTCCATTACAAGCTACCATTACTAGGCACCATTTCAGGCATACATATTCAAGGAAAAATTATTAAAAATGAAATAAACACTCATGATCATTCTGCTAGATCTTATTTTTGCACATCTTATTTCTGAACCCCACATCGGTGTGTTTGTCAATGTTATACAGATGTCCAGCAACAGAAATGATTGCTACCCTTGATAGGAGTTGATATTTTACTGTACACATTGCTGAATGCTGTTTGTCTCTGACGGTAGTGTGAAGCCATTTCTCTGTGCTGTGCAAGGGAAATGACAGAGCTGTGTGTGTTACTGGGTGTGCTGTCTGGGTGCTGGAAGATGCACAGAGGTGGAGGCGAGCTAATGTCACAGGTCATGGTGACAGCACATGGGCAACAGAAGCAGTGCAAGGGGGTACACAAGCCTGAGTGGGAAGTCAATGTGGCAGTAGAGATGAGGAGCTGGCCCTCTACAGTGAGAAGATACAAGTGTCTTGACTATTTAGGCCTGTGATGTGAAAAGCAAGAGAGAAAAGTGGACAAAGTCATTCCTGAAAACTGTTTTTAACATGCAATGTTAGCATCTAAGATGGATTATAAACAATCTATTAGCAGACTTACGAAAGATAAGAATGTTGATTACCCAAATTTAAAAATACAAGCAAAAGATTGTATGTAAACTAGAGACCTTATCTTAGATGAGGCAGAAGTTCAGCCTGGTAATCTTGCAGTGCCATCTTTGGTTCTTGACAGAAGTGTGGGAAAAACATGTGTGTCAGTTTTCTCTGAGCCTCACAGACTGAAAGAAGTAATTTTTAGCTGTAACTTCCCTTTCTATCACTTCCTCAAAGCTCTAAGATCTCTCTGCTCTATATCATCCCTTGAATTGGAGCTTGCATCTCTTTACGTCATTCCATTCTGACATGCTGTTAGCAACCTTGCAGCTCAGACTGTGCTTGTCTGACAAAATACATTCCTTCTCTGAAATTTCTCCAGTACAGCTCTGAACAGATGGGAAAGTCATTTCCCGTTCCTCACCTACAGCACTTCTTTGTATACTGCTGCCTGAGCTGAGCAGAGGCAATCCCTTAGTGGGGCTAACCCTCCAAAATGAGATCAGTTCTCAAATAAGGATCATAGAATGGTAGAATTATCCTATTCAGCTGTTGTTTCCAGTTCATTGATGGAACAGTGTCCTTCTAGCTCACTGTTTCTCTTTTGGCTTACTTGCTTCCAGTCTTAGTGTCCTCCTCCAATCAATCCCACTGCACAAATGATGGCCTACACTTAAATGATCAATAGTATTTAGTGCATGGTGGGAGAGTCCCAAAAATTTTCAGTTGTGCATCACAACACACAGAAACCATTAGAAGTTGCAACTGAAAGCCATTCAAAGAGCAAGAATAAGGGAAAAAAATAAAAAGAGGGGAGAGGAGAAGATAAAGAAGGGAAGATTGCCCAACACACACTGTGGGTAATGGTGGCTAGGAAGCAGAAGATGCATGACAAGGAGCCAGAGATAGAGAAGAGGAGAAAGAGGGCCCCAGCAGATTGCCGCCTCCCATCCCCTGGAAGGACTGAGGGCAGCTGCCTGTCTGCATTGCTATGCCCTTGGCAGAGAGCAGGCATCTGCCCAGAAACAGCAGTTGCAGTTACAGGGAAAGCTGGGCTGTGTATTCCTTTTGCTCGTCACTGCAGTCTCTGCCCACGCAGACTATATCTTGTAGCCCTCTTTCAAGTATACCGAACAGCAGTTTGTATTTTGACCTCTACACTTCTTGGAAGGTTGCCCTGAATACTTGTGACTTTCACAGTCAGGAGCCTTTTTCTTATTTCTAGCCTAAAGATATTCATAGCTAGTTTCTGGCTGTTTTGTGTGCCAAGAATCCTTTACTTAAATCATATCCTTCCACCCTGCCGAGTGTTTTAGTTGCAGGCAGTGGTCAAATCCTTCATCAAACTTTTGCTTTGCATTGCTGAACAAAGAAGGTTTGGCATCAACACAGCAGCCTCCCCGCTCCCCCATTGATTCCCAGTTCAGAAGAAATTTCTCCACATCCTTCTGCCATCAGTTAAGTACTTTCCACTGCCTTCTGCCACTGCCTAACTTCACCTGCTTTGCCCTTGGATAGCATTTAACTTTTTCAAAACTATTTCTTATTGGTGGCACATAAATGATGATCAACTCTTAGAGCTAAGCTTTACTCATTTGTTCCATCTAAGACACTACCAGGTAACATAAATAAATCCTGCCATTAATACCTAAATGGATGACTTTGCATTTATTAATACTGACTTTTCAAAAATCTCAAGATTATTTGTGGGTTGTTTTTTTTTTCTCCGGAGTGTTACTTTGGAGGGTACTGGTAATGCTGTCCTGCTCAGTAAAAGAAGGGTACACTAAATTTTTGCAGTTAGGAAATACTAAACAAGTGAAAATGCTAGAAAAAATAGTTCCTTCATCTTTTATTAGCTTCACTTTTCCACCACCCCATGCTAGCCCATCTGCTTTGCATTTCTCCTACTCATCTCCGTTTTCTTCATTTCAAACATCTGCTAACACAGTAATTGATCTAAAATAATATCAAATACCGTATTGAAATCCAGACACATTGATAACTGTGATTTCTGCATGAAGTTTCGTTGATCAAAACCTCTGAAGATTACTACATTTTGCTCCATAAATAATCCAGAGGCAGACTGCTGTTTTCTTCTTCAGTGTTTACGTTTGTATCTGCTGTTGTGCCAAATGCAGTTGCAGTTTTGTGATCACAGGCTCATCTGAAGTAGGATTAGCACAGTGTGTTCTGAAACATGTTAAAATTAACACATTTATTTTCCATTAGCACTTTTTAGTCTAGCAAATCTGTTCAACCATAACCTGAAAAGGCTAAATAAGGAGGACTTGTGCTACTTACACTTATTTTTACCGCATTGCACTGTAAAAGGCTTTGAATTTTTGTCCGAATCTTTCTTTGGTGTATTTCACATTCCTAACTGAAGTCTTAGTAAGCCAAGTCTCTGTGATTGGAAGCACATTTAAATGGTGTCGTTATTTATTAGGATGTAATGAGGGGACATAAGTTGCCATCAGAATCTTCATAGTTCCTCAGTCAGATTGTTTTCTTAGTCTAGTCAATATTAATTTAGCCAATTACTGACGGAGGCCTAAATAGCATGTTCCTCTTAACAGTTGACTTGCTTCTTTCTCATTACACATTTAAATGTTACTTACTGATTTTTAATTGTTTTAAATTTAAAATTGTTTTTCATCCCTCAGAGCAAGGAAAGTAATAGTGTAACTGAATGATGCTCACTGCATTTATTTTCATCATTTTGAAGAAGAAGGCCATAGCTTTCTTTGAGAGCTACAGTGTTGGCATTAGGTTGACCAAGGCTAGCAATATATTTAAATTATGATGGTAGCATGTAATAAGAAGACTTCCATTTATTTAATAGAGTTCATTGCAGTTTGTCACATGTGAGTGATGTTTTCTCTAGTTGTAAGCTGCAATTGTAAAGTTATATAATGACTTAGTTTGGAAGGGACCTTAAAGTACATGCAGTCCCAACCCCCTGCCGTGGGCAGGGTTGCCACCCTCTAGATCAGGCTGCCTGGGGCCCCATCCAGCCTCCAGGGATGGGGTGTTCACAGCCTTTCTGGGAAGCCTGTACCAGTGCCTTACTCTCTGACTGAAGAATTTCTTCCAAACTGCTAATCTAAGTCTCCCCCCTTTTAGTTTAAAGCTACTCCCCCTTTTCCTGTCTGCCTGTGTAAAAAGTCATTCTGGCTCCTGCTAGTAAGCTCTCCTCAAGTACTGGAAGGCCGCAGTGAGATCTCCCTGGAGCCTTCTCTCCTCTGGGCTGAACAAGCTCAGCTGCTTCAGCCTTTCTTCGTAAGAGAGGTATTCCATCCTTCTGATCACCCTCATGGTCCTTCTCTGCACTTGCTCCTACAGTTCTGCATCTTTCTTGTGCTGAAGGCTTAGACCTGGATGCAGTATTCTGGGTGGGGCCTCATGAGGGCATTGGCAGAGGGGGGACAATCACCTCTCTTGCCCTGCTGGCCACCCCTCTTTTGGTGTAATCCATGATACAGTTGGCATTCTGGGCTGCAAGCGCTCATGCCCAGCTTCCCCTCCACCAGAACCTCCAAGACCTTCTCTCCCCAGAGCTGCTATCAATAATTTCTACTCCCAGTCAGTCCGTATATCAGTGATCGCTCCTACCCAAGAGCAACACCTTGCACTTTGCCTTGATGGACATCATCATGTTTTCGTGGACCTACTTCTCAAACCTGTTCGGGTCTCTCTGGAGGACGCTACTTGTCACTGGCCTCCATCTGGATATAGAACCATTTACCACAGTGCTCTGACTGTGTTCCATCCAACTAACTTACTGTTCTCTCGAATATTCCTGCCCTCAAATCCATATTTCTTCAGTAAGATAAAGATATGTTGTGGGACCCTATGAAATGTCTTGCAGAAGTCCAAGTAGATGGCATCAGTTGTCCACTGATACCATTATTCATAGAATGCTACCAAATTGGTCAGGTGTGATCTGCCCTTGGTGAAGCTATGCTAGCTGTCTCAGATCACCTCTTTGCTTCACACATGCTTTAACATCTCTTCCAGGGATGATCTTGTAAGACAATACATCTGAGTTGATTTTCCATCCTGGACTCCTTTGCCATGAGCAGCTTTTCTAACTGCAGAAACTGAGTCCAGGTTGGAGGTGGTGACATGCTGGTACCTGTATTTTGTCACTACTTAGTGCAGAAAACACTTACGTTATTGGAGTTTGTTATGAATTATTGTTGCTTTTCTACAAAAATAGCCCCAGGGTCTGCAGATTGGAAAATGTTCTTCATATTGTATTGGGAATACCATCTGCCCATGAAATAAAAATCAAAATACCAAGTTTTCCTTTTCAGTTCCTGAACTGTGAATCTTGGAGGAATTTGCTACCTGACATCGTATTTTTGTTCCATTAAAATATCTTCTACCAATTTTTTCTGAACTCTTAGAAAAATATTGCACAGTAGTTGAGAAACAATAATCCAACTTTTTATAGGTTCTTTTGGACATGTCTGCTGTAACAGCAGATTTGGGGATTGAATGAAATATATAGAAACTAGGAAAAATAAGCTTGAAAACATAATTGATACTTTTTGACAGTCAAAATAGAATTTTAGATAAAATCTATTATTGTGTTTTGTGTTATCAGTGGATCTCACCAAGGAGTGTATTGTAGCATTCTGTATTTTAGGCATCTGTAATATGACAAGCTTCAAAAAGGGACAATGTTTCTTGAAGTTCTGGTGCAGAGAGCTGAGCACACAGGTATATTTCTTTGTTACATACAGACAAAAAGTCTCATGTGGATCTTTTGCTGATCTTTTTGAAGACATATGAGCTGATGGCAGATTCATGTTTACAGTTCAACATTTCCCCAAGTCACGTGGTATTTCAGAATTCCAATTGAGAATTAGGCAGTGAGAAAAAAAGAAGTGCTGCATGCAACAAAACTGTTGCATTTTCCAGAAGAGCCTAAGTGGTTCTTTCACATTCGGGAGCCTGCACAAGTTTCTTTCCAGAAAACAAATAATTGTATTCATATACAATCTGAGAGAGCTTTCTAAAGGAGATGATCACCTACGTAATGGAGATATCCACAGATTTATCATCCTCACCTACTCCTTTTTTTTTAACAGATGAGAATTTCTTAATTGCATGCAATTCTGTTTTTGAATGCACAGGTAATTTTTAAGGCTTTGTTTTTTTCAGAAACATTGCTGGTACCCTGCCATATGTGATAAAAATTGACGCTGTTAATGTCATAATCTAGAAACAAATTCAGGCTTGAAAACCTAGAATGGAAATGAATCTTATGAACGGTGTTTTCTAAAAGGTCTTTAAGCTTTCCTATAATGGTATTAATTTACCAAGGCATATGCAGTCAATTTATGAACGTTTTGAGTTTTCTTTCATTTTAGTCTTAAAACAATTGCATCTTTAATACCTCTTAAATATTATTCATAATTAAATTTCTTGCTTGTTGCAAGTTCTTCTTCTTGTTTATAGCTTTATATATTATATTTTGTTGTAGAAGCTCGGCACATTTTTGAGGATTTTATGTGGTACTGTGAGTAAAGTAGGTCATGCAGAGAGATGCTATGAGTCATGGGTAACTATGGAGGGAATGGGTGCCGGTATAAGGAACAGGACCACTAGTTTTTGGCATGTGTTTTCCATAATGTGTTAATGGTGGGTTGTTTTTTTTTTTCAGGTTTCCTGTGGTTTGGTCTTTTGTTTTTTGATTTTTGATTTTGCAGTTGTTTTTTGTTTTGTGCAGGGACTTTTTTTTAGGGGGAGGGCTGGTGTTTAATTTTATTTTTGTTCGTGTTTTTGCAACTCCTCCTTGTGGAAAATTGAAATGTACTGCAGCTCTGGCGCACAGAGTCACACAACTTAACTGGCTTCTGCACTCTATAATTCTGTGGCACTGTTCTGCATCTGATACTCAGTTCTTTTGAATTTCATCACAAATGACTGCATTTTCCCAAAACAACATACGTTCTTCGCCATTTTGCTAAGAAACCTGACTGAAGGCAGGCCTGTGCTGCTTGCCTTACGCGGTAGGTAAGGAGACTGTAGTAAGAAAGCTTCCCTGTGCAATGCCCAGCTTCAGGAAAAGAAGCAGCATCCTTGCCCATTTCACCCTAGGCATACAGAAAAAGAACGTCTGAGTGGAGTGGCTGTGTGAGGAACAGCATTAATGTATGCTAATTGTTCAGTGAATTCAGAGATTCTGTAAGTGGGTGGCTCTTCTGCATGGATCTGAGGCAAAGCTATTGCAGCAAAGCTATTCTACCTTCTCTGGTGCTGTGTCCTACTTACAGTTTTAGAGAACTTCATGCAGTCAGCTCCTTGCAAAAACTGGTTTGTGTGGGAAGGTGTATGCATTGTCCTCTCCTACGTATGTTAGACTGCGCAGAAATGGCTGTATGTGATTTGCTGCGATCACACCTGGTAAAATGTTACCATTATTGCTGCTTTACTCTTCTGAGGCATTAGCATACATAAAAACAGTTACAAATGTAAAAGAAAGTAATTTTGGAGTTTAACTTAAATTTATATATAATCTTACTGCTTAATTAAGAAATTTCCATCTGAGTGATCTCCTCCTACCTTTGGATATGAAGACTAGCAAAGAAAAAAATATGATTTGGATCTATGCATCTAAACTGCTGCATTTCTATATTCTGTGTATTTTAATAACACACAGATTTATAGTCTGAATTCATAAATCAAATTAGATGTGCTGATACATATTCGTACAAAGGCAGATATGCTTTGTTCCAATAAATAATATTCTTTTAAATTATTTTATTTAAAGTAATCAAATTTTTATGAAAATATTTGGAAGTCAGTGTATTGAGGAACAGTGCGCTGTCTTTCACATTTCCATGTCTACCAGTAAAAGCAAGATAAATGCAAAGAATAAGCTTGTAGGTAAGCTTTTAAAATTTGACTCCTTTCTAACATTCCGTTTTATTGTTACCCACATGAAAAAAAAATCCCAGTCTTTCTGGAAATAAATCAATATTCCTTTTGTTTTCTACAATGATAAAATGGTCTTCTGCTCATTTGGTCTCAAAGTCAGTGTCGCTGAAGTAAGGCAACAGTGAAAAACGGAGAATTACAGTGGCTGCATAACTTGATTTCACACTTTTACTACAGCACCTTCATTGATCCCTGTGTAGCTGGGGTCTGACAGTGTTACTTACTATATATATATATTTTAAAGCTCTTTAAGCAAGAATTCTCATATTTTGATTTTTTTTCCACTTCGAAACAAACAAATGAACAAAATACACTGTTATAGTCCTGAGTAGTTTAACTTGTGAACAAGAAAATAATTGAATTTGCTGTTCCATAATCAGTAGAAATCACTTGACGTGAATGCCAGAGTCCAGTGATACAGGTTTTCAGGTCCACTTTTGCATTCCAGGTTACTTTCTGTCTGAGAGGTAAGCAGAAGCCCAGAAAGAAACGACAGAAATACAGCCTGACTCACTTGAAGCAGTGGAGTTCTATAGCGACTTCAGCAGAGATAGCACAGTTTACATGACAGATTGTTTGGTAGCTTTATTCCCCTTTTACACTTGTCATTTAGACAAGTGTAAAAGTGTAAAACTGTCATAGCGCTTTTAAGGGTATGGAAACTGTGTTACAAAAGGATTGCATCATTTGCTGTAGGGTAATGCTGTAATAGCTCCAGGTCACGTATCTGGTACCAGTCTTTAGGTCTGGGGAAGTTATGTCTGAATTGTAAATAACTGGATTCACACAAAAGACTTGTAACAGGATATAGGCCCTGACAAACTGAAATTTTAGATTTCTCTCAGTCTCCCCCAGTCTACTCCATGTAGCTTGTTTTGCAAAGTGCACCAGTGTAGAGTGTATGACTAAGTGTACATTTTGAGTGATGAGTATTTGTCTCGCTGTACACTGTAAGCTGTGTGCTCCATGATTACTGCAGACACCAATTACATGGCGACTGACTTTGACCTTCTGTATGTGTGAAGTGATTAGCAGGGAGCTCACTCTCCTTCCTAGAAACAGGAAACAGGAATGTGCATTTTCTTCTTTCGTGAGTAATCTCTCTCTATTCTGTTAGATTATTAAAAGCTTATTTAAACTTTCTTTTCAGAAGCTTCATCAATTAAGCACAGCCCTCTTGAACATTATATAGCAGTAATCAAACTAAATTACTATACAGTAGCTTTTATTACACAATGACACACTTTTCTAAGGGCTACAGAAATAGCTTAATTATATGTCTAGACATTTCTGCAAAGGGAGAAGAAAACATGGTTTTTTTCAGCCTTTTTTAGGTTTAGTGTCTGTATTTATAGCTCTAGATGTCCAGTACTGACTTCATACCTACAGATTTTGTTCCCCCTTTGGGAACTTGCAAAGTTGATTTTATAACAAATGCAACATGGATGTTCTTGCCTGGCAATAAAAATAGTATAAATTTGCCCTTTGGTAACAGGAGTGAATCTGATGTTCATGAGTGTAGCAGTCACACTATATGTGTGCTTGGCAGAAGTTTGTAGGATAACTCCCCTGGTTCTTGAGGAAAAGCTACCAAACCCAAAGGCTGTAAAGGCTCACAAGTGCAAACAAAGGCATTTTAAGAATTTTTACTTACTTACTGGTGGAAGGGAACCTGCAGTGCTGCCAGCAGCAGCTCTGTGCCTGAGAGAGGGCAGGATGCTATAAACATAGTGTTGTGGTCAAACGTCAGCTGATTTCTCACTACTCCATTCAGACAAGGGACAGTGCTCAGGCAGGGGCTGTACATCCTGGAGTTAAACACAGCCCAAGTATATAGAAAGCAGAAAATAGGTCAGGTTGTCTAAGCTGGAGTTAGGAGCATTGCATGTGAAGACTGTGTGTGAAGAATGAAGTCAGAAAAGGCCAGGACAAAAATTGAGATGCATGAGGTAAGAATGGTAGCAGAATCAGTCATTCTTATATGAAGAAACACTGGCAAATGAAATGTTCTGAAAGGATAAACATCTTTGTATTTTTTGCTTTATTTTTATTAAAAATTAGCTGTTACTGGATGCCTAGCACAGTTAACACTGGTTACAAATTAGTAAGACGTAAGGCTAGAATAAGAAAAGGCTAGGTTAGATCATTTAGATCGTTTTATAATTGGCTGCACACCGTGCCCTCTCTAGTATGTTCTTTAAAGAGCAAGCTTCTTAAATGTGAAACAGAGTTAACTGTTAATAGTAATTTCTCATAGAAGCAAGGCAGAGAATGGTCTATATGTAGTACACATTTCAAGAGGAAGAAATTGTAGGCCAGTTGGCTTAACTCCCCAGAGGAATAATCAGTAGTAAATATTAAACAGAGTAGTGTTAGGCACCTGGAGATAAAGTATGGAGTTCACCAGCAAGGAAAATTTTTGTTGAGATCATGTCATGCCAAATAAGTCTACTTTTTGCTCAAGCAGGGTAAGACGCATTTCTGTAAGACAGGAACACAGAATATAATACATACTTACCATGAGTAAAGCTTTTAGTACTTGTTTCACTTGATGATCTCACAGTCAGTTAGAGAAATGCAGTCACAGTGCTGTGATTCTGAGTGGAGTTCAGACTGATTGTATGGAGAGAGTGCTCTCGGTGTAGCTAGAATCAACAAGAGCAGAGGTGCAACAAAAGTCTTCCTGGGTCTGCTTGTTTCATTGCTTTTGTTGACAACCCTGGATGGTGGAACAAAGAGTACACTTAAGAAAACTGTGGGCAACATGAATTAAGGAAAGACTGCAAGTATGTTGAATACTAGGATTATGAAAAACAAACAAACAAACAAAAAAACATTGCCAGAATGGAATGTCCTTTCTGTATTGTCAAGGACAAAATTGTGTATGAACCTATGCAGTCAATAGTATGAACCTAGAAGTAGGAAAAAAACACTAAGGACCTGAGAGTTACACTGAATCAAAAGGAAACTGGAGTGGAATATGCTGCCAAAAGAAGTCCATCTTTATCAGTACGTCCTGCAAATTTTTTCAGGCCTCAGCTGAAATGCATATTTGCATTTTGAATACACTGGTGCAAGTCAATGCAGCCTGTGGGAGATCGACAGGAGGAATCTATTTTTGCTCTCTGTTTTGCTCTCTATAACCTGAAGGGAGGTTGTGGTGGCCTCTTCTCTCATACTGATAGGACTAGAGGGAATGGCTTCAAACTGTGCCAAGGGAGATTCAGGCTGGACATTAGGAAATACTACTTCTCTGAAAGGGTGGTCAGGCACGGGAATGGACTGCCCAGAGATGTGGTGGAGTCACCAACCCTGAGGGTGTTCAAGAATGTTTGGATGTTGTGTTGAGGGACATGGTTGAGTGGGAGCTATTGGTGATAGGTGAACAATTGGACTGGATGATCTCTTTGGTCTTTTCCAACCTTGGTGGTTCTATGATTCTATGATTCTATGAATCTCAGGTCTGGAAATATTGTATTGTAGTGTTCAGAGAGAAGTCTGATCTGGTGTTTGGTAATAAGTACACAAAAGGCCCTTGCTGAAAACAGAGTAATTTGCTTTCTATATCTATGGTGTGTAAGAAACCGTGTGCTTCATCTACCCATGTAAAGATACAGGTAAGTCACAAGGAAGAACATTTTAGTGGAGCGTAGCGTAGCCTTGAGAAAAATTGCAGAGGGAGGTTGCAGACACTGTAGTATTGAGAGAACGTTAAGCATAGATTGGACAAATGATGTAATTGATGCTGCCTTGGAGCATAGGAGTAGATAATTCAGGTTCATTTCTGCCTTACTTTTCTATGTTTCTCTGCAATAGGTTCCATAAATAAAATTAAGAAAAAAGGAACAGTTTTAAGCAGTCTTTATCCTTTTGTCAAAAAGTCTTTAAAGTTAGATAGGAACTTTTGCCATTAAAGATTAAAACAAACAGAAAATGAAACTCTTACACAGCAACTAGGAAGAAGATTTAAAAAATAGTTGAAAGAAAAAAATTCTCTTCTGCAGTCACAATTGGAGTCATGGCAATGATTCAGTCATTAGTTGATTTGTGTGCCATGCAAATAAAGGCCAAGATGAAGGCTGGTTGTATTTTAACTGGTGTATCTTTCAGAAGAGGTACTATGTATTATTCCAAGTTAACATCATGCTGAGTCTGTCCTCAAAGTTTATCAAAGAGTAGAAAGATTGTTAGAATCAATTTTGCTAGAATATATTTGCCCCTGATTATCTGATATGCTGTGGGCTGATAAAACAGTACCTTACAGCGTGCCTGAAGTATAACTGATTCATCTGCCTGGCCTACATACATCTCATTGGCAACTGAAGAAGTGTGCTTGTGGGATGTGCAAGGCCCTGTGCTTAGCGAGTATATATTTTTTGCACTGTCTATTTTATTTATTTTGCATTTATATTCATTCTTTTGATACAGAATGCTCCATGTGTCTGTTGTTTCTACAAGGGCTGTTCCAAAACTAATTTATTTATAATGTTGGCCCATGACACCAGAGGGAGACAGTGGTAGAATGGCAGTAAAGGCTGAACCTTCCCACAAATACTCTGCTTCATGTTGTTGACATGTGGCAGATGGCAGCAGAGGGGCAGTCTAACACAATGGCATCTAAAAATGGAGGTGCACAAGAAGCAAAGGTCTGTCACTAAGTTCCTCCATGCAGGAAAAAAATGGCAACTATTGATATTCATCAATGCATACTGTACATTTATGGAGACCAAACAGTGGATGTAAGCACGGAGAGGTGGTGGGTGGTGCATTTCACATCACTCTGATGTGAAATACAAGCTTTTGCTACAGTTATACAATTACGAGCATGGCATGCAGGTTCTTGTTGATTGCTGGTGAAAATGCATAGCTAATGGTGGTGACTATGTTGAAAAAGAATGCTTTGTTTGAAAAGTTGCTCTATCAAATAGCGTTATTGTGCTATTCATATCTCTTGTAGTTTCCATGGAAATAAATGGCTGACGTTATTTGCAGAGCATCCTATATAATTTCTGTTTTATTTTCTTATTCATTTATCTTTGCTAAGAGGAACAGACTCTAAAGTCAGTACTGTCCCACTTTATAGCACCTGCTTTGCTGTTTCAAAAAACCAGAAAAGCATGTACACGAGAAAATGTGATTTGTCTTCCCTGTGCCATGGACCAGCTCATCTGATGAAACTTGCACACAGAGAGTACATCTTCTGTTAGGCTTCTTCCATAGGCCATGCTCTGTTCTCTCTTCTGTCTGCATCTCATCAGTCAGATGAAATGCTGCTATGAGTCTTACATTTTAGTACCTAAATGTTACAAGGCATACCAGTTCTAAGTATAGTCATGTATTGTTGCCATGGAAATACATCATCATAATGTAAAACTAAATTTTCTGTATTCACCTTATTTCACTAACACAAATGAACAAAGCTGCAGTCAGACAAATGCTATGTCCTTATTTCGTTTCACTGTTTAATATTGCCTTTTGAAAATCAAAAGAAAGCAGGATTTTTTAGTTACTGGAGGACTATATCACATGTTATAATCACATTTTACATGCATGTTGTTAAATGTTTGTACAGCATCGTGCATCTAAAAACTCTTCAACCATCCATAGAACTAAAATGTTTTTCAAGTGTTGTGTATCTTACAGGCGGGAAAAATTCTCTATTTCAGCAAAGCCTAGATTGTGAAGTGAGTCAGTACCTGTTCTAACTTGGTACTTGGTCCCTGATTGTCACATTTAACCATTGGTTATCATTTAACCATTGAGAGACATAATATGTAAATAGTAGAGCACAGGTTAACTATTCTGGTATTATGAGAGTATGTAATGCCCAAAGCTGTACTCTAGACTGGAGGACAGAAAGAGTTATCTTTGAACTTATGCCACAGAGACACTGTAAAGGAAAATTCCATTCATTAAAATCAATGCATGAGAAATAAAACAATATGAGAATTATCTATGAATAAATGTGAGTTATGTTAATTTAACTAATCTGTTTCTATATGGATCCTGAAACTCCATAAAAATTTCTTAAGCACAGAAAATTCGAAACACTGTTCACTTTATAAAATACAATATAATAATCAAATAGTCTTCAATACTAGGAGCTACTGTGTCAGAGTGATGAGTAGATAGTTGCTGGATGCTTTTCACTTGGGCTTTTGAGACTGATGAAAACTACCAAACAAAGCCCAAGGTCCAACCAGCAAGCTGACCTACCAAGTCTCATTGCTAAACCATGTTCCTTAATGCCCTGTCATAAATACCTGTAGGTATCTGGACTCTACATGACAGTACTTGACCACCCTTCTCCATGATGAAACTCTTCCTGATACCCAATCTAAACCTCTCCTGCTGCAGCTTGAGACCGTTTTTTTGCTTTCCGCCACTTGTGACCTCTCTGTAACTCCTTTCAGGTAGTCATAGAGAGTCATAAGTTCTCTCCTTAGGCTCCTTTTCTTCAGACTAAAGTACCCCAGTTCTTCCAACCATTCATCATAAGACTTATATTCTAGTATCTTCCCCAAGTCTGTTGTTTTTTCTTTGCACAGAGATGAAACAGGCTGAAAAGAAGAAAGTAGGGTTTCTACATTTACTGGAGACGTTCATTAACAAGGCTGTTTGAATGCAGGTACACCTTAGAGAACTCCAGTTGGAAATCTTTTCTGTCAAAAGTCTGGAATTCCATGAAGCTAGTTGGTTCTTCTAGGTTGTTGAAGAATGAGCTGTCTGCATTAGTGCAAATGCTGTAGGATTTTTTTATCTGTCCTTTTGTCTGTCAGTTCACAACACAACTAGTAACCGTATTGGCCCAGCTCAGCATAATCTGACAGCAGGCTAAGTTTCAGGCACACTAGATGCTAACAAGACATCTGTTAAATGTCTGACTTGGCAACCCAGTCCACATGCATTACTTCTGCCAGCAGGGGACAGACAGCAGCAGGCTGGTTTACCAGCATACCTGTGGGTCTGTGCTGGTCCAAGTACCAGATCTTGCTCTCAGGTATAAAATTAAGCAAAGAGATGTAGTAGAGTGGACAGGAAGAGATGGGGTGTTGTGAGAAGGGAACGTAGAGGAGGTTGTAGTGGCAGTTTTTGAAAGGTTATCTTTATAACTAAGTTATCTGGGGAATTCACATCTGTTAGGCACTTGCATCATATATTTTTTGCAAATGTTGTACTTTTAAATAGAGGAGGAGATTTTTTTAAAAGAGTTCTTATGGGTATATGACAAAAAGGGAGTTCAGAATGTGAATTCATTACAAATCATGAAATGAATGAATGGATATGATTCATTATGGTTCTTGGGAGCCCTGGGAGTCAGGCTCTCAGGACTTACCAGAGGAAAAATTAAAGTTTCTCAAAAATGCTTCCCATATTTCCCTTGCATAAAAATGGTCTAAGAAGAGAAGAAATTTTTGATGTTTTCAACCTCACACCACATAATGTTTTTAAGATTACACATCTGTATAAAAAATGACCTGTAAAAAGACTTTTTGCAAATTTGGCTGGAACAGTTTTCTGCACAAATTTGTTCTAAACTGTTTTATACGAGTGAATTGGAAGTTTCTGCTTTCCACTCAGTGACTGTGAAATATCTGTTAGACCTCTCATTCCTTCAGAGTCAGCTAAACTGGTTTTCAGGATGTGAAAATACATCAGTTCAGAATCCTCATTCTGTCCACTTTGATGTGATTGATTTTGATGCACTTTTGGTGTACTTCTATTAACTCTGTTTACCAGACACATCAGTGACATAATCTTCGGGAGTATTCTTGCTGATTGTCTTCATTGGCAGATAAAGATGTACTTTTTTTCCAGGCTGGAAATTTTTTTTCAGCAATGCAAATCTGACCACAGTAAATGATTTGGCACAGTGCAGTCCATGAGCCTCCTTGAATTGTTGTCTGTTTTTACCTTGGATAACTAATCAGCCACCTATCTATAAAAAAAAAACACAGGTGTGACAAACATACTGTAAGAAACAAGCACTTAAAAAGCACTCAGTGTCGCTAAAATGATGCTCAAGGAAAGAGCTGTCTGTTCTTAATGTTATGTAATCCCTGGCTAACTAGAGTTTGGTAACCAAGAGATACACAGTCAGGCATTCATCTTGGATTCTAACTCAGCACTGTAACTGGACTTGCAAGACAAATATTAAAAAACTTGTTGTTTTTGGCATAGTAATGAGCATGCTAAATTTTTCCACCAGTGAAAACACAGCTGAGAGAAGATTCCAACTAAAATGTAGACCAGGAGACTTTCAAATAAGATACTCAGATTCTACCCTTAAGCACCATTCTTTGGAGGCTTTATAAATTTCTGCTGGAGATTTTATCAAGATATGCAGAATTTGTTTCTCTAGTTTACCATTTTTGCCCCTTCTGACACTATCCATCTCTAGCAGTATAGAAGGTGGCCATATGTCCTAGAAATGTTTCCTTCCATTACTGCAAGTCAGGAACGTCTTTACATGAATCCAGTAATGAGTGAATTCACATGTACTGCATGTCTTTCAGCAAGACACTTAGAAACCTGAGACTCTACAGATGTGTTGTTTTGAGACCTAGAAGTCTAGCTGTAAGGGCTCTAAGTTTTTAATAGTTTATCCAAGACACATGCTACATCTTTTCTTGTCAGTGTTGTCTATTATCAAATAGTCTAACAGTCTAACTGAATGACAGTTTTTTTTCTCTCTCATAATATTATAATATATAGAAGCTGCCTTCCTCTGAGCCAGAATTCTGTATCTCATTGTTTGTCAGATTACTTCCTAGTAGTTATCTCTATTAAAAAGTCGATAATGTTTTCTGAGAAGCTCTTCTGCTCAAATAAACACAATGTCTTCCCAATTTGCAGTTTCCTATTCAGGTCTCAGGATGCTTCTAAGAATCCCATACTGAGCAGGTCTGCAGTAAAAAGCTGCTGGAAGTTGGTTAAGTGACTCCGTGTCACACAGGTAGCAGTCAGTGGACTGCTGCTATAGATTACTAGGAAGGTGTTAATTCATGCTTGGCCATAAGATTTTATTCTCAGGTAAATGTTTTTACTTTCTCTCCTTATAGTACCTGCATGCAAATGGGGTTGTGCATCGTGATTTGAAGCCAGCAAATCTGCTGTATGCAACACCAGCACCAGATGCACCACTGAAAATAGGTAAGCAGCACTGAGAAGATGCTTCCCTAATTCCTTAGTACCAGTAGTGTGTGCTATCAGTATGTTACTTTATTCTAAGCTAATGCTTATACTCAAATGAACAGTACTACAGTACTCCTTCAAAAGCATGATAGTGCACTATGTTTTAAAAACAAACATAAAAGTGAATTCTAATTGTGGTGAAGTTACAGCCTAAATCTTGCAGAAAGCTGTAAATAGTAAGAGTGCAGGAGGAACAAAAAGGATCAAGGGGGGAGCTGCATGTGCCACTTCTATGTCCTTTTTTTTGCTAAAATAGTATAAGGGAAAAGATTCACTGACAGAAAAAGTACAAGTTCGCAGGCAAAGAGATGAGAGCAAATAAACCAAGTGTGTCCTCAGGGCAGTCCTGAGGGATGGAAGAAATGCTGTTCACATGGCTTAGAGGAAAGGTACCCTGAAGCAGTGCAGGAGGGGTGAGGAGGAGGAGTGGTCAGGCTCTCTGGAGAGTGGATGCTATATACCAGTGCCTTCAAGAGCAGCTGCTGCTTGCCTAGGGCCTGACTTCCAAAAGCCAGGCGTGTTCCGCTCTTACTGAAGCAACGTGGAGTTCTGAGGAAATCAGCAGGTGTCGTGTTGTGTTCAGCCGTGAGCAGCTACTGGACTAGTTCACACAAACAGAGCAGTGCAGTGCTCCCTGGTGGGACCTGGGTTGTGGCATTTCAGACATACAAAGCTGAAAAATGACTGATTCGTAAGTACTAAAAGATATTCCGTACTCCTGGTCTATTGTGAAGTACCAGTTCCTGCTCCTTTGCGAAGGGGCAGGTGAGCATGTGAGGACTGAGTGTTCCATATTCATCATGCTTGTGTTCATCACAATTTTCAGAAGCCAGTTTTCCAAGAACCATTTCTAAGTAATTTCATACACATTTCTAGGAAAGATTGTATCTCAGGACGATAGAATCTTCATTTGCATTTTCTCATGGCTCTGAACCACTGTTACATGTAACAGTTTAATGCAGTACCCAGCAGCTATGGTTTGGTGGCTAGTGGTATGGGCTTCGAGAGCATTCATCCTCAGAAGAGCAGCACCCTCACCTCCATCCTCAGCCCCTCCTTCTCTTTTCTGCCTCAGATGCCAGACTTTTCCAAAGGTGTTGCCATACCAGCGAATTACAAATTAAATAGAACTGAGGTGAGAAGAAAGTACAGCTGCTCTGCTGAAAGGATAGCTCCACTTAACTAGCTATGCTCAGTCAATTTTAAGAGATGGCAGGAATCATCATCCCAAGAAAGCAGCTAGGCTTAGGTGTAATGCTACATTTATCTCTGCCAAGCAAGATTTTCTATGTGAAGCACAACGACATAGCTGCTACCTATGTATTACTGACGTTAAAAACGTACAAAGTTTAAGAAAAATAGAAAGTAGGCTACTTTGGAATAAGAAGGGCACATTTTTGAAATTATGCCCTCTGTGTGACACACCCAGCACTACACAAAGTTAGGTACTATGTGTCTTGCACCTCCTACAGCAGTGAGGAGTGGAATGACAGTATGCTGTATTTCGTTCTTAAATTGAGTAATTCTTTATCTTTTGATCAATCAAAATGTACATTTTTACATTCACTGTAACAACAAAAAAATTTTTGTTTTGCAGATTGTCATTACCAAAATTGTCCGAGAAATCACCACTGTGTGATGTGTTAGAAATTGTTCTGTTATTGTATTGAATTAGTCACAAAGTGAAAGCTGAATATGTACATAATACACATTTCTTTATCACTGATTGTACACCCTCAGGAATGTCACTATATTGTCTGTATGTAGT
This sequence comes from Callipepla californica brunnescens, assembly GCA_023055505.1. Taxonomy (NCBI): domain Eukaryota; kingdom Metazoa; phylum Chordata; class Aves; order Galliformes; family Odontophoridae; genus Callipepla; species Callipepla californica. Next base: position 2,995,841 of record JALIRH010000023.1, on the reverse strand, counting down.
CCTCAGGATAAACAAGATACATTTGTGTCAGCCAAGAATACTCATTTGTAAAGACAGTTTTTTGCTTCTGGACTGCAGTCTGGGTAGATTCCTTAAACTGACCATAATTTCACAAAGTGACAGTGATGTACATTTAATGCATAGGTGTTCATTCAAGTACACATACAATGTAACAATAGTTATTTTACAAGGAAATAAAAACACTAACATTTCTAAAAAAAAATCCTAACAGCTGATTTTGGGCTTTCCAAGATTGTGGAAGAAGGGGTTGCCATGAAGACATCTTGTGGAACACCAGGGTACTGTGGTATGTTGTTTTATTATTTATTGTTTACTGGACTTAATGTGAGAATGTTTCATTTATTCTTTCCAATGTATAATTTTTCTTCCTAGAGTCAAGATTCAGAAAGAATCCATATAGAAAGAATCCATATAGAAAGAATCCAAATAAATAGAAAACTGAAATTCAGAATTGGCACCGTGTTAAACTTTTCTAAATATGCATTCTCCAATACTGAAGCTTAATCAAAGCATATGTTACAGTGCGAGTTCATTACTTGCACAGAAATAAGTCCAACCATCAGAAAAATACTGACATTACTGATATAATACTTGAGAAACATCTCTAGAAATTTGGACTATGCAAGGCATGATGGAAAACTCTAACGATATAGAGGAAGTTACAAATCTTTGAATATTAATTATGGTGAATTTATATTAAATAATACTTCTTTAATGTTGAGGAAATTGAATATCCCTTACCGTTAGCTCATAATTTAATCCCCTAATTCCAAACAATTTAAACAAATAATTATATGTTTTTACCTAGATTGTGCGAGAGTGGGACCTATGTAATTAATGTAACTGTTAATGTAATGTAATGTTGTGTAATGTAATGTAATAATACAATACAATATAGTAATGAATGCAAAGTCAGCATTGAAAGGGGCCTCGCAGACTGTCCAGCCACTTTCTCTGGGACATACTATGCATGCTGCCAGGCTGCCAGTACAGCTGTCTAATGCACGTATTTGCTGTCAGAGCGAGGGACAACCATTGTGTGGATGCCTGGAGGAGAAGCTCTCCTAGAGCCAGAAAATACAAAAGAAGTAGACCATCATGCAAAAGAGGATTGCAGCCACCTTTGCAGTCTACCCACCTTTCACGGCTAAGCACTCTAGTGTCAGGAAACAAGCTGGTAGCCAAGGATAGTGGTCATCTTGTTTAGCTCTGAGCACGCTTGCTGTGCTTGTCTTGGTGGATACTCACCTCTAGCCACCAATGTCATCTCATGGAGAAACTAATTTCTGTCATTCTTAGTGAATTCTTGGTCCCAAAAGCAGCTTCCTATGAGTGTACTGGCAGGTAAGCGTATGAGGTAGTTTAGAACAGGTAAGCTGGGTGATAACTAAAGACTTGGTATTTGTCTTCTCAGGTGTAGAAGCAAAGGATAGTAAATGCTGGACAAGACCATGGGGCTAATGAGCTTGTATCCCAGTTAATACTGAGATTTGGGTAATGTGTCTATTGGCCTGGATGTCTTAGTCCTCCAAACACACACAGGTGCAAAGTATGCTTTAGAGAAGCTCTGAACTCCTGTCTACTTAGGGTCATAAGACTGTACTCTGAGCCTTGTTTTCTCTCATTGCTGTTAAGACAGCTATTATGTAGGCCTTTTAATGCCTATCTTTCTGTACTGTTAAAAATATGGTAAGGCTTTTGCACACGAAAGAGCCCTTGGAGTAGAGATGGTTTGGTGCGAGAGGTGAGACAGAAAGACTGTGCTGAGAAGGCATGAATGGGGCTTTGTTCCTGCAGACATGGACCTGCAATCCTTGCTTTATGATCTGAGTTAACTGACCATGCAGAATTCCTGGTGCTTGGAAGATAATCAAGTGTTACTTTCCAGAAGTGGAAGAAACCCAAACGGAATACAGTTGAAATGCCAAATTAAGCTATGAATAATTGGTAGTTCCAGGCTGCCAACTCCCACATCCTGCCCACCCTCCCATCAACTGCCTCTCCAGAAAGGACACAGCAAGGAAAACATACACTTGGAGCCTGGATACTTTGGCATCAAGACTTACCATCCCACAGTGCCTGCAGCAAGCAAAGTGATGCAGAAAACTTTAAACAAGAACGTGGACACAAAGAAGTTGCTGAGACATTGTCCTTTGAGTGAACTTAACAAGAAAGGCATAGGTGGTTACTTACAGTAACACAACATAGACTAGTGATTCATGGACAATCTGTTACTGCCAACATCTAAAACAATCAGTGCAGTCCATTCTCCACAAGCAGACTTTTACAGAGAAGTCATACAGCTGTGTAATCACAGTCCAGATAGCATGGCAGACCTGAGCATATAGGTTTTTGATTTGTTGTGTAGTCGTTTGACAGTGTATTGGCGGAAGGAGCAGAAAAGGAAAGGGAGGACTGGAAGTCTTCTTCCTTATCCTGAACAAAAAGACAATCCTTGAAAACTTTGTTTCCTCTAGAAGTACATTGTTGTCCAGTAAACATAAAGATTGTCCTGTCTAGTTCAGATTCACAGAATTACAGCTCATAGCACCCCGCATGACATTAGCAAATAAGGCAGAAGGAGTACTAGGTAGCATCTCTTCTCCTGGTTCTCCTGCATCTCTTTCTCCAAGGCGATGGGCTGCTTTGCCTCTGGGCTGACCTATTAGCTACAGATTGACCTGGATTCAGATTTGGGATCTGGCAGTCTTCCACAAAAGCATCCCCTCTCTGTTCACCAGTTTCCATGATAGAAGAAAGAAGAGGCAGGGAAAGTCCGTGCATACAGTAGCAAGCATTTGTCCAGTTCCCATATTTGAAAGGTCTATATAGCAAATCCAGGGGATTTTAGAGGCGCTTTGCCTTCTATACTAATTTTCTGTAAAAATGCTTGGTATGTTTCTGGCATGGTAGATCTTTCAAATAGGTTGAAGAAGTCTGAGCAAGCTGCTCAGAGGCCATTGGGGAAGCGGGAAATTAAGGTCATGCTCTGGGGATTCTCGCTCTGCAGGGATGTTGATGCACACACGTATAAATGTTTGCCCTGCAGCAAGAGCAATTGCCTGAATTGCTCTGCTCTTCCCTTAAGACTGAACTCTTTTACAGGAAATTAAGGAAACACCCATGTCTGATGTGGCTCCACTTGTATTGCCTCATCTGAAGACAGAGGGACACAGTCCTCAGTTTCTTTTTAATGCCATAGAGCAGACAAGCTGAAGTGGAATGCAGAACCACAGATGAGGAAAGGAAAGTAAAGGACTTTGAAATGAAGGGATAGACTGTGAGAGGAATAAAGTAATATCAGGATGTGATGAGAATGGTGGAGTAGAATAAAGCATACATACAGTGTTTCACATAAACTTTAGATACATCCATACAATTGAAATTTCGGAAATAAAATTTAAAGTACCAAGTAAATGAATAAAATACCAAGGTATCAAAGTATATCCTTTGTCACATTGTAGCTCCTGTGGTGTGTGGCTATCCCTTTCTCTTCTGCAGATCTAAATCTAAAAAGCTGAACTTCGCTCTTCACTTTGCAGTGTATTCCATCAGTGCTTGGACATGTCTTCTTTTGCTTTATGCTCAGTGGAGGGAATCATTTGCCTGACTAAGGACTTAGAACAGTAGACCATGTTTCAGAGGTGCTTGTGGATGTGCACTGAGTTTATACTGATGATTTTGTGACTAATTTCTGGGTTCAAATTTCATCTTGTTGACAAAAATTTTATCATCTGCAGCACCAGAGATACTACGAGGATGTGCCTATGGCCCTGAAGTGGACATGTGGTCTGTAGGGGTCATCACCTACATTCTGTAAGTGCTTTTGTTGTCATAGAGTGGTATGCAGCTGCCTCCTTTGTTTTTAAAAAAACATAACTTACAGCTTTATGTATGAGCATTATGTATGAGTAGTATGTGTGAGCCGTGCTGTTGGAAAACAAAGAGATGCTGATCTTGAGTTATGATATTTGTAAAGTTATTTAAGGAAGTCAGATGCGAAAGGAGCATGACAAAATACTCAGATAAAGTATTTGGTGAAATAACATTTCATCTTGAATAGCAGCAAGGTCTGTGCAGAATCATACTACTAATGTCAATGAAAAGCAGTCAAGCTGCTGAAAGCAGAAGAAAAAAAATGATATAAATGTCAGAAAGTGTACAATTTTTTCTCATTCATACAGACAGTAATCTTCAACTACAGATGGGACACAGAGAAGCTAAGATGCATGCAGTACCTTTACAGTGCCCCTGAACATTCTTAAAGACACATTCCTCTTTACACTTACTGTGTCAGCCACTGATGCTGCCATGCCTCTGCAGTCTCAGATTCAGCCCCATTTTAGTCAGGAAGCAGCGGACAGGCCTGGACTGCGTTTCAACAGTCTGATTGGTTGAATGTTTAGTCTTGGAAAGGAAGTGTTCCACATCTTACAAAATATCTAGTGAATCAGCTGTAATCTGTGAGCAGTGCTGACCATACAGAAACAGCTGAAACTGCACATGTAGAGCAACAGTTTCAAATATCTGGAGGTAAGCATTTAGAGGTAAGCACTTACGGCTGTACTTTAATATGGCTAATTACAGTTCAGTTGGTTACTATTGCAGTTATGTTATTATTTCAGTGGAATCTTTCGAAGGAAGATTTTTGAGAAGGGAAAATTGTGTCTTTTGTACTGGCATTTCTCTTCCTGGGAGAATAACTTCATTTATTCTCTTGGCAACACAGATGCTAAGCTGGCTTGTATAGTTGTATATGATGCTTCCAGGTTGCCTTTTATGGGAAGAAAATGGGATTTTGTACATACACGTTAAAAATACAGAAGGTTTTCTATACTTAGGTCCATTTTCTTTCCTCTTCTAGGACTTCCTAACTGTGTTCCACAAGTACAGTACATAATAATACAATTATTTTCTTTCTGCCTTTTGGAAATTATTGTATTCTTTAGTATTCATACTAAAATTAAATTTAAGGGTCTATAAAGACTCTGACGGAAATAATAGAACATCTTCTCTCCATAAGCTTCAAATAATTAATGGCTTTCATTTGTCCTATAAATATTAGGCTATAGTATTTCTCTGATATATCAGGAAATGCATGCATGTCTTATTGATGAGTTTTGGAGTCCAGACTTCCCATCTGTCATTTTTTGTTACAATTTTGTTATATGCGCTTTTTAAAATGCAAATCTTTGTCTTAAGGCTTGTTTCACATCTCAAATACTGCCTGTTCTTTATACCTAATGTTCTAATAGTGCCAACATTGTTGTAATTCCCACATTTATTTCAGCCCATATTGTTTATTTGTGTAAAAGTGAAGTGTCTTACCCAGTGCTATGAAGGGTTGCTGTGCACAGGCCCTGCCGTCGTCCTACAGCATGGCCACATGGGTTCGTTACAGTGCCCACAGCTCAGGGTTGAGTTTGGTGGGAGAGTGGGTCATTTGTCCCGTCAACCATTTCTCATCAGCTCTAGTGGCTCACGCTTGGCAGAGAGATATGAGATGTAAGATATGATCAGGGCTGCTTCTGGGATGCTATTTGCTATGTACAGCCTTTCTAAATCTTCCAGCTGTTCAGAACATACTCCCAAGCATCATTGAATGTCTGCACTGGTGTAAACAAGCACATAAGCTACTGCTGTGTGGCACAGGCAGAGCAGATAATCCTCTGTGTCTTCCTCCTAGTCCTCTCCTCATACTTTCCCATCAAAATCCTACTTCACCTACAGCAGTAGGCCAGATAAAGAAGGACAGTATTGTGTTGCTCTTGACTGCCTCTTCCATTTAGCTTGAGTAACATTCCAACGTTATGCCTTTTCCGTAAGTGTGAAGCTTTGTAGATCAACATTTCATTTAGAAAGGTAAGGCAGGAAAGACACCTTCACAGTACCTAACTCATGAATCCTGCAGCCTACAGGACAATGTTGCATTCCCCAGCCTCATTATTTAGCAGGAAGAATGTGCATTCACACAGTCCAAAAACATGTGGTTATTATTGATTCCCTTAAACTAGAGTGGGCATAAGAGTTAACTACCTTGCTACAGAGATGTATGTATAAACCTCTGTCTTCTCACCAATACAAACTTGTCATGGTTTTATGATTTTTGGCATTGGTATTCCACATCATAACATCATGTAGTGCGTTGAGAGTTGAAGAGTTAATACTCCAGCTCCATGGATCATCAATAATTCTGGGTGTACCTGTCTCAGAAGAGAAGAACTACATTCCCCAGAGGACTATGTGATGCTTTGCATTTTTACATGTTTCCGCTCAGAGGGAAAGATAAAAACTGCAGTCATGGGACACTCTCTTTCCTTCGGGATCGACTCAGCAGTGGGTGCTCGCTGCCATATCGCCTTCAGCGTTAGCGTAAGGCCTTTGGTTTATCGGACACTCTCTCTTGCTCCTTTTCTTTGATTTATTAGCCTCAATTCCAATTATATTGTATTACACTGTGTTATTTTGCTTTCTGATATCTTATTTAGTAAATTAGCTTTCCTCTTCAGATTGTTGCCGCTGTTTTGTTTGTAGGCCCATTGTTGACTGCATCCATTTGTTGCCTTTTCCAACGTGTATCCTACGATTTACAGTCCCTCTAGAGTCTGCGCGCAAGACCCGCCTGACCGGGCCAAATGACTGCATCCATACACCGATGCGGTGAGCAGCAAATGGCGTCTATTGTTAGCAACACACTCTTCTTACAACCTTCTTCATCACAGTACTACCAATCACCTATGCTACGGTTATCTCTACCCAATAGATCTGTGGCATGTCTTGTCTTCTCCATATTTGGCCTTACTTGTTCTTCTTCTCTTATCTTCAAGATAGTGTTACCATGGTTTCCCAGGAGTCAAGGGGCCCCTGAGGGTCCTGTTGCTGTCTGGTGACCGCCACAGCTTCTTTCCAAGTTTTTAGTTAACTACAGCCCATCTCCCTTTTCCCTTTCCCCCCTTTCCCTTTCCTGGGGTGTGGGTCTGCAGGTCCACCGCACCGACTGTCGCGGAACCGGGCCGAACCAGCCAGTAAACTGTTGACATTTTTGGCGCCCAACATGGGGCAAAACCAGCTGCCTTAGCTGGGCAGAGACATACTTTTAGAGTGAATCTCTGTCTTCTGTTAGGAAACGTATCTGTACTGCAGGTGCTGTACAGCAAAACACGACCTTGAAGTCTGGGCGTACTGCCAGTTGTTCTGGGATATATGCAAACTTTTTTGGGTGCTGCTAGCTTGTTTTAGTAAAGAAAAAAGATGCTTTCTCTTTTAAAACAGCTCTTGAAGTGGCTGCATTTCATTGTTTTTTCCCTTATAATGCTCAAAACATACTGGGACTTTTTCCCTGAGCACCTGCTAGATCCTGAGAACTTAAGCAGGTATTTGAGACAGGGATGCTGCGGCTCAGACAGATCTGAGGAGGCCCAAATTATTTGGGGTCTGGCTTATGCCAGTCAAACCTTATTCAGTACTATCCCAGAGAGACATAGAGTTTATGAATTAGAGCAAGAGAATCTCCGAGCTGAAAGGGATTGTGTCAAGATCCAGAAAGAGAGTCTTTTAGCTGACAGTCAGACGCTCCTGTCCAATTTAGACAGCCTCCAGTCTGATCGAGACACCCTCCAGACCAAGCAAGTCGCTTTTCATTTCAAGAAAGATGCCCTCCAGCCCAAAAGAGGAGTAAAGATGAAAGTTGATGATGAAAAACTGCCAAAGGATTTTACATTACTGAATACCTGGGTGACAGGATGAAAGAATGTACAGTGATGACCGTCCTGACCTGCTGTATAAGAGTTTCTAACTTTACAGGCAAAATGAAGGACTGCTGCTAATTATTGTCTCTCAGGGAGGAGATACAGGGATTCTGATAATTGCTGTCTAAACATACTAACTTTCAGCTTGCAAACAATCCAGACAAGCAAGTCCAAGGACAGGAATTCTTAGGAAAGAAACTGAAATCAAAATAAAATACATGTTTATGCTATTCTGAGACTCAGCAGTGTGTGCTTGTTGAACAGCATTTGCATACACTTTAAAAAACATTGAAGAAGACTCAAAAGGAGGGCAGGAAAGAGCAAAGGCTTCAGACTGAGGAGTAACTAAATAGACTAACAGCTGATCTCAGCCAGAGATCAGCAGAAGGAATAGATGCAAGATGGTGCTTACTAGCATATAGAAGGTAAATAGAGATCAACTTTTTGCATTTTTTTCCCCAGAACAAGTATGGAGGTCATTGGATGAAAGTTCTTAGTGGGATATTTTGACCAAGGAATGAAGATGACTGTGGCATCCTTGGCCACAGGATAGAATCACAGAATCTTTAAGGTTGGAAAAGACCTCCAAGATTCAACCAGTTTCAACCACTGAAACATTACCACTATGCCCGCTAACCATGTCCCTCTGTGACCCATTTATGCATTTCTTGGTCACCTCCAGGAGAGGTGACTCCACCACCTCCACAGGCAGCCTATTCGAATACTTCAGCACTCTTTCTGAGAAGACTTATTTCCTAATATCCAGCCTCAATCTCCTCTGGCACAATTGAAGCAATTACCTCTCATCCTATCACTGTTACCTGTGAAAAAAGTCCAACCCTCACCTCAATACAACCTCCTTTCAGGTAGTTGTAGAGAGCTTCCTCTTCTGCAAACAGTTCCAGTTTTCTCAGCTGCTCCCCATAAGACTTGTGTTCCAGCTCCTTCACAGCTTCATTGCCCTTCTCTGGACACACTTCAGGGCCTTGATATCTTGTAGTGAGGAGCCCAAAACTGAGCGCAGTATTTAAGGTGCACCCTCACCCATGGGGGACGATCATTTCCTTCATACTGCTGATTACACAGTTTCTGATACAAGCCAGGATGCTACTGGGTTTCTTAGCCACCTGAGCACACTTCTGGCTCATGTTCACTTAGCTCAAAAAAGTGACTGGAAAAACTCAAGAGATTAAAGATCCATGAAGGTTGAATCTTGAGCCAGAGTTTTTTGTACTCATCACTCGATATCTGATTTAAGCTAGTCAGATGCTGGAAGACTTAAAGAAGCTTTGGACTGACATTTTATAGCTACTTTTATGTTAAATCACTATATTAATAACTCCAGTTACAGATATCTGACAATGGAAAATACTCTGTTGATCAGCCTTTGCCAGTACTTATGAATGCTCATAACCTCACTTTGGTTTGCTCTGTTGTATGCATCCTGGCCTGGTTTCCCAAAGTAGGGGGTAGGTCTTGAAGATGGGAAAGATGACACCAGGAGCTACTTCTAGCAACATAAGACCTTGATAAACTTACCTCTTTTTGTCTTTGCAGACTTTGTGGCTTTGAACCATTTGAAGATGAAAGGGGAGAACGGTACATGTATGAGAGAACTCTGAAGTGTGAATATGAGTTTCTGTCTCCATGGTGGGATGAAGTGTCTCTGAATGCCAAGGATTTAGTAAGTAAAACAGAAATGAGGTACAGAATCTTTTGCATTTTACCTATTTGGTTACTTGCTCGCTTCAATTATTTCGTTGACACTTAAGATACAAATTATCAATTCTATTTTACTTATGAAAACAGTATCATAAAAATACTCGCATTAGTGTTAGTGTTAAATATTCCAGGATGCCTCAAATGAAAGCGATTGTAGAAATTTGAAGTATGTTTTAGTTAGATTTGAAGATTTCCTAAGCTCAGGAAAGAGCTATTTACTGCCTTTTTGTCATCAAAACACAGATGAACAGCAGCCTGCAGCAAAATGGTGTGTTTTCTGCCTGCAAAGAGCTTGAGTCCAAACTGATCTCTACCATTTTGCTATAGTAAAGCTCACTTTCAAACACTGTGTAGCAAGTTTCAGAGAAGGATGAAGGCAGTGACTCTCAAAAAACATGCTGTGGGCAGTTCTGGTGTGTTTCGTTCAGTTGATTTGCTTAGCTTTACCTTTTATACAAATGCACTTAGGCCATTCCCTTTCCCCTCTGTCCAGTGACTGTTTAAAAGCTCTTTTTGAGGAAATGTCAGAGAACCTAAAGTAAATCCTCCTTTCCCTCCTGGTGATGAAGTGGCAACGGAGCCCTGTGCTGTCACTGCAATTCTCTTCTTAGAGAAGAGGAAGATCTGGGAAGGAAATCTGCATCAGTGTGCCTCTGCTAAATACTGTCCTTACACTACTTTACTCTATCCTCATCCTTTAGAAGAAATAAAGTTCAGAACGTGCAGAAAAGCCCACAGAGTGCAGCTTGACCGGGCACACTTTGCACCCAGCAGTCTGCACCATCTCCATCCCAGAGGTCTCACTACAGTGAATTCTTCCCAAAAGTTTCCTACTCTTGCATTTGTAGATATGCAGCTCTCCTGGTGACAACAGCAGAAACAAGGGCATGGAGAGCATTCGCTTCAGAGAGGACTACAAAAGAAATACTTACATCGTACTTTCTAGTTCATGTTCACAAAAGGTTATGCAGTGCCTGACTGAAGTACTTGATTTTTTACATATTTACAGTGATTACATGGTTCAAGTCTGTACATGGAATAAGGTTAACAGTCTACTGTATTTTGTCTTTGTGATGCAGGTTAAAAACTTGATTGTTTTAGACCCCAAGGAACGCCTCACTGCTGTACAAGCTTTGCGGCATCCATGGGTCACAGGAAAAGCAGCAAAGCTTGAACATTTGGACAGTGCACAAAAGAAGCTTCGAGAGTTCAATGCCCGGCGTAAATTTAAGGCAAGTCTCTGGTCATAGTCTCTGTTTTGGCTCTGAAAGTATGCAATAAAATTAGTAGCCTTCAGAGGCCTTGCAGACTTTCCAGGACAATGTCATATAGACATGTTAAAGCTTTTTAGGTAGGATATCTGATGTAGGTAGAAAAGTTAAAAATTACTTAGTCAATATATGCAGCCAGACAAATAAAAATGAGATTGATTAAAAGCTCTGATCAAATAAAACTGCTGAGAATATAAACATCTTTCCCCATATCCTGTCCTTCTTTCCTACCTCCCTTCCCTCCATGTGTCCTTCCATCCATCTGTCCGTCCATCCATCCAATTCTTACACCCATTGATCTGTCCTGTTTAGTGCTGTGTGCTGCATTCCTGGAGTGCTGACAAGGAAGAAAAGAATTCTGAGTAGTGTTTTCATGAGATACACATCCATAAATATGGGAAGCATATAGTCAACCATAGAAGCTTTTGGTACGTTAGCCACCTGCATTTCATAAATCTATCAATGCAAAGTACAGCCAGCATATTAAACACCATATACAAGGTGTTGGGCTGTGATTAACCAAACTGTGGTGCCCAAACTGTGCATTTACAAATACCTGTGAAAGCAATTGTGGAATTATTATTTATCTGAAGGTTAGATGCTGTAAAGCAAGAGACCTGCAGTGAGAGTTCCAAGTCATCAGATTGCTCCTTTACTATCTAATGTATTTACCTACCACGGGAGCAGACAGGAAAAGATATATTAGGTGTAAAAAGCAGGTGATTGAGCACCTAACTGACATAACTTCAGGAAATTTCCTTTTCCCCTTGTTCCTTCTTCAGTTGTTCAAGATTTGTATCTGTTTAGAAAAGACTTCCAAGGCTGCTTTAGCACATGGCTAGAGTGAGGCTGCCTTGGTGGAATAAGAGTAAAAAGCATCTTTTCTGTGAATTTTAGAACACCGTTCAAAATTAAATTCACAGAGAAATGATCCTTAATTTTATTTTTATTCTTTTTTTTTATATAAATTTTATTATGGAACTGTGACAAAGAGCAAAGAAAAAGATTTTGTTGTTTAGGACAGGAGAGGTACATTTGCAGTGATACTTTGCACATTTAAAACTGGCTACAGGTGTCTGTTAACATTGCTCCATTCCATAAGATTTCTGTATTCTAAGAGCAGGATTGCAAAGTAATCATCAAAGATGTCATACAATCTTGTTTTATCAAAATGATTTAAGAGCAGTTAACGAAGTTATAAAAGTAATGATTTATGAGTGAGCTGTTAACGTTCTCTGCCCAGGAGGTCACAATAAAGCCTGCAAAATGTATACCTCTGTGCTTAACATCTGTTGGTTTTTTGAAAGTTTGTTTCTTCATTGCTTTTCTGTCAAAGACTAAATGATCAAATCTCTAATAATTAATAAGAATTAACTGGAGTTAGCTTTCATTGTGGAGTTGGTCTTTTTTACTAACATATTTGTAAAAAGAGCTATAAGCGCTTAGGTAATTCAGTCCTGCCCATAGAAGTAAGAACAAAGTAGGAAATCAGTTTAAATATACATATATACATATAAATATATAAAAATATATAAAATATATAAAAATATAAATGTTGTGATAATAATGTAAGAATAATACAAAATCATTCTCTCTGTCCCAATATACAAGACCAGTAACAGGTTTTCTTTATGTAAAAGAACATTGTTACAGAATAGTTTATGGAATCGTAGAAGCACAGAATATCCTGTGTGGGAAGGGACCCAGCTGCCCTCCCCCTGACAGAGCTCCATACTGGTTTGCTTTTTCATTTACATATTGATTTTTTTTTTTCTTTTTGCGTGATTGCACCTCCAAACTATCCAGAAACACATTCCTTCTCATCTCTTTGTGCATACTCACTTCTTCTGTGGTGCCTGAGCAAAAAGCTGGCCTGGCCAGCAATAGCTAGAGTTGTTTTATAGGTTAGAGTTTCTTTTCCTCACTTCCATACGTTTGGTTTTTTGCAGGCAATAAAAGCAAGGGCTAAGATAACTGCCTTAATATGTGTCCTCATGTTTTGACATTTAATGTGGTATGACAGCCTGTTCCCCACATGTACTATGTGTGTGTATGTGTAAATATGTGACTCACTCTGAAAGTGAAGCCTTGGAAATTACAACAGGTACAATGAACACAGTAATTCTGTTTGGTAGAGCAAATTCTCAGCAGCAAAACAATATTTTTCAGCATACCACTATTTACTGTGCATCTTCCTGGCAATGAACAAGAGCCTTCATGCCACACACTTCAAAACGTGCACCAGTGGAGGTGACCCACTGTCACAACTGCTGAAACACACCACTGTGCTCGCATCCACTATCTGGTCTCTGTACATGTTCAGCAAGCATCAGTGAATTTGTCAGATTGTTCTTCTGCTGTCATCTGCTATCACACAGCAGCAAAACGAAACAGAATATGTGTGGGAAGGTTCAGCCTCTACTGCCATACCACCAGCATGTGCCTATGGTGTCAGGGGCCAACTTAATAAAATAGGAGGCATTACTTTCAGAAGAGCCCTGGTAAAATATATACTAGAGAGAGAGCAACAAACACGTAAAAACAGTGGAATATGTGACTTTGTTTTTGTGATCTAATGCATCAGTCTGTTTTGATAGCAGTGGCTGCAGTTTTTAATGAGCTCTCAAGGTGCTTGTCAGAGATTTTTGATGAAATTTTACCCTTCCTACACTTCGTCCTTGACAGCAGTTGCTCACAATTGAGCAAACCACTGAAAGTGATCATACGAATAAGGCATGACTGTGAAGCAGGGGATATTTATCTCTGTTAAGGGATATCTTTTAAAAGTGTGTTAAAAAGACATCACATTTTTGAGTGTAATATCCAATTGCAACTTTATACACTCCATTAGAAAATGTAATGTATTTATGTCAACTGAAAATGGAGTTGCAAATATAAATTGTTGATTTCTTTTTTGCAATCTTGAAACCATTTCTCAAAATTCTGTGTGAAAACAGAAAGCACAGCTGCATATTCACAGGACAGTGTTCAGCCAGTGTAGCACATTGCATATAGCTGTTTGCCATAACTTGAATTAGTGCTGCACTGCACCGTCCTCATGCCCTGGTAACTCAGCCCTGACAGTGCAGCTCACACACAAGGTTTGGTAGTTGTGAGCAATGGATGCTCACCTGGCCATTTGACATGGTCACCACCAGTGACAGGACAGATTGCAAGCCGTGTTGGGATCTGTGCAGCCCACAGGCCACTAGTAAGATGTGCCTGGCTTGGTCAGTGTTGTGATCTGGCGGTCAGAGTTGATGGTTTGTCCAGGTTCCAGGAAATTCGGAAGGATCACTGGTTTCATATCCCAAAAGGAAGTGCACATCGCTTTAGCCACTGAGGGCTGCATCTGGAATTTCTTCAATCATGGGGAATTCATATATCACTGTCCCACAGTCTGCTGCTTTCACTCTGGCTCATAGTGTCATCACCAGTAATGATGCAAAGAAGGAAACTGTTACCTTCAGCCTTGTATAGGAGGCATTACTTTCAGAGCAGTCCTTGTACATATGTCTGTATGAATATATGTGTGTGTATGTGTAAATATATGTTTATCTTACATAATCAATGACCATAAAGTAGTGTATCAATGATAACAATTACTATGATGGAAAAGAGCTTTGTTTTTGCCATCTAACTTCAGTGCAGGAGGTCTGACATGGTTTTAAAAATAACACCATGTGTGCAGCCGACGTGAAATTTATATTCATGGTGGCCAGCTTGGTAACCTTATGAAAGTAGCTCTTCTAAACCACATACTTCAAATAGCCTTCTAAATCTGACCTGCACCGTGCTGGCATCCAGATGAAGTTATGCTGAAGAACAGGCAGCATGATATTCCCAGCATCCTGATGCTGTGGCTGCTACAGCTGTAATGCTGCAGTAGTTATAATGCTGGCAGATTATATCCTTTAAGGAATGTTTGATCCTCTCTTTCTCAGGTTGCTGTAAATGCTCTTGTGGCAACAGCTCGTCTTGGCAACACCACCAGTCACAGCACTGATGACAGCAGCAAGCCCAGCTGTACTGCATCTCCTGTCCGTGCTGGCAAGCCTGAATAAAAATCCACTCAGGAAGCAGAAGCAACTGCAGAATAAGTGTCTTAGGTCAACGTGCACCCCTGCTACAGCTGAGATCTGTCATTTCATACACCAGCTAACTTGTCAGCATCAGTCTCTTCAGCTGTTTTGTTCTTTCTTTGAATGTAATCAGTAGGAATTGAGAAACTACCAAGCATCAGTATTTATGACTGTTTACATTTCTTTCTTAATTTACTTGGATTACATGGGGATTTCATGTTATTGCTATATTACAGAAGTGGCAAAAAGAACCTGATGTACAATGCTTTCATTTCTGTTTATTAAACTTTCTGATAGTGATCTACAACCCTTACACACTCAAGATTCCTCTTCTGCTCTGTTCTTGTTTCAAGGTAGGCCTCGCACAGCTTGCCTTGAAAAGATATACCAGCTGCTAAAAGTCACTGATAAAACATTAAGTAGCTACATTTCCTGAAGAAGTTAAAATAAAAGGCAATAGAACATTACTTGTGGCAGGTGTACTGCATAAAATGTAATCTAGATTACTATAGGAAGGAATACTCTGCTCGCACGGTAAAATGCATGCTAGTGAACACATTGTTCTGGATATGTTTTACCCATTTTTAAACCCACTGAGTTTGTGCAAAAAGATCTGCCAACTAAGTGTGGTTAAAATTTGAAGTAGTAGTAGTAGTGTATCTGTATTTCTGTGTGATACACTTTGAGGTGGTATGGCAGTGTCAGCTTGAGGAGCAGGTGGAGCAGGCAGCTGTTAAAGCAGAGCTGAGAGTTCTGCCTGAGTTTATTGTTCTGACTGTGAGCAGGCCAACAAGACCCACTTAAAGATTCTCCCTTGGAAGAAAACTGTAAGAATAACCACTTTGAAGAAGGGGATAGGCACATCCACTTGTCTTTCCTTTTACTATCTTCCTTATCTCCTACAAAGGGACACCAGAGCCATTTTCTCAGCCAAAGGTTTCCTCTGTCACAGTGATGGAGGCATCTGAATTCGATGAGATTTTGGTAACATTTCCTCCTCCAGTGGTGATATTTGCTTCTGATCTGAGGAACTGGAACCAGTGACACAGTCATCGCATATATGTGGCTGCTTGAGTGGAAATACATTTTTCTGAAACATGGTGTAGCTGAAGTGACAAGTAGTTTAGTCCTAGCTGAATCTTAAATCTGCTTATTGTTTAATCATAACATAGCATATCATAAATAAGAACCAACAACATGCAACTAGAAACTGCTTCGTGACTGCGTGATCTCGGAGGCAGCTCGGCCTGGTGTACAAAGGCTCTCAGGCATAAAATATTTTTGCTTGGTTGTCTTCCATTATCTTCAGTGTAAAACAATTGGAGTGTCTGTGCTGGAGGAATTACCAATAAGTGGCTCAGTAAAATATTATGGATAGTATGTCAGTACTGTGCAGAAGGAACAGCAGCACTGGGGTGTGTGCACTTCCACGAGGAGGGGAACATCATGTGCATTGTTTTTGTCTAGAAAATCACACCCTGTAATTCAGACTTGGGAGTGGTGCACAACACTTGTGTCTTACCGTGTGTAAAAAACAGGAACACACCCAGAAGAGACTGGAAGCAGGCCAGTTCCACGTTTGCAGTTATAAACTAGGTAGAAAAATGTCTAAACGTCACGTTTAAATTTGAAACATTCAGCATATCATCAGAGTTCTCCTGGTACAGAGCGAGGAACACTGCCATCCTTCTGAAGTATTTTAACTTAGCCAAACTTTTCCTCTAGATGCAGATTCTATTAGCCAATTAAAAGCTAAAGTTTGAGAGCTAGACTGAACCCGGCCTCTGTTGAGCAGCTGGTGATTTCCTGCTTTTACACAGCAGGAGGGTTTTTTACAAGTTCAGAAACATTCACTCTGGAACAGTAACAGATTTTGTATGATTTTGAACACTTTGCTTATGATTCTGCTGATGGTGGATTGCACTGCATCAGCCCATTGCTGGCTTCTTAGCTGGCATTTGTCCGTGGCTGTATGCGAGCTTGCTGTAAGATGCAGGCTTACCACCATCCAACTTCTGGATGCAAAAGACCCAAGAGAAGAAATTTGGTACAGCATGCCTCTGTCTCTGACAGTGAGCTGGTTGATGGGCCTGTGAAAGCGTTTTGACAAACACTGCTGAGCATCTCCTTTGCAAGGATTTGTGCCTTGGTGGGTAGGGTGAAATGCTGTAGAAAGCTGTATGGTGCTAGCACAGGGTGAACTCAGCAACTAAAGAGGTTTTGGAAGGATGTCAAGCTGCAGAGAGCAGCCCAAGGCTGGAGCGGGCTGCAGCTTAGCAGCAGGGTCTCTCTCCTGCCATTCTGCTACGCTGAAGTATCCACAAAGAAACAATGACACCACCATGATTCCATCAGGAAGAGGAGTAAAGGCTCTCAGAGCTGTCAGTGTCCAGCTCAGCAGGCTGATAGCAGTATTTGCTAAGCAGCAAATACAGGAGGGCTCTGGAAAATAAGCACCAATTCCAAATGTGTGGCAGCTTCCACACAAGTCCATAATATGCTATTAGCAAAACTCCCGTCATGCAGCTTTGTTTTTCTAATAGAAGTGCATGGAAGTATGAAGTGGAGGGCCCTGCAGTTGTTTGCTAGTGCCCCATATATCACCTGCTTCCAGGGTGACAGGCACACACAGGTCTCAGCACAGTGCTCCAACTCCTGGTTTGTGCAGAGGTTATGTGTTTTTCTTGGTGAATAACTTGGTTCTCTGTAGTTGACTTGTAACTGGCATATAGCTTATATACGCATGGTGTTCAAGTAACAAATGTGTCTGCACCAGGCAGGGTGAACAGTGGGAGCTAGAGCAGTGGCAGTGATATCAGCAAGTCCTGGAACTACCAAAGGTAACCCAAAAGACAGTCCAGAACTTTCTTAAAGCTACTTCACAGTACAGTGATAGCTCAGAAAATGCCCTTTCCTTGCTTTCAGAATCATTCTTCTTAGAACATGCAGCCACAGTGGGGTAAAGTAATTCTGCTTTTGTATAAAGAAACTTGGTTTCTCTAATTAGTCCCTGCATAATACAGCACTGTATAGAACAAAAATCATCAGCTGTATTGGAAAATAAGAAAAATGTGATAAGGAATTTAGAGAAGAGAAATGAGAATGAAATAATTACCTAGTCTAGAATTTAAGGATGTTGATTTCAGGACATGTATACATTTCTGTGGACAAGGTTGTGGATTCTCCACATAACCAAAATTTGGCCAGATTAATTCAGGGAATATTGCTGGTGGGTCAGTACAAGCTTGAGTATAAACTCTTGTGCTGTGAGTCCTCTAACGTAAGGATGTGACAATGTTCGTATATATGACTAAAAATCTGGTAAAGACAACAAAAACAAACAACTCAATTGGATGCTCTTCATCCCCATCAGCCTGGAACACAAAACAAAAGCACATTACTGGAAGACATGTTGTGGAGATAGGTGTAGTACAGAAACAAAAACTATAAGATAGAGTGCCCCAATTCTCAACTTACCAATACAGTTAACTTTATAGACACGAGGATGACTGTATAAAAGTACACATGCACATTTAAATTTATTGAAGGAGAGAGGTAGAGTCTGAGCGTCTGTGAGAGCCAGGACAGCTGCAGTAACCTTTTGAGCCTTCTGCTGCTGTTTGCCAGCATTACTCATCTGGAACTGAAACCTTAGGGTTTCACATTCCTGTTCACATGGATCACATCTGGAAGAAATTCGGTGTCGGGGGCATTAAGGTATG
Organism: Callipepla californica brunnescens; assembly: GCA_023055505.1. NCBI lineage: Eukaryota > Metazoa > Chordata > Aves > Galliformes > Odontophoridae > Callipepla > Callipepla californica. The sequence goes on along the minus strand of JALIRH010000023.1, from coordinate 2,977,275 downwards.
AAAGATTAATGAGTACAGTGGAACAGCTTTCCCCAGCTCTGGCCCCTTCCTACCCAGACACAGCTGGAAAAGAGCACTGCTGTGCCCTCTTTCACATGCTGCAGACGTGGCTGGACAAGGCTGACAACGCCAGCACGGCACTGAGAGGTGGTGGGAGGTGCCACAGTGTGTTTGGAGGAGGAGATGAGTCCAACCCTTAATCTGTATGCCAGGAAGATGTTTATTAGCTAAGGAGCATTAAGCACCATGCGTTTGCTCCCATTAAGTGCTGTAGAGGCATTCCCATAATGGAAAATAGCACCTGCTTTTTTTTTTGTTTGCTTGAGGGATTGCAACGTTGCAGCATTGTATGATAGTACACAGAGAGCAAAGCTGTGTGTTTCCACGTGGAGCTCCAGTTCCAAGAACCGCTGCCAGCACATGCTGAAGGCCAGCATCCTGCTGTTCTCCTGCTTGGTGCCCCATCCTGCGTCCTGGCTGCAGCCCAGGGAGGACTGCCATTTGCTGGATGGGAGAAGCCACCCCACACCAGGCAGGCTCCAGGTGCTCTGACAGACCTGCGTCACCTTGGGGTGCTGAGGAGCTTACATTTCCTCCTCATGCTGATTTTGCTTCAAAATTCTGGATATTAGTACTCCAGTGTAATGTATTGCCCACAGGAGTGTTCTTGTCACTAGTTATGGCCAAGGTGGGTGTGGGTGGGGTATTATCTCCTTTTCTCCCCGTTTCCTAGAATCACACAGTTTTCTGGCACCTTTCATTTCCTTTCTCAAGAGCGTATAGCTGTGTGACAGAAGTAGCACAAAGCTGTGCAACAAGTGACAGCACCAGAGCCTTGTGTTAGTTTTAAATGGAAAAGAAAGGCACCTGGGCTGCCTCGGGTACTTGGGCTGTGCCAGTGTAGGGCATGAATGGCTTAGAGTGTGGTGAAGTGAGAAAAGTACCACGTAGGTCCTGCTCCTCAGCATCAGGGGCTGCTGTGTCAACTGTGTCATCTTCTGTCTGTGAAGAAGATGTGAGTTTGGTCACCCCAAAGAAACACCGGGCTCAGGAACCCTGAAAAATGTAATGTGTGCTATGTGCGACCAAAGATCTTCATATCAGGTACTTAATACCGGCTGATATAATAGGAGTCTTATTTTTGCTGTATTGCCACTTAGAGCACTTAGGCAGAAGGTGCAGCAAAGTCTGTTCATCACATTTGGTTCCTGTTGTTGTCTGGAGCTGTGAGCAATTATCTGCTTTATAACACTGCAGAATCAATCATTGCACCTACGTAGCTACATGTGGGGAAAGTCAGTCAAGTAGAAAAATTACTGTAGTCCTCATCCCTGTGCTGGGCAAGTCTGAGATGGTGCTCCTAAATGAAATCAGTGTCTATTAGACTTCAGGCAGTTTTTCTAGACAAGACGAGCCTTTAGGTATGTTTTTATAGCAGTGAATGGCATGGGATCTCCTCCAGAGACAGTATTCTCCAGCTGCCACTGAGCCATATCCATTCATCAACAGAACCATGCATGGAGTTCTGCTTTATCACACCAGCCCTTACTATCATCTCCCATACCATTTAGAGCTACTGCTGCTGTGTTAATCTAAGAAATTTAAACTAATTGTGCACAAAGCCAGCCACCTCTCTTTGACACTGCACCCCCTAGGAATGCTGTTTTCATCCTCTTTCAAAGCGATAAAGCTGAGCACATCAGCTGTGACAAGGTGATGCAGTTATGATCCTGCACAGGAAATTCTGCCTCTTTCTCCTGGGCAGGTCAGATCTAGATTTTACTAATGTCCAGTGATCAACTTCCCAGTTTCAGCCATATTTACCCAGCAAAACTGGGTATATGAAGAGCAAAGTGCAAAAGTCCGTGGCTGCTGAAGTGCTATCTATCTGAGACATTGCTATTAAGGTCCATCTTCAACTTGTGTTAGATGTTAACTGAAAAGACTTAGCCTATTTAAATCAATTGGCCTTGTCACGGCAGTAAAGGCAATTGTGGGATAACATCTTTGCAGACTGATGCAGAGTGTTTACAGACATAAAACCACAAAGTCATCCAAACATTAGTTGAAAGAAGTTGTCTAGTACTGTGAGAGACTGTAAGTCCCATACCTGCAGGAAACAGATCTGGGACAAACAAAACCCAAAACTCATAGCATAATTTTGTTACTTACAAATGCTAACTTTACGTAAACAAGTGCAATAACCACCACAATTCCCTAAACACTGCCAAGGAATAAACTGCTGCAACAGGAACATCAGCGGATTTTGCTACAGTGCATACCAAATACAGCTCCTCCTCAGCTTTCTCCAAACAACAAAAAAGGGGAAAAGTGTCTCTAAGTCCTTTTTCCAGGGTCCCAGGTTCCCATGTTCCTATTCCTTTTTCAGCCCTCACAATCAGCCATGCTTATGAGAGTTGAGCAAATAAATCACCTAGGTGGGAAATTCTCACCGCTGACCACACTATTTGTTAATTAGAAACCAGAGCTGTTCTGTGTATACTGTTCATGAATCTCCCAGACCTTTCCCTGGCTTGCTATGGATGTGTCTTCCTCAGAGCTGTGTTGTTACTCCAAAAGCCTGCAGTGTTTTGTAATGAGGGCAACTTTACTGAGAAACATTAATGAAAGTAAGCAGAATGGACAGTATGCATGTGCATTTTTAGAAAATATTTATCTCTGGAGCACTGTCCTCCCAGGAACTGGGGAGCAGCGGGGCCCAGGGAACACAATGGGTACTGCAGAGGGTCCCAGGTGGGCACTGCCACCATACTGCCCTGACCAAAGAGGTCAGCACCTCGATCACTGTGCTCAGAGCTTCACCAGCCTGGCTGCAGGATGACTGCAAAGCATGAGAGCTTTTACTGAGAGTAGTTCCAAACAAGAGCCTGCTGCTGTGAGCAAACCCCAGCTGTGGGTGGGTTCCATTACACACAACAGGAACCATTTCCTTGTTCACACCACACGTTCGTCATGAGAAGTCATACTAGTGCTCCTGATTAAAGAGCAGAAATTTCATTAAATATCTCAAAGGGGACTTTCTCTCTCTTTTTTTTTTTTTTTCTTTTGGCAGAAGAAACTGTTAAGAGACCTATGCCAGTGAGAAAGTGAACTCTGAAGCAATTAGGAGAAAGATGGGAATAGGGAGGGTCCTTAGGACTAAGATAAATAGGACAGTCTTACAGAATAGCAAGGGTGGCTGAGTCAGCCTGGGGGTAGGAGCAGAGGGAAGAGACTTCCTTACGATGCTGGATGTCCTTGCAAGCCAAGGAGGCACTGAAAATAGTGTGGTTGTCTTCTACAGACCCCTGCAAAGGAGCTCTTAGCCACATCACTCATTGTCTGAAGCTGTTCTTTTCCTGAGGGGATGCAGTATGTGAGGGGCTAGTGCCTGGTGTGGGAAGCTATGTGCTTCTGCTAATTCAGGCTGCACAGGTGATGCTGTTTCTAAGACAAACAGACTAACAGTGCATTTGTCGTGTCACACTGAGTATTTTATGAGCCTGTTGCAGAAATTCATTGGTATCAGAGCAATGGTGGCTGGATTCCTAATAATACTGGAAAGTGTCATCTAGGTGTTGACTTTCTCAAATCAGGTCCATGTCCTGTGTTCCTGACTCCTGCTTTCACTACTTTATGTCTAAGAACACCTGTACTGTCAGCACTGTTTGCTTGTACTAACAAAAGCATAAGTGACTAAACAGAAATTCACGGACTCCTTGTTTAATGGTGCACATTTACTTCACACTAAGCCTGTTTGTGTAACTTTGTGATACTCTATAAATGAACCAGAGAGAACCTGGGTATTTTTGTTGTATAAGCGTGTTGTATTTGGGACCAATATACCTTCTTGTGTGCTTGTGTGGAAATGCCAATAGGACATGAGAATGTGCTTGTATGATGGGAAGTCTGTTCTTAATAAGTGGCTTGCATGACTGATCTGAAGCTAAATAAACTAGTTCATCTAGAAATGCCTACATCTTTTATTTGCTCATAGCTAATGTCCAGCTGAGCAAGGGATGGTAGTCACCGTTATAGTAAGATGAAACTGTGCTCAGGCAGAGCTGTGAATTAATTCCAACTTAGAAAGTCTGTTATTAGAGGTGGAATACAGAAGAGGGGGACTGGAATAATGTTTGGAATGTCTCTCCCTATGCCCTAGGAAGAGCTGTGTGAAGCAGATACTCCTCTGTTCTGAAAGACCTCCAGCAAACAAACATTGCCACTTCCTTGTGCCTTCTACCGAGCTGTTTTTCCATCCTTAGTGCCAGTATGTATTTTTAACAGTTCTGTGTCACTTTGTTGCAGTTGGCAGCCTGCCCATCATGGAGATCTGTTTCTTGCAACGATTTCTTATGAGTCCAAATGCTATCAGAATGCTGCTTTGCTAAGCGTTCTCTCAGCAAGTCCTTCCCCATGGGTACTGTGCCCCATGTCGTCGACTGCTTTAGGATTTTTCTGCCTCTAATTAGTTACTCTCTGTCTCGATCTATATAGTTAAAAGTCACAGCTGTGAGTGGTACCTGAGTGTTGGCCTTGCAAGAATGAGCTGCTTGAAGGATTATTTTCTGTTACTCTCTTTGTTTTGGGTCACAGCTGCCAGCTTCTCTCCCCCAAAACAGCTGCTTGGTCAATTTTTGGCCTAGTGATTCTTTATTTTTTTTTACTTGCTCACCTGCAACTCCTTTGAGACAATGAGGTGATGGAGTTCAGCACCGATGGCAGTGCCCACTGAAGCTCCTTGCTTAATCCTGTCTATAAGAGATACTTATTTGTAGGAACATACTTCATGCTGCACCGAAGAGGCATGCCCTGATTTCTTCTTTTCCAAATCTTGTGAAGTTCAAAATTCTGTTGAGATATAAAGGAGTTGGGGTAGGGTTGCAAAGTACTCCTGCTTGTAACTGCTCAGGTGCACACCTATGAGCACTGTCTTATATCCCCAGTGAGCTGACAGCTTGAATTAACACACCAACTTGCCAGCCTCAATGCAGTGTGATTAGATTCCAAATTCCAGGCAGTGCTCTTATTGTAACCCTTATCAGACTCAGCATTGTGCTTTACTATCCTGCACTTCAGGCTCATAACCATCCAAGTCACTGTGTCTGGGTTGGAAAGCAAGGACACGGTGCTTCAACAGCGCAGCTCAGTGGGGTCTGGAAGGGACAGAATGTATCACAGAGTTTAACCTCTGATCTAGTACTTCAGGATACGTTCTTTCTTACTGAACATTTCATCTTTAGCATGGATTCTATTATTCATCTCTCCAGGCACATCCAACCCATGTCCCACAAGATGCAGGTGGCCCAGCGCAGCTCTCAGTGCAGCCACCACTGCCTTACACCATCAGTTGCAGGCTCTTCCTGCCACATGGCCTGGCCCAGTCCTGGGCGCAACCATCACCGAGCACCAGCTGAACATCAGTGCACTGTTAGCTCCATCTGGGCTGAAACCAGGACACCAGGAGGGCACAGTGCAGTGCTAACTCAAGTTATGGCAAATTACTGTATGCGTTTTGTTAACTGGGCTAAGCACAGTCTTGTGAGCAGTGAAAACTATGCAGACGTGCTTTCTGCTTTGGCAAAGGGATTTGAGAATAGGTTTCAAGATAGCAAAAAACAAAAAAAAAATCATCAAGTTTTTGGTTTATTTGCAGCCCCATTTTCAGTCAGCGTAAACACATTACCTGCAAATTTCCTAATGGAGTGTGTGGAGGTGTGATTCTGAATGAGATCATGCCTCCTTACCAGACTTCCGTAAGATCTCTTCACCATCATGTCGGATTCATGTCATCACTTGTGGCAGTTCACACATTTGTGAGCAACTATGGTCAAAGATGAAGTACAGGAAGAGTAACATCTCATCAAAAGGCTCTGACAAGCACCTTGAGGGCTCACTAAGAATTGCAACCTCTGCCACTCAACTACAGTGATGTATTAGTTTCACAAAAACAACATCACATATTCCATTGGTTTTATGTTTTTGTTGCTCTCTTATTTTATTAAAAAAAAAACAACACAAAAACCACACACACAAAATAGTTGCTTATGTACCTTAACAATATATATTTTAAGGGCTGCTCTGAAAGCAGTGCCTCCTATTCAATGATGTTGGCTCACATCAGAGGCATACTTCCGTGGTATGGCAGCAGAGGTTGAACCTTCCCACCCGTATCACACTGCACGTTGTTGCCACGTGACAGATGGCAGCAGAGGGGCACTCTGACACAATGGCTGCTGAGATGAAGTGTGGATGAAACAAAGGAACCAAACTGAATTCCTCCATTCAGAAAAAATGGCACCCACTACAATTTAAGGCCTGCTGAATGCTTGTGGAAACCAAGCAGTGAATGTGAGCACACTGATGTGGTGCAATTCAGCAGCAATTACAGTGGGTCACCTCCTACAGACTGTTTTATGTGCCACATGCAGGCTCTTCTTGTTGATGGCTGGCAAAAACGCATTGCTAATAGCAGTGACTATGCTGAAAAAGAGTGTTTTTTAGCTTGCAGCTCACTCTACTAGCATTACTGTGATCTTTGTCTTGGTTATAGTTTCCATGTAAATAAATAAGAGGCACTACTTTTGGATGAACTTCTGTAAATGCAACCCTAAACAATTCCTCTTCACTCAGTGCAGCGCAGGCAAGCCAAAAGACTGAACACCCATGGTACAGATATTTTCTTTGTTTGTTTAAGCTCTAATTAAATGCACATCAAAATCAATGTTCTAGCATGTAACCCTATATCCTCATCTATATGCCTTCTGGAAGATGCTACATGCAACTGTGTTTAGGTTGAACTCAATGTTAGTTATCCTCTAACACATTTAAGAAATAGTTTTATTAACCACCAAAATTAAGACAAAGTTCTTCCAGAGCAACTGGAGGCATTACAAAATGTTTAAAATATAAGCCTCGAGAGAATTTTATCAGCGTATTTTTCAATACATTTAGCAGACATCCAAGTCCGACCTATGCACCTTCCCAGGCTAAATCATGACTCTAAATAAAGATATGTTTTTCCTTTTAAATATATGGAGATTGACAGCATTAGAGACATCACCACACAGCTGAATATGACATAAATCATTAGGCATCACTCCCCCAAAATAGCTGAATGCTACACTGCCTGCACAGGTGTTGAAAAAGCCACACCACAAGTCTGTTAGCATTCATGTTTTAATTTATTCTGTAATTGCATTCAAAATACAAACACGAACATCTTAAGCACTTAACACAGTCATTCAAACCACTGTTAAGCCAGGCTGACTTTCATTTTCTAAACGTAGGCCTAACTCGACTGGGTTCAACAGAACTATTGCTACTTTTCCAGTAAGGGACCTGCAGGCTGCATAACCAGCTCACGCTATCAGAACAGTTCTAGTTGTTTATTACCACTAGAGGAATACACTGTTTTCACACTGTGATCCCTTAAAAGCATAGCAAGATAATAAAATCTGTGATCAGGGCTTGTGCTGTTCCCAGAGTACCCGGTTGAGGTACTGCTCCACCTTCCAGCAGTGAGTGCAGCACCGTGGGCTGCACCAACATTGCACTCAGCCCAACGTCTGTCTACTGTGCAAACAAAACAAGCAGCACATCTACAAAGAAACTTCAGTGCTGGCAGCTTTAGATGACGCATAAAAACTACACATGATGATTGTCTTATCTTTAGCCACCTTTCCCATCCACGCATACAGAACTTAGTTAAAATGCCAGACTTAAGCAATTATTTTGCCTAAACCCCTGAATAGGTAGGGTTTTTTTTTTTGTTTGTTTTTTTAATTACTTGCCATATAAAAATAATGTTGATATGTCTATATACATTCTATTTCCCTTCCCTATCAAAAAATGGCACCCATCTGCCATTTCTTCTTGGGCACCTCATTCAAAAGCTGATTTCAGGTGACACTCCTGCTGAAATACTGAGCTCAAATACTGCAGGCAGCACACACCTCTTCCCAGCAGCAGAAACACTGGCAAACAGCACAAACCTGCATAAATTTGGTTGCTGTTCTCATGACAACAAACTATACCAATTAATTTACTTTGCCTTCCACTATTTCCTAACAAGCACAGTATATGCTCCTGTGCTCAGATCCCTTCCCACTCTGTACTGTCCTGCTCCATCCACACTGCTCACTGACTTAGAAGGAAAGCAATGCCATGGTAGGGAAAATAAATTCTTCTGATCTGACCAGTACTTAATACTGGATTTCCTGTTTCTGAATGTACTCTGGTTAGAGAGCAGCTCTGCCTCAATACCTCACACCCCTCTCAATCCCCAGCTGTAAGAAAGTTCTGACTTCAAATATAACACTTGGTGAAACTGGACACCTTTCTTACGGTTCTGTATTACTCTATAGCTCAGCTGCTTCAAATGATCAGCAAAGCTATCAGCAATGCATCACTCCGGTAGTGTCATCAGCACACTTTGTCCATTTTAAACTAGAAAAATTTTTTAAGGAAGAGAATACCCAAAATAAATTCTAAAGGTTTGCTGGCACCTTCTATGTATTTTCCTCATCTGAAAGCTGAAGAATTGTATTATGCTGACATAGAAAGATTTGGCTTTGGTCTCTGCCTCCTGTAGTCTCTGTTGCTATTCGCTTGACTGCTCAAACTCATTGTCAGAAGCAACAGACAACATCTGATAAAACACACAAAGCCAGTTAAATTGGTGTTTAAAGAACAGATTATAATGCATCATAATGGAAAATTAAAGGTTCGCTTGGCTTTCAGATATTTGCCCTCATTCACTACTTCTTTCCATCCTTTGGCCCCTAACTGAAAACAACTCTGTTGATAAAAAAGAAACAAGCATGGTAAAATGTATATTAAAAAACATTATCATACTTGAAATATGCCAAGGATTTTCTTTTAAGTCTTCTTTCTCTGTGTTTCATCTTCATCTAAAAGCTTAGGCCATCTCACTTCATACAAATAAGGCTGGATAACTCTAGAGACACAAGAGTCCTTAAACTGGGCATATGAACAAAGACCTTGTGATCTTTCCTACAGCATCTAGTGCTCTGCAAACATCGCTCTCATGTCTACAAGTGTCTCGAGCCCCTTTTGACCTGCTTCTCCAGCAGTGAAGTGCCTCTGTAGGTTTAAACTGAGCTCTCTGTGAAGAAATTGAGTATTATGTAGCTGTAACACAACCCCTCCATTAGTCAGAGAAGCCTTAAAAAAAAAAAAAAAAAAAAGACAATGAATATACAGATTACTGACTATCTATGTAGCCTGTGTAATTAGGCAGAACAAATAAGGAGCACCTCACACAACTTTCTCTGTAATCCTGTCAGCACTCATCCCACACTGCAGTATTCTTAGGGCTTTCTTACTTGCTTCCAGATCAGTACCACTAGAAAGCAGCACACTCTAGCACTCAGGGAAAAGTGATTCCTCATGTGATAGAAGATCAGTCTCTGAATTTCCAGGGTGTGAGGTAAACAAGGAAGACAGGAAAGATGGGAGTTTAAAAGGAACTGCAGAATATGCAAAAGCCAACAGTGAAATTTACATCTGTTAAGACGACAAAGGCTGTTTCCTGTCATTATGTTTAAGCATATTAAACAATGCTGTATACCTTAACACACGAAGCAAATTTGAAGAACCCTTACAACCTGGTCTGTTTTTTTTTTCTCTACATCTCTGAGCAATGAGAAAGAAAAGTCCTTACTATTCAGAATTCAGCTACGGTGGCTAATGCCCAAAGAGCCAATATTCCAGAGGAACATCTTCCACATGAATGCACTTTCCTGAGACCCCACTACCACAACTGTGCGTATACAACTGGCACCAAAACACTGGGGCTACAAGGTACCTGCCCACACTACAACACAGCCACACTTGCACTGGTAAAGCACAGGGAAAATTCCAGTCTCACCCGAGCAACAGATGCATACCAATACTGAATGCTCAATATCGGTTTTAAAGAGAACTAAGAACCTAGCAGCACAGACAGTGGGTCTCTGAAAGTCCCCACATCTATCAGCATCACCAGGTAGTTAAGTATTGTGAAAAACAGGACCCTCCACCCTCCTGTGGCTCGGAGCAACTCCACAGCTTGTATTTTGACATTGTCAGACATATTTTAAGATGCTTAGGTCACTCATTGCAAATTTCAACAGAAAACTCTACTGTGCTGTACCATCACGTTGGTAGTCTGTGCTGCTGTGGTCAAACCAAAGCATATGCCTAAGGAACTTAGTGGTACTGTCTGTAGTTCTAGTAACTGTAGGGTTTTCAGATAAGGAAGACAAAAATTAAGCTAGAAAACACAACTCCATGCAAAATTTAGTAATAGCTATTTAGAAGTGCGGATTACTAAACATAGCAGGTTTGCTATTTTGACAATTCCATGTGTGATTAAAAGTTCACTGAAAACTATGGAAAGACACCTGATGACTTAAATGGGTCATTGGATCAGCTGTAAGGGTATTTCTTCATCTACTCACCGAGGATGTTTATGTACAACAGTTATCAAGCCACAGTTAAAACATCAAAGAAATGCCAATAATGAATACTTAATTTGCTAACATTAGCAAATAGCTCTGTAATGAATGATCATCTCAACAATAAAACAAAGCAAATTTATAACATAGAAATTAAAGATGCTCTGGTACAAACTATATAAATTAAAAGCATAAGAATAAATGTAAATATATTGCAAATATTGCATCTCCTGTGAGCTGCTGTCTGTACAGCAACTTGCACCCACAAAATCCTGAGCACTCCATTCTCAGTACTGTTGTTGAAAGCCATGTTTCTGATCCACTGTTCAAGTTCACATTTTTTGTTTTCCACCTAATAAAGCAAGGGATTTATAGGTTCAGACTACTTCTCACAAAGTTGCAGCGTGCTGAGCAGGAAACAAGATCTTGTGCTGTGAAGTAGGAATGTATTCTAAGTATCACATCAAAGTTGTCTGGATCTCTCTACAAAAAGGTTCAGACATCATTTGGGAACAGTGTTATTCACCTTTGAGCTCAGTAGTTAACTTATGTTAAGCTATTCAATATGATTTGATTGCAAGAAATGCACAGGCTTCTAAGTCACTTTTTGTCTATGTCTTCAGTGCCTTTTTGAGGTCAGAGTAGAAATTGGCCAGGGTACTAGCCATGGCAGTGTCAACTGCAGACTGCGGTAGCATCCCTCGCAGTTCAGTCTGAATATAACCTGTCAAAAGGCTGTGGCTAGGACAGTCCTTAAGAGGGACGCAGAACCAGCCACAGGGGTGATTGAATCCACGCACAAAATTAGGTCTCACCTCTCCGTAGTTAAGGCTTACACCTGTCACAGAAAATAAACAAAAAAAGGGAAAAAAGAATTTGAGAGAGATGAAAAAAAAATAAAGTGTATTTAACATAAATAAGTTTATACTTGGAGAGTTCAGTAGTACTGAAAGAAACACTTAAGTTTTTGGGTGCTTTCATGCCTGAAAGCTGTCTGCTCTACATTCAAATTCCTTCACAGACCCTGACAAGCAGAAATCAGTGGTAAAGACATCCCTTCCGTTTCCCAGCAAGCTTCTTACTCTACTCCTTTTGATGCATGAGCTGAGACAAAGCACGCAACTGGTCTTTATGGTCCCACAGTCAACACAGACTGGCACAGAGATGACTTACGTGTAAGGCAGTAACATTTACTTCTTTAAGAAAGTAAAGTACTTCTTAAGTACTTTAAGAACTTTCAAACACCTCTGAAACACTTGGAGACCACCTTAAACCACTCTTGAATGCTCATGATGACCTGTTATTAATTCAAATCAAATGCTAAGCCAAGCAGCTGTTAAGAATTAAGCAGAGGTGAGTGGTGCCTTACCACAAGATAGAAGCCCATCTTCGTAGCTCGTAGTGTAAGAGAAATCAACAAACTCCCTTGGTGCTATGATGTTCCAGAGCTGTCCAGCAGTGGTGTAGCGCATCACACAGCAGTTCTTGTTAAATGAAAGAATGGGAGAAACAAGACAAAATTATCTTAGTATAATGAATGACACTTTATTCATACTTGTCAGCAGCTAGCCTTTTCCACAGAGATGGCAGCTTCTGTCAACTACATGCTCTCCAGACAACTTCAGTAAAGTAAGAACGACGGTGCTGCTTTCTGTCTAAGCACTGAAGTTTGTCAGGACTTGCCACCTGCAGCTGCAGAAACTGAGAATATATGGCACTGAAAACTACAGAACCGTAAGTCACACCTAGGAACTGAAAGCCACATAGCTTTTATATGGCTTTCCCACTACCTAGGAAGTCTATAAGGACCACGAATAAATTGCAAGAGGTCACTCAGCAGCTAGAAGGCCTCACATGAGGTTACCCACAGCACGTATACACACCATCCATGCAGGTAAATATGCATGGAAGAAAACAGGCAGATAAACATCAGGACTTACTGGAACAACTGCTATTCTGTAATATTAGATTCACATGGGTCTACATGCACTTTCCTTAAGAATCTAAACAGGTCTTCACCTCTTCAAATGTTTCCACGATATCCATCGTAGTCATTAAGCTGTCCCAGTCAAGTCTGTAAGGTCCAGGACGAATATGATCCACTATTCTGTTAGTAACATCTTCCACCACTCCCTGAGCTTTGTAGCTAGAGAAACACAAGTTTATATTTAAAAGAAAGAGAATTTTATAATGTATTTCATTAGTCTTCAACAGCATATTTACTATAATACTATAATACCTTGGTATCTGAGTCAGTGGATAATTGCATTGGAAAGATAATACAGGAAAGATTTGAGTGTGCATCTGTTCTTTTATGCAAAAAGTTTTATTCTGAAAGCAATAACGTTACACTATAATCTGCATTTCTTAAACTGCAAATCAGAAGAATCATCATGTTTCATCTAACATGACGTTTTGCTGCTTTTGCAAGAGGAGCAAGGGAGCCCACCAGGGAAAAGTGGAACTAAAAACAACAACAAAAAATTGAGAGTGGGATACAATGGGAAAGCCAGTTTTCATAAAGCAGAAGTAACAGTAGTAGGATCAAGATGAAAAGAAACTATATTCTGCTTTGGTAGCCTACTAGAGAACCAAATAATTTAGTGAAAGACACTGCAGAACATTCATTTGTTATGAGATGTTTTAGGCACCAGATGTTTTGTTTAATTGAGTTACTGGGTTTCAAGCTCCTGAGGGGGGGGAACTCATCAGAGTCATTATTTTCAAAACACTTCTTATTCACTCAGCAGTTCTTTTCAGCAGTAACTTGTCTCACAAGTCACTGATTTATACACCTGCACAGTTCACCCCTTTCACTCACAGTTACCTGGCTAAGGCCAATCTCAGCTGTTTACTCTTCAGAACTGGAGGACAATATTAAAAGGCCACCACTTTCTAGTTTTGCCTTTGGCAAGTTCTTCAAAACATTCCTTCTTCAGATTTATACACCACCCTGCAGACACCTGCTTAGAGTAGCCACTCCCCCATTGGCAGTCATTCAAGTTACACAACCCGGTGTTGACAGTGTGCTGGTGGCCCTGCAGACTCAGGAGACACTGAACAAATTTACCAGGATAGAGTACCCAGAGTGTATCAGCCTTTGCGATTCCTTTTGAACACTATCTTTTCACAGCAATTTTCATGTCTTCTGAACGATGCTTTCTGCTAAACATTTCTCCATCTAAATCTACAAAACCAGTGACAGAAACTCCCACAGGAAGGCTCTGCATATCACACATCTCTCACAAAGCTACATGCTTGACACTTTGTTCTACCAGTTTCATAGCCAGCAAAGAGTGTGCAAACACTGTCTGTGTTGTCACTCAGTAATGCTGCAGACCTACCCAACCACTATGTGACTGCGTGGTTTGCAGACCATTTTTTTTAAATGCCTGGGCATTTCTCATTGCAAACATCAGCCAGTGGGAAAACAAGCACAAACCATTAAAGCATAACACTAAAAAGAAACAGCAGAGGCCTTTACAAGACAGCAAGGCACAGCAGATGATTTACTTAGCTCCTCCTGCAGAGAATCTGTGTACTTTGTTCACAACCATCATTTCTAAACTACAAAGTGTACATGGGGAATCTTAAAAATCCACCTTCTTTCCAAGGAAACTTACAGGTATCCACTGAATTCTTCTGATGGTTTACGCCACACCACTGCATCTTTCTGGAAGAAAATTAAAGATACTATGTTAACAGTCATTTAGAAACTCTTCTAACATGTCCACAAAATGCCTCAATTTGTCCAGAAGGCCAACTTGTATCCCAGGCTGCTTCAAAAGAGGGGTGGGCAGTGCATCAGGAAGGTGACTGTCCCGCTCTGCTCTGTCCTCGTGAGGCCCCATCTGAAGTACTGCATCAAGTTCTGGGGCCAAAACAGTTCCAGAGGAGAGCCTTGAAGACGGACAAAGAGTTGGAGCATCTGTCCTATGAAGGCAGGATGCGGGAGGTGGGCTTATTCAGCCTGGAGGAAAGAGGCTCTGATGAGACCTCACTACAGCTTTCCAGTATTACAGGAGGCTGACAGGAAGGCTGGGGAGTGACACTATCAGACACCACATTAAAAAGGACAAGAGATGAAGGCTTTAAACTAAAAGCTGTGAGATTCAGATTAGACACCAGGAGGAAGTTCTTTCTTCAGTGGCACAGGCTGCCTAGAGAGCTGTGGGTGCCCCAGCCCCGGAGGTGCTCAGGGCTGGCTGGGGAGGCCCCAGGGCTGTGGGGAACGACGTGACCCTTCAGGCCCCTTTCGACCCAAACCGATCTGCGATTGCGAGCAGCTTGGGTGCTCCGATTCTCTGTTTCAGGACACCGACATTTGCTAATTTCGCAAGTAATAGAGCTCTACTTGGAACACCCGGCTTCTTGTCAACATTCAACAAAGGAAAAAACGCCCGCCAGCAGACGCGGGAAGGGACTCACGGTTTTCCTGGCGATCCGCCACTCGCTGTCGGCGATGCTGTGGTAGCGGAGCAGGGTGCTGCGCAGCCCGGCAGCCAGCGGCGCGGGGTCCGGCAGCAGATCCATCCAGCCGCTCCTCCTGCAGGGACACGCGGCCCCGCACGTCGCCACCGGGCACCCCACCGCCCGGACCCGCGTGCCCTCGACCCGCCCCCAACAGCCGTGCCCGCCAACCCCAGCCGCAAACCCCACTCCCGCCCCGCTCACCCGCGGGTGCCGCCGCGCTCCCCCCAACTCCGGCGCCGCGGCCTAATGGGCCGATGCCGGCAGCCAATGAGAGCGCAGCCGGCTTCCGGCGCAGCCAATGGCGGCGCGGCCCGCCTCAGCAGAGAGGCGAGGGAGCGCGGCCGCCTTAGTCCCCGCCTCGCGCGGCGCCGCCTCGCGTGGCGCGATGTGCCGCTGGAAGGCGCAGGACTGCTTCCCATTGGCTGTCGCGGGGCGGACGCGCGCTCTGATTGGGTGGAGGAGAGGCGTCTTCCGACAGGCGCCTGCCCGTCTCCGAGCTGTGTGGGCGGAGTCCCGGGTCCGGCGGCTGCTGGGGTGTGGGATGGGCCGTGCTTGGTGGCGGGATGCTGCTGGGTTTGAGCTGCGGCCCTGAGCGTGCCCGCTCGGTTTTGTCAGCCTTTGGGCGAAGGAGTGGCACGTTTTTGTTGCGAAGTGGTGGTTTTTGAATTGCCGCAGGTGCTCTGTTCAGTTCCTCGAAGCTGACCTTGTCCTAAAATACCTGGTGCTTCACCCCATAATAATACATACGGAGATTACGAGGCTAGCTTTTGCCGTTTAATGTCAGCCAAACCATTCACGACACTGGTTATCTCTGGAGCAACTGTCACAAAGAAACAAGCAGGCTTCCAGGTCTGACCCCAACACCTTGCAGGTGTGTTAGAGGCAACAAGATCAGTGTGGTTTGCCAAACCAAACAAATCCTGCTTCTGTGACAAAGTGTATGACATGCCTGCTCCTGGCTGGCACTCAGTGATCTAGTTCCTGCTCAGATTAAGGATGAAGTACTTTGTGAGATCAACCCCCAACTCCATCTGCTGGAAGAACAGGAGCAGCAGACGTCTGTTTGCCTCATTAAAGCTAAACTGAACAATGCATGTCTTAACTTTAAATATCTCTGAACTGACTATTGCCCCTTTCAGTTGGAAAACTAAGAGATTCATAGATAGATTCATAGATTCGTTAGGTTGGAAAGGACCTACAAGATCATCTAGTCCAACCATTCTCCTGCACTTAATAGACAAGTTGAAAAGGTGGGATTTTTCCCCCCCTTTTTTTTCTGGTTCATTAGTAGCTTTCTGCTTCATGCAAGCATGGACTAGTGAGAGGTTGACACAATTGGAGGTCTGAGAATTTATACACGGAAGCCTGGTACACTCTATTTTGGGCATTTGTCTTCTCTTTGACTGACAAGTAGGCAAAGGGAATTGTACGACTTTTTGAGAAAGAAAATGTAACTGAATAACAGTATTTCTTAATCACAGAGTCATATAATTCCTTCAGTTGGAAGGGACCCTTGAAGGTCATCTAGTCCAACTCCCCTGCAATGAACAGGGACATCCACAGCTAGATCAGGTTGCTAAGAGCCTGGTTCAGCCTGGCACTGAATGTCTCCAGGGCCAAGATTTCCACCACATCTCTGGGCAACCTGTTTCAGCCTTACCACCCTCACTATAGAAGACTTTTTTCTTATATCCAACTTCATCTCCCCTCTTTAATGTTGAAACGATTTCCCCTTGCCCTTATCACCACAGACCCTGCTAAAAGAGTACATACCCTTCTTTCTTGTTGTTCACCTTTAGATACTGAGGTTACCACTATCAGGTCACCTTGGAACTTTGTCATCTCTGCGCTGAAGAACCCCAGCTCTCTCAGCTCTTCCACAGAAGACGTGTTCCATCCCTTAGATCATTTTTGTGGCTCCCCTCTGGACATAGTCCAACAGGTCCATGTCTCTCCTGTACCAAGGACTCTACATCTCAACAAGCAATATTTTATTTTGAAGTTCAGTTCTATCTAACAGACAGAGTTGTACAGATGACTTTTTATTTTCTTTTGTTTTGTTTCAGAATGGTAATTTCTGTAGGATATTTAAGTGTCCCGTGACTGGATGATTGATGGAGGAGACAACTTCACTGGGCAGCTCACATGGTACAGAAGTGCTTTCTGATATTCAGAGGGAATGGTTTATGCACAATGTCCTGGTTTTATGATTTTGGCATTGGTATTCCACATCATAACATCATGTAGTGCATTAGGAGTTAAAGAGTTAATGCTCCAAGCTCCGTTCTGGGTATACCTGGGTATACCTGACCGGGAATCGAATGCGGTGTTATGATGTGGAATACCAATGCCAAAAATCATAAAACCATAATACACATTTAATTAAACACAGTATTTTTTTTTTTTTTGCCTTGAAACTGACTACTGTGTCATCCAAAATCATATGGACCCAGAAGTTTCTCTCTAAATATCGTATTGGCAGATGGATGTAGTACACAGTCAGTCCTGGTGTTTCCAGCCAGACAAGCATAGCATTTCATCTCACAGGAACACTAATGTCCAATTCAGTTGAACATCAGCCAGTGAAACCTTGACTCCTAAGAGTTTGTTTCTTGATGAAAACGGGCACAAAGTGTGAAGCTACTAAACCCATTGCACTAGTAGTCTGTATAAGGAGTCTCTCTTTAATCCGGGGTAAGCAATATTATTTTCATTTTTTTTCCCATAGAAATGTTCAGAAGTATGAAGAGAACAATACTTTCTTTTGCTGATAGACAAGCACATCAATCAGTGGAGCTGTTCCACATAGCCAGGCAAGCTAATAATTTTTGCAGTACTGTCAAAAAATAAACCTCAGCAGAAGACTTCTGTAGAAAACCTCTCACATTCTTCACATCTGACTTTCAAACAGTTATTTAAATTTGTTGTGTGTATTCAGGTGAATGTGCTACTCTTCCATCAGATAGCGATGGAAAGGAAATGTTTGTTTATTTTGTGCTGGCCCACATGTAATGAAAGCAACGTTAACGTTTCATGTTTATTTGTCTCATATCTGTATTAAATGATGTGTCTTGACCATTCCTTGTAAATGCCAAACCCAAAAGGCTTAGATTGGCTTCTTAGCATTCATACATATTCAGAGATGCAACTTTCCAAATGGGCAAAAAAAGTAGCTAAATATCTTCCTTGTTTTACTGATGTAGCACTGCTAGTGTTTGGCTTTATTCTAATGAGGGAGAGAGGCTGTAATTCACCTCATTTCTCACATACTCAAAGCAAATATATAAGAAATATGAATGTGTTAAGGCTGTCACTGGGTCAAGCTAGACCTGAATCAAAGGGAAGTTTGTGGGAATCAGAATAGCTAACCATTTCAATCATTTATATGGTGAGATATGGGTTGTTAGACAGGATGCCTTTCTGTTAGGTCAGATTGTAAGAGAAAATAATTAGATTTCAGGTCTGAGCAGTTGCACATTGCAACGCCATGAGATTCGGAATTGACAGTAGGTGCTGGTATGGATCATAGTTCAGACTGAATAATATTAAAAAAAAAAAAAAGCAGCGCAACAATCTCTTCACATTTTTTTTTTTTTTTAGGAAGTGTTTGTGGCTAAGCCACAAGATGGCAGGAAAGCAAAGTAAATATTTTTTTGCTGAGGCAGCTGCACTTGGAAAAACTGTCTAAAAGCATATGATGGAGAAACAGACTAATTTTTTCTGATGAAAATGTAGCTAAAGCCTTATTAAATTTTGATATCTGTTAGATATTACTTTAATTAGCATGATCTAACTGTGGTTTGTGCTAAACCAGGGTATGGTACCTTTCTCTTACCTGTTGTTTGTTCTTTTGTTAGAGACAAAAGTAAACAAGCTAGGGTTGATTGTTTCCTTTTTGGATGCCACTGGAATAGGGTGTATATGAAAATGAGATGCAGAATATACTCTCTTTGTACCTGAAAGAAGAACCATGATTTCTCCTGAATGACAGTATACACTATCTCTGCCTTGATAAAAAATCAACATTCACCTTGTTTTCAAAGTTGACTGCGAAAGCAGATTTTGCAAAACCAAACAAATGCTGATGAGGTTCAGAAGGAATCTCACTTTGAAGAACAAAATATAGAAGTTGGATGGGGCCCTGAGGAATCTGATCTAGTGCCTGATTTACTTGCTAGCAACCCTGCCCACATCAGAGTTTGGGTTTAGCTGATCTTGGAAGTCCTTCGAGCCCAAGTCATTCTGTGATTCTATGATATGTGGTTTAAGATCATCTGTTTTCTTTATCTGCTTTTATCATTTGATATTGAGAAACTGCCATGGTCTTTTCTATAAGTGTATTTCAAATGGATTTCATTAGTTATGTTCCTCTCCAGTTTTTTCAGTGCAGTTTAAACAGATTATTTTTTATCCTATTTTCATTCTCAAAACCAATGGTCACACCTCATCAGGAAGAGGTTGGTATCAATAATGCACAGTAAAAGTTTATAGCTTTAACATCAGTAATAGTGAAATAGAATCTTGAATCATTTAAGCTGGAAAAGATCATAAAGGATCACCATGTCCTTTATTGCTGTGTCTACATATTGGTTATCTCCAGGGATGAGGACTCTACCACTTCTCTTGGCAGCCCCTTTTAATACGTGGCCATCTTTCTGGTGAAGAAATTCTTCCTAATATCCAATCTAAACTTCTCCTTGCACTGTTTGAAGCTGTTTCTGTCATTTGTCATCTGAGAAAAAAGACCAACACCCTGCTTACTGCAAACTCCTGTCAGGTAGTTGCAGAAAGTGATGATTTCTCCACTGCTTCATCTAAACAGCCCGGTCCCTTCAACCAATCCTTAAAACTCTTGTTTTCCAGTCCCTTCACTGGCTTTGTTACTCTTCTCTGCACATGCTTCAACAACTCAGCATTCTTTTACAGAGGGGCCCAAAACTGAACACAGCACTTGAAGTATGGCCTCTCCAACACCATGCACAGACCGTCAGTTCTCTGTTCCTGCTGACTGCACCACTTCTGATGCAGGCCAGAGCCCTCTTGGCCACCTGGGTGCACTGCTGGCTCACGTTCAGATGTGTAGCTCACGGATAGATGGAGCCAATCGCTTGGATAGTCCTGTTCCACAAAGCCTCCATAATGCTACATCAGTGCTGACTGTAGCCCGGGGATCAGAACCTGGCACAGGAGTTATTAAAGTTCGGGAGTTCTTGAGAATTCTTCCAAGTGTAGTAAAGAGAGTAAAAAGCCCAAATCCATTGACACACTTTTTAAATCTCTCTTTCCTTTGATGGTTTCTTGATGAGTTTACCACTCAATTTCACCCCTCATTTATTGTGGTGGTGGGTCTTCTAATCTCTAAATACTCTGAAGTGACAGAGAGCTTTCTGAATCTAACCCTTCACCTAAAAGGTTTATTTAGGAAGTAATTTATTATTTCCAAAATGTGTCAAGCATATTCTGGCCAGGCATTAATGACAAAGTCAAGGGTTATCTTTAGTTTTCTCTGATATTTTATTACCTTTTCTTTCTGTCCCTAATCTATTCATTTGTTGCTGCCTTCCCAGATGTTTGCCTTGTATCAGGAACACCTTTTATAACTAAGAAAGATGACTGATGATATGGCAATGGCAAAGAGATTTCTGTACTGAGCCTTTCGAGAAGTGCACCATTCTGCAGTTGCAATGGCTGTGTTTTGGCCATGGATCAAGAGCACAAATAGCATACTGAAGAACTTCTCTGCACACAGGAAATGAATAGTAGTTTGCAGGTTTACAGCACACTGGTTTGTGATTTTTTTTGTTACTGAAATGTTGCTTCACATTAAGTGTACCAGTTAAAACCTCTACCTAAAGCAGCTGATACTCTAAAGCAGCCTCTTTCTTTAAAGCAGGAACTTCATTGCCTTTTCTGTTAATTGTCCATGATTGTAGTGAAGTGTGTAACATCAGCAAGGCATAACAGCTGGAGATGTGCCAGTACTAATTCATTACCTTAGTAATGTTGAGGAATTCCTAATTTGGTATAGATTGAAGCTTGTTTGTAACAGAAGTAAATTATTCTCATTAGTCTCAAAACCTATCAGGACTAATCCAGGCTTTCCTTGAAAAGAAAGACATTCTACTCAGGTTGCAGTCAGGAAAAACAATTCACGTTTACAAGAACAAAACTTTACTTTCAGAGAAATATGAAAACAAAAATGGAAAGTCGAGATGACATTTTTTAAGGACAGTTGTTGAGCCAAAGAGAGGATTCTGCTGAAATAATAGGATGATATGATGTTAGATTTTGCCTAGGAGAACTTATAGCAACAGTTAATATTGTTTGTATATAAGGCTACTTCTTTATTTTTTTTTTAATGCTAATAGTTTCCAGTAACTACCTTTTCTGGAAATGTGTTACACTGAAACCTTCTTGCAACGATCTGTTAATTTCCAACAGTAGCAAGTAAGCATTATCTTCACTTTCTCTGTTCCTCTTTTAGTTATTTTATTTACTACACCCCTTCACATTCTTTTCTAACAGACATGCCCTGAAAGCCCTCTGCTCTGCTTTGGCATGATTAATTATGTTAGCAGAACTGGAAGCCTTGTTCTTGCTACATTTACTTCTATGGTGTCTGTATTTTTATTTTTTAAGTGAGTTTGAATATATGCTAATTTTACAAGTGTGCTTACCATTGTAACTATGTACATATAAACGTATATTTTTGGTCATTGTTTCTGTCATAAATGTATATTTTTGGTCATTGTTTCTGTCAAGATTCTTTTACTCTCATGATTTCCAGGCTAGACTGAAAGTACTAGTTTTCAGTAATTTATTTCTGTACAGTAAATGCTTTGCAATACTTAATACTATCTTACCTGCACTTCCCACAAATGGAATAGTAACTGGATTTCTTTTCTCTCAAGTTTTTAGTCATAACTTCTGTCTTTGTCTCTAGCATTTGATCTTTCATTTTTCTTCTTTAAACAGACACTCCCTAACCATTTTATCTTCTTTATACAATGGGAGCAGCTATATAGTACATCCAGGCTAAGCATATACAGCTTTAAGATCTTAAAGCATGATAACTTTTCATTTAAATATGATGTGTTTATCTATGGATGTCTAAGCTACTTCCTTTGAGAAAATGACACTAGCAGTTGAAAATGAATAAATGTTTTTGAGTAATAAATTGAACTTGTAATTGTTTTAATACATATTTTGTCTTAATCAGGTAATGATATGGACATAACAAATGCCTCTCAATCAGTTCAAAACAGACTTCACGCCATGGATTTTGTCTTCATCCTAGTTTTAAATTATATATGTAACACTGGAAGTATAAAGTAAGAAAACTACTAGAGCAGCAGTTTTGTTTTAGACTTCAGACCCATCTTTAGACTAGATGGGTGTAAAAAACAAACAAACAAAGAAAAAAACAACAAAAAAAACACCATAACAAATTTTTCAGATAAGATAATGGCACAAGACTAAACCTGAATATTTTGAAAGCCTTCTTACTTTTGGTGTAAGCTTGTGGAATAGTCCAAATAATGCCCACTCTTCTGAATCAGGGAGGCATGACTTTTCTTTTCAGATGATTATTATTTAATACATCTTGGGATTCAGTGTTTGAGGAGAACAACAGCATGGAGGAGGAACTTCAGAACATATTCTGAACCTTATTGGAGACGATTATTCTTTTCAAAATACAAGGAGAGTCCTTGAGGCTGTCCCAGATGAGATAAAAATGAATAGTAGAACATTTTTTGGAAGTGATTCATTTGAAGGAGGAAGACCATCTCTGATCTCAGATATGATCCTGAAAGATCTCTTCAAGGGACAAGAAAAACAACTAAAACAATCACTCAGTGACTGCGGCATTCTTTTAAGATATAAAAGAGTATATGTAAAGGAAGTCTGCAAATAAATCAAGTTTCCATGGAAGCAAACCCAAAGCTATTGCTCAAGGAAACCATGTATGTAAGCAACAAGATTTGGGGAATATAGTTCAGTTGATTAAAAAAGGTTCAGTTCTACAGTAACAAAAGCAATATGACAGAGGTTGGAAAGAGTCTGTGTACAGCCCTGTAGTCATAAAACCTTAAGTGGATTCAGTCACATTGATTTCCTGTGTGTACAGCAAGGCATAGATTGAATAAGGCTCTACAGAGAATTTAAGGAATTTTAATACATTTGAAGAATGCTGTGACACATGCTTTGATGCAGCTCTTCATAAATAAGAGACTGAAATTTTGTCAAGAGAACAATATCCTTCGAAGGAAAAGTATTTCATAATGTGTATGATGCATTAGAAAGCCAAATTGGTCTCTTCTTAAGAGATCTGTGAAATTAACTGTGTTAATGGGAATTTTCCATAATGAATCCCTCTGCTGTTTTTATGGCAGAAAAATGTTGGATTGATAGTCCAGAGAGGACCAGTTTTTCGAATTTTATTCTTATTTAGCTTTCCTCACAGCAAGAAGAAGTAGGCCTATCCATTGACTTGGAATAAACTATACATATAACAGGTGGAGACATATATTTTAATAGTGAAACATTCCGTTGGCCCAGTGGTCCAGTAACATGTACCTTACCAGCTTCATCTTTATACACTGAAGAATTTAAAAACTTTTCCACAGAAGTTTCAGTACGTGCACATTTTAAGCACTGAAATGCTTCATACTCTTACTCCTTTTCTTGAATATTCTGCCTTCTATATTTGCAGTTATATTGGACATTTTATGCACTCACTAATGCCTGTCACAGCATCTGTGTGGTGTTAAATAGTTTGAAATAATAGGCATGTTTTAAATCGTGATTAAAGCTGTGAAATGATTGCTAAGTAGATGGGATATTCATAGTCCTTAAGTTTTTATGAGTACATAGGAGCACATATGAGTAGTAGAAAAGCTCAGAGTCGTAAAACAAGCAAGAAAACAAATACCTTTCTCAGGAATCAACAGCAAAAATATTGCCTGCTAAAATGTATGAATTGTCATGAAGCCTTAGGAGGCCATTTCAAAGGGTATGTTATCTGTACCTAGGTGTTTTTAACTTTTGTAAGCAGGTAGGTTAAAATTCATCAACATCGTGGCAAATGCCTCTGCTGATGTATGACTGAATTCTTGTTTTGCTTTCTGGAGATATGGTTTTAAATTCTGGAAAGTCTTACTAATGGCTTCTTGTCTGATTTTACACTCTTTTTATTTTATCAGAAATATATATACTCAGAAAACGTTATACTCTTCTGTCTCAACCTGCACACATCTTCAGTCTCATCTCCTGTGTTCAGATACCTGCCTGTTTCCTCACTCTTCTTTTCCCTTTTCCCTTAATTTGGCCATGTGCCAGGTTTGTTTGTTCCTGTCCAATTATTTAGTATCTGACGTATACTGATGTGTCAGCGATGGAACCAGCCAGGTATCTCTGACACATATTTGCAGTGCCAGCCCTTCCAAATATATGGGAGAGCTTTGTTTACCTTAGCTCATATTCTGAAAACCAGATAATTGGGACTCATGGGGACCCTAAGTCACTGTCTATTGCTGTTATCTTTGTGATAAGTGCTCCTTTGATTGCACTCACTAAGAAGCAAATAGTCAGTGACTTTGGGAAGAACAAAGTATTACCCTGCTCTGTCTGCTCCCAGGCTCAGAAGAGGAGCCATCAGTCCCCTCCAAGGCCCATCTCCACACGCCGGGAGAAGCACAGGCACCCAAAGGCAGGTTGGAACCCTAACTGAGGACTCAGAGGAGAGGACGTCTTGTCCCAGTCCCTTCCAGAGTGTTTCTGCTGGAGCATAGAGATCCTCTTTCTCACTGGTGAATGCCTTTCCTGCTCAGATTGAGCGAGGAGTGGGATGAGGTCAAATGTGCTGACTATTGATGTGAGTGCACTGTGCCTCTGTTTATCCCTGTGGCTGGCTGTGTATGAGTGCAGATGCAGTGTGTCTGTGTGCCTGCTAGCAGTATACATTCAGTCTTGATGGTGGCACAGAGCTGAGGCAGCTTTGCCTCTCCTGGACTGTGACTCAGTGATGCTGGCAGTGCCCAATCTTCTTCACTGATCGCCTTGGTTATCACACAGGAGTGCACTGCACTAATCTACACTATGCTCTCTTGAGGAGGTTCAAAATGCCTATGAGTGTGAATGAAACAGAGAAGCAGGGTTTATTAGTGCACAGGAACACTTCTCCCTGAAGTGATTCTGGAAATACACTGCCAAGAAGTCCTCAGGCATCCTCCAGGCAACCCATTCAGACTCCCCAAGGCAGTCCAGCTGCTCGATGCTATCGGTGGTCGATGAATTCTGTCTCATAGGAATGGCTAGAAATACCATTTAATTCTTGTCTTCTATTTTTATAGATAACCATATCCAACAGCTCACATCGAAAGTGATTAAACTTCTCTATCACATTTCATTAACAGATATGCTTATGAATAAGCTTGTAACTCAGGCATACAGATCTACCTAGGAGATTGAAAGTGGTGCAGATATTGCTAACATCAAGTAGTTAAACAGTTGAAGCAACTGCAAAGTGCAACACAGAACTGAATTCTAAATACGTCACCAGAAGAACCATTCCAACCAAAGTTACACTTAAAAAGTGTTTTTATAGGTTTCTGCAAGATAACAATTTATAGTAATGGTGAGTTAATATAAGAAGAGAAAAATGCAGGTAAACTGCAGGGATTTGGGTTGGTGTTTTTTTCTTTTTTTTTTTTTTGTTGTTTTGTTTTGCTTTTCTGTTTTCAATCTGTGTCTGGAATCCTTAACACAGCTACTGGCCAAATAATTTCAAAGTTAATGCCTTGAAAGAAACCATCTGCCTTAGTCTCGTGGGAGATGGAAGTGGATGGAGTAAGCTGTATGACGTGTAAACATTTAGCTGTTTTGGCTTGAGCAGAACTGCATGATACATTACTTTTATAAACAGTGTTCCTCAACTACATGGAAAAAGCCTAGAAGCTTTTTGCAATTTGTATTACTCTCTGAACTAGAACTGTGTTTTCAGAGGATTTTCCTGTCCTTTTTCTACAGTCCTAACATCCATTTCTATGAAACTGATTTTTAAAAAATTGGGAAATCCTGATGATGTGGTTTCAGACTCTTTGAATACTGTTTATGCTGTCACTGGGTTTTTACACCTGCATATAGAAAAGTAGATAGTAACAAGTACAAACCTTGTTAATTTATACTGCGTTGATACAAGATATGTGAAATGTCTCTGATGTGAGAGTGTATTTCTCATGGAAAGCCTACATAATCCTCGAAAATAAAGTAGTATTGTAGGTTGCCTTGATGAAAAAATAACCTGCTTATATTGTGAAATTGATGCCTTCATCAACATGCACATTTACCATGTTCAAGCAGTGGAAATGTTTTCACTGTGGGATACTGCCAGTCTCTGTGAAGTGTAGGTGAGGTGCATTTATAAATACTTCTACTCAGATAATAGTATTTATGCAGCAGTAATCTCTATCCTAGAAGCTATCCTCCATGGCTGGTGTTTAATTCTGCTGTATTGAAACTGCATATACAGGTCAAGCTTACAATATCTCTCAAATGCTTTTCTAAGGTATGGAATGGAAGCTCTTGAATTTATTAATTCCTGCAATCATAGCAGGCCTTGTAAACTGTGGTATTCTTCTTTGAGTTTTAGCTGCTGAGTTTTTAATCAGCTTTGGATTTTTGTATCTCATAAAGACAGCTCAAGCAGTCTCCAAGTGGAGGAAATCTGCCACACATGGTTCCAGCAGGCAGTGGCTGGCAACATGGCCAATGAGAATGTAAGATCCTTTCAGAGAAATGGAAAGGGATGTAGAACTAAGAGCCATCCAATTTCTCTGTTCCACACTACCTCGCTAGCAAGTAATAGTCCACAGAGATCAGTAGATGGTATTTTGTTCATTCATATTAAGTAAAAACATGGGTCAGTATGCTAAGTGGAATTTTATTATTTTTTCTATATTGGTGCTACCCACTTTTTCAGCTAATTCTTTCATCCATATTTTCTTTCTGTATTTTGCTGTTTTCTTGTTCCCTTTTGTTCTTTTTTTCATGGCTGCATTCTGATGAAAAAGGGATTATTTTACTAAGTGTCTGATCATATGCAATACTTCCAAATTTCTGCTTGTAGGAGTTATTGAAGGTCAGGATCCAGGATATTTGAGGGATTAAGTTCAACTCAGTTCAACTCTGTATCCACATACTTCTTTAACATGCAGCTACTCAGAATCGCAGGAACACAAGCTTATGAACAATATTTGAAACCTTCTTTGACACGGCCTGAGAGAGGACAGCAGGAGACATCAAACTTAACATGTGGTCTCACTTTCTGCTCAAATTCGTACAAGTAACTCTTTTTAGAAAACAGAAAGAATAAATTATTCATGAAAGTATGCCATTTACAGCATCTTTAAATCACTGAAGCATTGTACTTTTAAAAACATTAATAATAATATGGAATATAATAATAATATTTAAACATTCAAAATTATTTTCAGAATTTCACTAAAAAGTGCATATCTCTTTCAAAGGCTAAAAGCAGCTGCCTGTAGAAGCATATAGCAAGATAACCACATATGAATTTTCTCACATATACACTCCCATCCTGTGACCAGTCTGAAACAGATATGCCTCTGATAAAAGGTTATATTTTTATTCTGTGATTTTGCCTAGTCGCTTTACAAAGTGTGAAAGATTACTATGCAGAAGATGGCCATATGCTATGTGGAAACCACCTCCATATGTTTGTGTTGCATCTGATTTCTGTCAGTTTTCTTTGGTGCCCTTTCTAGATCCTGAACTGGAACACACAGTGAACAGTCAATTTCTATTCGCTGCCTCCATGCCACTCAGATTATACTGACCTCACTCCATTGTTTATTTTTCCAAATTGAAGAGTTCTCTTTCAGAAATATTCACTGGAGAGTCGTCACATAATAATTTCTGATTCAGACTTAATTCTAAACATTTTTGTCTCTTTTTTAGTTTGTTTGGTTTTTACTTTCTCCTAACCTTTTTCAGCTCTCCTGTGTCCTTCCAGTCCAGTCTACATAAAATACACCAATACTCCTGCATGGACAAGAGTATGTCTCCTTTGAAAAGGGTATCCACGGATTATTTGAAGATAAAATCTGCCAGAAAAATGCATCACATTCCTTGCCACCTGTTTCAAATATTTTAGCATTTGTACTTCAGGTGAAACCAGATGAATATGAACATTAATTTACAGGTATTAGTTCTGGGTAGTTCCTCAGATGCTGATTTATAGAGGTTAGGATTTGCTTATTGTCCAATTCTATTCTTCCAGGAGCTTCTCTGAGGGGTCTCCAGGGATGGGAATTTTATCTCTGTGGCATTGGTTATTTGAATGACTATATTCCTTAGATTATTCTGTGTGGTTTGAGGATATTTCTGTTGTTATTGTTGTTGTCATTTTCCTCTCCCTGACAAATATTTTCTCACTACAAACTTACTCATAGACCATGATGAATCTCCACTAGTAATTATGCCCTTAAATGTTTTATTCGTTTTTCTGTTCTATAACTTGAAAAGATGACAGATGGTGTTTTCTTTGCCTAACGTGGAGGAGTTGTTTGTGCTGGCAAAGAGTAAATGGTATTTCCTTACTTCTCAATGATTTAGTTTTGAAGAAGAACAGCGAGAAAAAGGCAGGAGTTGAAGGAGAGACTGAAATCTTCAGGAATAGGATTCTTAATTCAGGAAAGAAACTCCTTCTATTTCATGTAGACCACATATTTTAATTCACTCTAGTTAGTGTAGAGCATGGAATTTCATTCTTTAACTTGCTAATACATTATAATGTTCTCATAAGGAATTTTTTTTTTAAATTGCACAGTATTACTGAACTTAGAAAAGTTACTCATTCTTCAATTTGAAACAACATTCTTCTTTCATCAGTGACTACTCAGTCTTTGTTTTTATTGAGTATTTAGTTAACACTTCATACAGGGTTTGACACTAAATAATAGGTGATGCTTTGAAAGAACTCTTTCTGATTATTCAGGACTTCCTTTTCATTCCTCCAGCTTAATTCTAGAAGACTTTCCATGTTTTACCATAAAATTGCACCTTTTTCAGAGTTGCAAATACTCCAATATATCACCCTTTACCTCAGGTGAAGGATAAGAATATGAACAAGTTAGTCCTTGCAAGCATTGGGGTTTACAAATAATTGCTGCTGAACCTGTACAGATCAGAGTATCCATATACACTTTAAATAAAATAAATATTGCTTTTTACTTCCATAGATGCAAATTGACTGTTACTGCAAAACATAAGCTCTTCACACATGGCATGAATGTCTTCAGTAAGTCTTTTGTATGACTTGAAGATTCACTTGTCTTGGGTTTTGGAGGATGCTTTTTCGCCACATTGCTGAAATGACAGTCTATAGATGGCAGCAAAAAGTTTTGAGTCCTGAATCATCATGATTTAGACTGACACTGAATGAATGGATGTTGTAAAAATATCACCATTACTGTGTCTATAGTACAGCCAAATGTACTGAGAGTTGGCGTAGGCAGTCCCTGCTTCATTCTGAATATGATTAAGGGGCCACTACTTCATGGTAGTTCAAAACTTCTGAGTTCATAAACAGAACTTCTCTTCAGCTTCTCCCAGCAGTAGTCATTAAATTCCTCAAGGCTCCCTTCTAAGAACAACAAGTGAGAGTTTGTGATATTTTCTTTGTCAAAGATTAACATTAACTCAAAAATTCCAGTGTTTCAATAATATTTTTACAGCACACAGAAGAATAGAAGGAGGATATAAACTAAGAAATCCACTTATTTATATAATCTATTTATCTTAAGAAAAGTTAGCTTTATTCCAGTGCACCTATTAGCTCTTTTTAAACATGCTTTCATAAAGAGCATGTCAGTAGTTGAGTGCTTTTAGATTCCCAGTGACACAGAAAATGCATACTGTGATCCATTCAATGGTGGTAAATACTTGTTCATCAAACAGTTCTCTTCCTCTTTTCCACTTCTTCTACACTTACTATTTTGGCCACTACATTTTCCAGATGATAAGCAATTTACTTGTCTATGAAGCTGTCAGATGTTTCACTTGCTAAGAATGGGAAGTCTTTTGAAATTTGCTTTCTAAGAAATGTTTAAGAGCCACTAGAAATATAACTAATATACTTCTACCTTGAATTTATTTGTGTTTAAATTGTTTTTAATTTTTTTTTCCGTTTTATTGTATGACAAACAGCATTGGTTGTTAAGTTGCTGTATATTTAGTAATATTTCTCCCGAACCTAAGCATTTACTGTTTCACAAATTGAACTCTTTGAATGTGAAGAGGCCCTCACTGTAGGTCTAGAAAGTACTTCGCTCATCCTATTTCTGCCTAATGGGTTTCAAAAGCACTTACAATCATTGGGTAGCATTGTCATCTCATTTTCTAACGCTGATGATCTGAGTCCACTTATCTACTGTGTTTGCACAACTGGTTCAACTGGAAATAGACTTGACTGTTTAGGTTTCTCTGTATGAGATCATATCAGTGAAGACTGATCTACTGAACTGAGTGAGTTCTAAATGCACCATGAAAACATGCCCCTCAGGAGAGCAGTGTTGAAATTCTGGTTTCCATCTTTAGGCAGTTTTGTAGGAAGGATAGCAATATTTGGTACTGTGTAAAAGTTTGGTAAGTGATCTTTGTGTGCTTGTGTATTTGCACATGTATGCGCCTTCATATCCTAAAAAGAGCATGCTATTTTTGTCTCTTTCAGACACTTTGAATATGTCTCCTTCTTTCTAAACATTTAAGTTTCCTCACAGTTAAAGGAAAGGTAAGTTATATATTATTCGATTGTCTTTCTTTGTAGGGTATTTTGGTCTGCACATACGTATGTAGGCTTGAACTCTTTGGGAATGAGTTGTGTAGGTCTTAGTAAACATCTCTGAACAAAGTTGCTCCAAACTAAAACTGTCAACACCATGGATATATTCTTATCTAAAAAAAAAAAAAGATTTTCTTTGCTGAAAGAATAAATACCAGTGTGCTAATCACCAGTTGATATGTAATTTTCTTTTGTGATGGGAAGATCTTCAGGGAAGCTTAGGGAGAAAGTTGTCGATGGGGCACTTGTGTACTTTTTGTCTACTGAAGTCTTATTTTTCCATGGTCTAATTACCTACTGCTCTTAAGTGATGTTATTATTACAACTTCTTGCCTAGCTGTTTTTCTAATTTAGTTACCTTGGGCCATGATTTACTGCTGCTGATAACAGCTTCATGTAGATTAGGACCAATATAATATGTTTTTCCTGCTCTTGGCAGGAAGCAGACTTCTGTTTAGACTGCAGTCATATACAATGCACTGTGTGTGTGTAAACATATGTGTGACCCCTGGTGTCACTTCCAAGAACTCCACTGTTTGGTTGCTTTTCAGAGATAATGTTGTGATAACTACGGAATCAAAAATGCTAGCTGGATTTCTGAGCATTGTGGTTCCTAGTCTTCTGCAGTAAGTCTTTAGATGGTTTTTCATCTCATCTTGCTTCAGAATTTCTTTCAGATCACTATGTATGCTATAGAGATTCCCAAGTGGATCTCATAAATTTTAGGAGGCTCATTAGATCATTTATTCATTAACTGATGTGAGAGGAGAAATACTAAAGCAGAGGTAATATTCTGGGCTGGATAAAAGGGACATAAAAAGTCTAAAAGTAATCATGTGTTACAGAAAAATCCCTTGAACAGCCAGTAGTTGTGGCTGTATGCAGTGGAATGAGGAAGCCAGGAAAAAGATGGATATAAAGGAGGTAGAGTTTAAAATTCCTATTATGAATAAAATAATAAAATTTCCTCTGAAACTAAATTACAATAGAAAAAAAATGACACTGAAATAAAATTTGTTCTGCTTTTCTGATCACTGAATGGAAAAAAAAAAAAAAAAGAAAGAAAAAAGCCAACATTCTCTTTGCTGAGAGCTGAATCTCTGTCATCTGCTTTGCTATCCTCTTCTTTGGCTTCCTGTGGACCTTAGAGCTACCACAGAACATCAGAATGGTTAAAGTTAGCAGTATCTCTGGAGATTACCCGACCCAACCCCTCCTGATGCAGGGGCACCCAAAGTGAAGGCGCTCAGAACCACATCCAGGTGCCTTTGAACTACCTACAAGGAGACTTCACAGACTCTATGAGCATCCTGTGCCTGCGGTCCATCACCTGCACAGGTCTGAAGTATTTCCTGAGGTTCAGAGGGACCCTTCTGTGTTCTAGTTTGTCCCCAATGCCTCTTGTCCTGGCACTGGACATCACTGAAATGAGCCTGGCTTCACACACCTGCACCATCCCTTAAGGTATTTGTATATATATTGATGAAATCCCCCCTGAGCCCCCTCCAGGCAGAATAGTCCCACCTCTCTCAGATTTTCCTCATAAGAGAGGTGCCATAGCAGACCAATAAAAAACACTTTGTCTGTAGTATACCTGGCATTGTCTCAAACAATTTCAAGATAAGACCATTGCTATGACAAACTGAAGGCTGAAGATTTGGTGAAGAAGGGAGTGCTGTAAAGAACAGGATGACCTTGCTCTATCATCTTAAACATTCCTAAACATTTCTTGTTAGGTGTACAACTGTAAACTTAGCAAGCATTTGAGACCTTGATACTTCAGAATTCCTAGATGAGCAGCCTCACAGACCAAGGACACTCTGCAATTCAGCTGCTGACTGTATCAAAGTGGGAACTCCAAGTAGTGAACTCCTCCTCTGCCTCTCTCTCTTTCTCCTACTCTCTCTCTCCTCTTCTGCATCCCTCCGTCTCTCATTTATTTCTTTCTCTGTCATAAAGTTGTTAAGTAAAGCAAAGTTTACTCTAATTTCTCATGAAGTTACATAATTTAGCCACACCTCTTAGATAGATATAATTGTAAGAATGTCAACACCTCTAATGTAACTGTAGTATAGAGGCTCTCATTAAAATTAATGATTATGTTTGGACCACGAGTATCATTTTACCTTCATCTACTCCCCCTTTACCAGGGGGATTTCTAAATTTGGTCACTCCTCCCTCCCGTTACAAGAAGAACTTGACAGATTTTTCAGTCTCTTTTTTGGCCATGTTTTGGACTCTTTCCAATATGTCCATGTCTTTCTTGTACTGGGGTGCTCAGAACTAGACCCAGTATCCCACATGCAGCTTTACCAGTGCTGAGCAAAGAGGAAGGATCAGTTTCCTTCACTTGCAGGCAATACTTTACCTGATGACTGGGGCTGTTCATTCCCAGGTCTAGGATTTCACATTCGTGACAGCTTCTATACTAAAATGCACTGGCTTGGGAAACAAACAAACAATCAATCAACTAGAATGGTAGTTCCACACTAAATTAAGTATTTCTGCCACTACTAGGAAGAAGAATTAGACCACAAACATCAAGATCATAAGTGGCACCATCATCGTAGTAAAACCATGGCTGCCTTTCCTGCTCCTGTGTAACTGCAGGTGATATAATTGGTGTAATAACTTCAATGTGTTTAAATGACTTCACAAGTAGGACCTGCCTGCCAAGGACAGAACTTAGCTTTGATTTTTCCTTTGTGTGGCATTTGACTAGTATTTGCGTGAACTTAGTTCAAGATCAAGATTTGTTTAGCCTGATAACCGAAGTGGTAAAAATAAATAGGCAATGTGTGGTACAAAATGTCTTCAGGTTATAAGCCTTGAGTGTAAGGATAATGGACATGACACAATTCTTTCTAACCTAGTCTCTTGGGAAAAGAATCATCTGATGTCATTTTTGAATCATAGAAACAGTTTAAGTAGAACAGAGATTCTCCAGGTGCCTGTGTGACCACTCACACATTGTAAAAAAAGATGATCTTCTTGCATTAATAGAACAGAATCATAGAAGGATAGAATGGCTTGAGCTGGAAGGGACCTCAAGGATCATCAAGTTCCAACCCCATATTATGGGCAGGGTTGTGAGCCACTAGATCAAGTACTGGCTTAGATTGTCTATGGCTCCATCCAATCTGGTCTTAAGAACCTCCTGGCATGGGGCATCCACAACCTCTCTGGGCAGCCTGCTCCAGAACCTCACCACTCTCTCAATCAATAACTTCCCCTTGACACCCAGTCTAAATCTGCTTTCCTTTAGTTTAAAACCATTCCCCCTTGTCCTATCACTATCTACCCTTGTATAAAGCTGGACCCTCTCCAAAAGCTCCACTTCTTTCCTGTGCTGAGAGCCCCAGACTTGGATGCAGTACTCCAGATGAGGCCTCCTGAGGTCAGAGTAGAGAATGCAGAAAATCCGTTCAAACAGCCTATTCTTTCTTTAGAATTGTGTATTCTTTTTCTTTTGACTTAAATCAGATTTGAAGCTTCACGAGCACATGTAGGACCTTCACAAATCCAGTTTTACTTTTTAACACACCAATAAGAAGAGTTTGTTCCCAATGAAAGTCTCATAGTTTTTAATTCTGACATAATCCATAAACCTATTCTGTGTTATTTCTCATTCTTTTTAGTGTAACAGCAAATAACAGCTGTGACAGATTTAAAAAAAAAACAAAAACATTTTTCATCTGACTTAACCTTTTCTTTCTCTGATAGTGTGGGGTTAAATGTGCTCAGGCTGTTTATGATTTGGTTCAGAATATAATTTTTTTGTCTGATTCTAAATTGATTATTATCTTCTGTTGAAGTTCCTCTGTTCCTTGTCTTGTCAGCATAGTGACTGACACTTGGCAGACTTTCCTACACTGATCATAGGGATGTTTCAGTCTGCTTCATTCATTTCTGAGGTAGGATGTGCCCAGAGAAAAATGCTTTTAGCTGCAGCCCAGTATTTCTGCCCTAGAAAGGACATAATTCTGTCAAGCTTGCTCTGATCCCAAACTGAGGAGCTCTGTTCAGAAAGATCATGGGATTAGGTACAGCACCATTCACTCCAAGGTTCAACCTTGTATTTTATTTGCAATTCAGGAATGTCTTATATGGAGTTACCTGGTTAGGAGCCTCACCATTACAGTGACTGATGCAACTTCCAAATAACAGTAACCTTTCACATGTAGGAATAATTCAAAAATTATGCTTTACAATTGCACTCTGAGTCCTTGTTGCTGACATCCATTTGTCTATTTGTTGTTCAATATAACTTATATTTTTGCTTGGCTCAGAAGACGACAGTTACACGGCTGTTCATTCCTGTGTGTCAATCCAGAAAGTATACACCATCCAAATGCATACCACAGGCTTCAAAGCTGTTGGACAAGAGGGGCCAGATCTATCCATACTGTACACAAGTATTGAAGTTATCCCACCAGGCTCTTCTAGCACTTGCTCTGCTCCTGGCTTCACTGTCATTGTCAGACAGCCCTTAGAAGTGATCCCTCAAAGGCTCTTGCCACAGACCCCTCATAGACCTGGAGGAGCAAAAAAAGCTCACTGCCCTAGTAAGGGAAGGAGTCTAGCACCTGCCTCCACTGATCCGACCCTTGTGAAGAAGGAGGCTGAGGAACGTGCTTTGTGAGCCTCACAGAATGGAAGAGGGAGGGCATCAGCCATAGAGTAGATAATGGTTCTGCTCACTCTGCTTGGGAAAAACTGTTTCTAAGGCACTCAGTAATAAGAATCCAGCCCTCTGTCCTGTCTTGTTTTGAGCAGCCTAGGGAGCACAAAGAGACTTGATATAGTACATTGTTCCCTGGCTGCTGAGGAGGGAAGAGGCATTGTTCAGACTTCTTGGAAAAGTGACCATTGCAAAGGTTGTACTGCAAAGGGTGATCTATGCTATCTCCAGCACACATACTCACTGAGGGCTCCCTGTGCTTTGTGTCATGTTGGATACTGCATCAGAACAGACAAGGTGCAACAATTGTTCCTCTACTGCTCTTAAGGCCATTTTTGCCCCATTTCTGTGCAATGCAAGATGTATAAACACTCCTAGGAGAATCTGGAATCTCCTCTATGCTATTGAAACACTTCCACCAGTAGGCTGCTCTACTTTTAACTTGCCCTTTCTGGGGAAGTATTAGCCCACAATGGAGGAAGACAGAAAGGCTTAACAAGATATCAGAGTCTTACCCAACGTGTCTCATGTAAATATGGGTGTCCTTGTCAAGGAATTAGGACCTCCAAACAGAACTCAAACCTTCCAGCTTTGGGCAATGTCTTACCCTTTAATTGACCCTGTACCTAAGTGCTTCACATGCCTGTCTGCGGGCTAAAGGATGGCTGAGCAATGTGCAAAAGTCAGAGTTTAGGTATATCAAAGAAAACCAATTTTCAGGTGCTTTAAGGAATGGCAACTGCTGTCTGATTTCTAAACACCTCCAGTACCAATTCAGGCAGCCCAAACTCCAGTTTTTCTGGTTGGACAACTCTGGTACCTGCCAGAAAATTTGTCTTTCTACATTTCCGATCATGCTCTCCCCACAGACATGCAGGAAGCATGACCAAGTCCCTTAAATCATCCTGTTTGGCCAGAGCTTTATAGTGCCATTTTGAGGGAAGCCTGACAGAACACTATTGGTCTCAGCGTGCACAAAGAACAACACACGAAACTACAAATACTTTTTTAGAAGTGCTGATTTATGGCAGATACAACAAGATTTCTCATATTTTGTTTAGATTTAAGGAATGTTCCAAGTTTAAATCTAGAGGATGCTTCTTAGTGTTAGATGAGGAATAAGCCCACATTTGACAAAGGCTTACAATTCAAACATTACCTTGTTAGTAAACAGAAATATTCTCATCACTTTCTAGCACATTGTAAGCCAGATTTTGCTCTGATAACATTTACCATTTTGTAATACTGTACTGACTTGTAAAACAGACTTTGGGGTTGTTGGGTTTTGTTTTGTTTATTTTTGATTATTTTTTTTTGTGTGTGTGTGTGTAGGTTTTTTTGTTGTTTTGTTTTGTTTTGTTTTGTCATGACTACAAACTGGTACTGCATTATGCTTCCTACGTAACTTATGAATAATAATATTATTTTTTCAGTAAAACTTGAATCGTAAAGAACTGACACCAAAAAAAACATATTTGCTTGTTTTAGTTGATTTTATTTGTATTTTAGAAAGTGAGTGTCTGTCCTCAAAAGGTCTTGGGTTAGACTGTGAGAGTTTTGAGCAGCATCTCAGAAGAAGACCTATTTTCACCCAGGAAGTAGTTCCTTCACCCTTCTTCACACTGCGTACCACATGTAAGGGCATGTCCCTCATCTCTGAAATCAATCTTATATGTATGAAACACTGTCAGATTGCAGCAGCTTCTTGCTGTGATAATATTGTTTGCTTGCCTTTATGGATTTTATAGAATTGTTACAATACCAACATAAACTGTCTTTCAAAAGTCTTTAAACAAAAATATGTGATCAGCCTAGTATGTAGATTTCTGCACCTTCTCATCTACAGTACTAGATAAACATCTGATTTCCCACAAGCATATAAAAATGTATTTTAATATCACTAAACAATGTTATCTGACTGGCAAACTTTCAAGTCAACAAGCTTAACATATGGGCAGTGAATACATCAATGGCTCTAGCTTAATTTTTCTGAGTTCTGTCTGGCTTACACCAGAACACACAGGACAGCGTGAAAGGTTTATGCAGCAGCCCTTTGGACTAGGTGGAACCTTCAATACAGGTGGAATCAGCAATAGGAGGAGAACTTGGGTCTGTTGTTATTTTGTGGGTTGTTTTACCAGGCTGCCTGCATGGACTGGAAAATTAAATTCATTGTACTTTAACCTTCTTTGCTTTTCCTCCTGATGCATGTGTGTGAGCTGTGTGACAGAGTGAGGTGCAACTTCCTATATGCTCTCTGCTACAAACCATTTTAATGATGTTGTTGTTGATGTTTGTTTACCTAACTGTTTGCTTATTCTGGTGTTTTTTTTTTTTTTTTTTTTTGTTTGATTGTTCATTGATTTTATCCTGTTGGAGCTGATACAGGCTGGATTTCAGATGACAGAACAGACAAAACATGTTTCAGGAGCAAGCAATCTACAATCACTTAATATTTAAAAAATTTTCTGTAGTCACTTGTGCTAATGTGTATTCCTCATTTACTACTTTATCACTACAGCTTGTGTGCTAGCAGCTATGCAGTACTCAGCTTTGCATGTGAGAGTGGAAATCACATAATTTCAATGCAGCCAGCAGCATATCCCATCTACATTTACACAGTGACTTTAGCTACATTATTTTCCAGCTGAAGTTTGCTTCCATTCGCTGTTGAGCAGCTCACTCAGCGTGTCCAAACGTGGCAGGTTTGCTGTGACATAACCTGCTTGAATCACAGGTTGGGCAATGTCCATTCGGTACAAGTGCAGCAGATTCTGATATTCTGTTTTGATCTGTTTGTACATGCAAGATCTGTCCAAGTTTTCTGGGCATCTGCAGCTTATGCTCCACCCAGACTGTCTGATCTCCCAGCCAGACAATCAAAATCCGCTACCACGTTTAGACATAATTTCCAAGGAAGAAAAAACATACATGTGAAGGAATTCAAACAAGTCTTCAAGTCTTCTGTTTACTAGCTACTTAGTTTGATAACAAAGCTTCAAATAATATAATTGCATATCTTGTTTTTAAAATATTTTCTCTTGGACCTCCTTATAGGAAAAACTGTCCCAAGCATCTTTTTTTGTATATGGGAACTTTCTTTGAAAACACAGCACAGCTGTGCTACCTGACGTTCTGCATGTGAGCAGCCCACAGGGGATCTGGTTATTTTAAATGGAGAACATGAGTAAGTGCTTCGCTGGACCATAGCCAGGATGTGTGGATCATTTCAGAACTCAGCCCTTCCTCTCTTTGCTTTGTTATTTTTCAAGTTCAAAGTGTGCCAGTGTGCATCAAGTTAATATGATTGAATTACTCTATAAAAAATAACCAGTAATTGCCTGACATTTTCAAGAGAGTTTTTCACGGGTTGATTAAGGGGTACTTGTGGAAACTGGCCTAGTTTTCACAGGACTATTTAAAACAAATAATTTCCACATGCTTTAAACTGCATTTGGTCACAGCAACCATACTGTGACCTGTTTATTTTCAGAGGAGGATAAAAAATTCTCTTTTTTCCTGACAGTAAATTTGTTGTCCTATATTTAGACAAAATATATATGATTGTATAACTGTTGTATTACGGCACTGGAAATTTTTTGTCAACCAGGAAACTCTAAAGTACTGGGTTTCTCTGCTTGCAGGGTGTTTGGAATGCAACTTTAAATCTGATTGCATGACTCCAGAGGTAAGAAGACCTGAAAACAAATGAAGTCTGGAATTAGTCATGCATACTTGTTTTGGAGACTCGAGAGATCACATGAGTTTGGTAGCCCACAAAAATACAGAGTATTGTAGACACCTACTTTTCTCAACATAAATAAGGAAACTTTTAAAAAGAAATGTAGGACAAAACATTCATATTCCTTGCTGTGTCTGAGCAAGCTTGTTAGATGCAAGGCAGAAGCCGGAGTAATTCTTCCTGAACCGTTATTCGAAATGTCTGACTTTTGTTTAGTTTATAGTTCAGCTTACGTGAATGAGCGCTGGTGGAGGAATTCTGACCATTTGAAGTAGAGCTGCAAGTTAGATCAAAACATCTGCACTTAAGTAAGATGGTTTAAAGCTTATGGTTTAACATAGCAACCAAGGTAAATCTGGCTAACTAGAAAGTCTGCTCTGTGTTTATGCTGATACATTGTTCTCATGATATAAGAAAAATGTCCAATGTTTAACTCTGATTTACCAAAGGGAAACTTGCACAAAGACACTACACTCCTGATGCTGGTAAGTGAGGTTGGACTTCTGGCATCTCTTTCTCATAAACTTGCCAAGCTGGAAAACTTCCTACATAACTGTTGCCTTTTTGGAAAATACTTAAACTATTTCTTGGAAAGTGGTTGAAGGTCAGGCAGAGTTTGTTCTGGGTTTTACAGTATTTATTATTGCATAAGAAGGTTATGTCCTGCTTCTCATTCAGGTCTGGCTAAAGACTACTGATGTGAAGGACACACACTTTCTATCACAAATGAAACCCTACTGTAGACAAAAGCAGCATTATATGTAGACCCTTGTACACGTTTGACATCTGTATTTACGTTTGGAAAAAACATACTCAAGAACAATCTTTAAAATCCTTCAATTTTATTTAAAGTGAAGGAATTTTGATTTTAACAAGGGCTTAAATAGGATCTCCAGTTGTGTAGCTTTGAGATAATCCTGCTCTTCAGCACGAGATCTCAAAAATATGACCAAAAGATACCAGAAAAAAACCCCATCAAATATATTGGAAGATGCTAGTCCCTGAAATACAGGTACAGGTGTTAACAGGAGACCACAGGTGGAAGCACCAGTCACAGATGGCCATTCACTGGTCACTGAGTGCATACCCCCTAAGAGTCTGGGTGTAGGGCATAACAAAGACAACAAGAAATATGTGTCCCACATGTAAAAATCCCACCTATGGTAGAAACAAACAAACAAACAAACAAACAAACCAAACAAAAAAAAAAAAACAACAATTAAAAAAACCCTGTCTACAAGGGAAAGGTATGAAAGATGGTCACAACTTCTAGCAGGACAGGAACAAAGTAAAAGCAGAAAGAAGGTTCTATTGTTGTCCCCCTCAGCTAAGGATACTGCCACCTAGTAGCCACAGCAGATCATCCTCAGCTTTGATAGGTGAAGAGCGCTGCTCTTATCTTTCTGCTCAGCACGTTTTTGTGTGTGCCAAGGAGTTTTACTACATCACTGGGTTAAGTAAATTTGGACTCTCCAGAGCTCTGGGAGGGTGTGTGTGTCACTCTGTATGTGAGCACACGAGTGTCTATGCACATCTGTGTTTTCTGCCCCAAGTTGCTCACGCAGCGCAGTGACTGATACCACAGTACTGAGTCAGAATTAACAGAAAAAACACAGCTTCCATGAATGAACTTGAGAATTTCAAAATCTCCTCTCCACTCACTCAGTTCCTTTGTTCTACTCTTACTTCTCATCACATCAAAAGATTTGCCCTGGTGTGCATTTATGCACACAAGCAGTCCCAGCATAGCTAAGGACTGAAGTACAGCTTGCTCTCTCAGAGGCACATCTGGACAAATATCTCCCTCTGCACTTTTCCACTAGTCTTTTCTGACTTTTATGCTTTGAATTCGTGGCTTGCTTGCCACTGCCTGCCCCAGTATTTGCACATTGCTCAGAGGAGTGGAGTTCCAGCTCCATTAATCACAATTAACTCAGTTGCAAAAAAGAGAATCTGATCTGGGGACTGATGGGTCTACTGTAGAGAAAATGAAATGGTTAATACAAGAAGAAAAGTACGAGGGTGTGTATGGTATTTCCATTTTATTTTCTCCTTTAAAGTTTGTCTGATGCTCTGTTTTTGTTAGTCATAGAACTAGAAAATCTGTGGGTGGAGGAGAAACAGTCCATACAATCATGTATAAATTCTGAGGTGTTCCTGGGTTTTGGCAATACGTCTCAAAATCAATTGAAGTAATTTTCTCTAGAAATGCTATTACTTGAATTGAATATTGAAAGATAATTATTAGAAAAGAACTAGGTATTCTGTGGTCAGGCACTCACTGCTCTACACTGTTGCAGTGCTGTGGGGTTATAGCACATCAGCTCTGAGTTTGTCCCAGTAATTTCACAGTAATTTCTGCAGTTAATCACTGCAGAAGTCAAAAGCAACCTTTCACTGAGCTCTGCCTGGATAGACAGGCAATAGGTTGCCTAAAGTTTGTGGACAAAAGCCCAAGTTGTTGCCTTCACTCCAAACTGTGTCATTAGCTGAGCACAAACGTGTGCCTCCAGTCCATCAGATAAGTTTTCTCACACTCATGTAGCTCGATGGAGGTGGTCCCGCCCTGCTTCCTTTGCTGACAGTGGAGAGGTGAATGAGCATGAATATGCAGGCAATATATAAAACAGATACTGAATGAAAAACAAAGACTTCTGGGCAAACCATCTTCTGGGAAAGTGACTGTCTTGTGAAGTATGCAGGCCAGGCCCTGCAAATAACAAAATCTGATAAACTATCACACACAGCATACCTCAGCACCTTTTCAGAAGCTCCACCATGGCAACATTTGTGACAGAGATCACCACAGAACTGGTCAAGTTTCCCCCTTTCCAACTCCTCCCTGGTCTTCAGCAGACTCAAAGGGATTTGCAAAAGAGGGTCCAGTTCAGCAGTGGGTTTACATTAATTAGCAAACCAGACCAGAAACACTCACACTAGGAAACATAAATGCTGGGGCTATTCATTTGTATATGTCTTGGCTTTAATGGTCTTTTTAAGAGAAATTGCATTTTGTGTTTTCAAACAGCACTGGCATT
This sequence comes from Callipepla californica brunnescens, assembly GCA_023055505.1. Lineage (NCBI taxonomy): Eukaryota > Metazoa > Chordata > Aves > Galliformes > Odontophoridae > Callipepla > Callipepla californica. The sequence goes on along the minus strand of JALIRH010000023.1, from coordinate 2,935,016 downwards.
TTAGTCAGAAAGCATATATTTGCTTCCAAATACAGAACTGCTAGGAGAGAAGGGCCAAGTAGCTAAAAATAGAGAGGGAAAAGTCTTTGAGTGAAACACAATTTCCTGTCTGAACATGAAGAGTACCTCTGAGGCAATCTGAAATCACCAGCTTTTAGATTTTTACTTCGTTCAGAATGTTCCAATCTTGTTTTCAGGATCATTATAGCAGATAGATGCTGAAAATATGCTGTATCAAGACCTGAGGGATTGCCATTGAGATGGTCTCTGTGTAACAGTGACCTTCAGGATGCTGACTTTTCTTTATGTGAGATAAACATGAAACACAGCAGTGCTCCCATGAAGCTAGATCAGCAGTATAACCCCTTTAAGAAGCTGTGCTTAGTTCCCAATTTCACAATGCTTACTCAGCGATGCTCATTTTCACTGGTTATGTCTGTCAGTGCGGATATTCTGTATGAACAATATCAAACAGGAAAAAGCCAGGAGTAGAAGTTACTTCCACCTCATCTCTTGTTTTTCGTGTACCAGCTGACATGTGTGCAGCACCAAGATCATTACAGTTTCAGAAAGGATTTCCAGAGAAAGAATGACTTAGGCTACTTCCACAGACATGATTTGGTACCAGGTACCAACCTGCTGCTGGTAAGACTCGATATGACTGTACTGTGCCTTTCACATCTAGCTGTATGACTGTGTATTTAATCTGAAATACCTAAAAACACCAGGCTAATTGTATTCCTATAAAGAGCAGTATGCCAAAGTTAAAGATAATCCTTTTAGAAATTCAGGACTAAACTGCTTTCTCCATACCTTGCACAATTTTTCCCTTAAATTTCTGTGTTGAGACCCTTAATGCTTACACTGTCCTCTATTCCAAGAATAGTATTCAACAAAGGGAGAGCACATTAGCTCTTGTATGTAGATGTGGAAACACAGCTTGTTTTGTCCCTTCCTGTGATGCAGGGATAAATACAGGGATAAATACAGGGAAAATGTGGAGTTCAGGGATCTTAAGCAGCCTGCAGTGTTTGCTGTTAACTGCATCATTTTACAAACTTCTGACAGCTGCATGGAGAGGAAACCAGTCATACACTCATTCAGGCCTAGTCAGTACAGATTTAACTCAGAGAAATGTGATACAAAGCAACACAGCGATTATTGTATACTTCGAAGATAATATATTTACTTTCTGCTACAATTATTTCGTTTTTCAGGATTTTTGACTAGATAGGAGCATTCCTAGATATGAACCGTATGCAAACTTGGAGAATTCTCCTCAACATTATGAGCTGCTTTTTAGCAACTCATTCATATTGTAGTAGAAGCTGGTAAATCTCTTTTGATGTTAATGTATAGGAATTGTACTAAGTCAGGCCGGCAGCCTACTCAGTTGAGTACAATGTCTCTTGGGGTGACTAGGTTCGGATACATTTGATAACTGCAAAAAGCAGGTTGGTAGGAGAAAAGCTGATCTCCACATTAGCTCTTCCATTTTATCACCAGCGGCAGAAATAAGAAATCATAAAGGGAAGTTAAAGAGATACTGTTTGATGGTGGTCCTCTTATCTGCATGAGAGACAGCTCAATAAATCTTCCCAGATTCTTGACTTCACCTCTGAAGAAGAATGTTTACAAAGCTCTTTTTAATGAAGCTTAGTAATAGTTGCCTTGGCTCTAACATGAGGAAAGCTACAAAAAGTAATCCAAGACTTCAGTATTCACAAAACAAGGAAAAGCAAAGTAATTGACACAAATCTGCTTTCATATCATACAAGGAACACAAATAACATTTTTTTCCCTGTGGAAAGTCTGTAAAAAAGAAGCATTTCTTTCACTTTACCATAATAAAGACTGTTCAAATTTTATTTCAGGAATGAATGTACAATTTCAGATCTATCTATTCTTTGACACTAAAAGCCCGGTTTTCAGGATTAAAAAAGAATGATGCCCAGAAACAGATTTATATATCTGTACTCAGGGAAAACAATAATAAATTATAGTATTTCAAATGTGCATGAATTGATATAATCATCTTGATGATGATTTTAAGTGAAGGATGTGCAAATTAATGGGTAGGTTCTGAGGAATGATCTGAATGTTAATGTGAAAGTAAGATTAATTTGTGAACTCTTGCATGGCCTCAAACAACCAAAGCAATAGGAAAATCCTGAAAGACATAGGTTTTTCTAGGCACACTTGTGAGCCCCCTGGAGCTGGATGGGCCAGGCAAAATTAGCAGCACTGTGTCCATGCTGATCCCTAGCATACTGTGCAGGAGTTTCTGGTGCTTCCTGGAAGAGTATCAGATCACAGAATCACAGAACTGTAGGAGTTGGAACAGACCCCTAGAAATCATCGTGTCCAACCCCCCTGCCAAAGCAGCTCCCTAGCACAGCTTGCACAGGTAGGTGTCCAGGTGGGTCTTGAATGTCTCCAGAGAAGGACACTCCACCTCTCTGCACAGCCTATTCCAGCGCTCTGTCACCCTCACTGTGAAGAAGTTTCCACACACATTTGTGTAGAACTTCCTATTCTCTACTTTGTGGCCGTTTCCCCTTGTCTGGTCCCCACAGGCCTAAGAATAGACATTGGCCACATTCCATGGATTTCCACACTTAAGATATTTATAAACATTAATCAGATTCCCTCTCAGTCTTCTCTCAAGAACAGACCCAGGTCTCTCAGCCTTTCCTCAAGAGGGAGGTGTTCCATGCCCTTTACCGTCTTTGTAGCCATCTTTGCTGGACTCTTTCTAGAAGATCCCTGTCTTTTTCATACTGGGGAGCCCAGAACTGGACACAGTACTCCAGATGAGGCCTCACCAGGGCAGTGTAGAGAGGAAGGATCACCTTCCTTGATCTGCTGGCCATGCTCTTAATGCACCCCAGTATGACATTGGCCTTCATGCATTGGTGCTCTGAGGGGAAACACGGCCAGTGCCAGGGTGGTTGTCTTAAGACCATCCCCTACACTTAAATAATACTTTTCTTAAGGCAGTGAGCTAAAGGGAAAGAATAAAATAATTGCTGAAAAAACAGAAACAGAGTAGGCTTGTTACACTGCACACCTCTCCTGAAGGTCACTGTACATCCGGATGGCCAGACTGCTACTTTCTTCTGATGCTGTGTCTATGGACCTTAGTAGGCTATGCACAACTGTAAAATAGCCCTACCACAGTGTGACAGGCAAGCAACTGTTTTTTGAAGTATTATATCCTTGTCTGTTCATATCTCTAGACAGCACTGCACTTAAAAACACATGAACTGTTTCAGATGGGGTGAAAAAGGAGATGGAAAAAGGGAAAAGCATCTGAACGATGAATCACTGAAGCACTTGATTCTTTGACATGGTATGGCGTTCCCATTTCTTTTTCATCTATGTAGAGGGAGACTGCAATTAAGGAGAAAATCTACCAAGCCTTCTTTTATCATATATTATTAAAATAATTTAAATCACCCATATGGTGTGAAAATTCAGCTGAACTTATTGAGTGTTTATCTTTAGTGATGTTAACTGTAACCCTGTGAGTTGTCAGCAAGGTCCATATGAATAAGAGAGGATGAGAAGTGTCGTGGCCTTTCTGTTTATTGCTAGTGATCTTAAGAAGCTGCTGCTGGACAAACTCAGCACAACACACAACTTCACTGGTCCAGCTTCTTTCTGCTTCTATAGCCACCGTCTGGTCTGCAAAAGATTTGTTGTTAGGTGTCAGAGAGCAAGAGTCAACAGGAGCAGAGCATCTGACTGGGCCAGGGACTCGTCACTTCTGGGGAGCCAGGATATCTCCTCATGCAGTCTTCAGCTATTATGTTTCTTTCGTAAGTATTTCTTAAATTACTGCAAAGTGGAATAGAGGCCTGAAAAACCTCATTTAGCCTTTACCATACTTACAAGTACTGCACATATTTCCCATCTACTGTTCCCTTTTCTTTTGTTTGAAACACATGATAGGGATGCAGTTGATGACGGTTACCAATCCAGAAAGGTCTTCTTAGCCTTCTGCAGCAGGATGAACTTCCTGCACAGCTCCAGCATTTCTAAGAAGATAACTTTGTGTAACTTTTCCTCAGTATCTATCTGAAAATTTCCAAGATGGCCTCTAGCACTGCCCTAACCTTTAGCAGACACCTCCCAGCTTTCATCCTAAATCCTCATACTGAGGTGTTGGCCCTTTTTTTCCTGATCTGACTTTCATGGGCTGGGAAACAAAAATTTCCCCCCTCACTTCTGCAGCTGCTTTCAAGTGTGTTGCCATGTTCTTCTTACTTTAAACAGTCCTATTTCTCTCAGTCTCACCTCACCAAATGTGTTTTCTAGACCTCTGGCTATTCCCACTGCTCTCTTCTGGACTTCCTCCAGTGACTCCCCACCTTGCAGGAAGTGCCTTTCCCAAAACTGGATGCAGCAATTTGGCTGGGGCTTTACAAATGCTGACTAGAGTGGAACAAGTACTGTACAAACCCTGTAGGTAATGCTTCTGTTTATATATTCCAGTGCTGTGTTTGCTTTTCTAGCAACAGCAGCAGATTAACTCCTGCTGTGGCTCTTAAATCTGCAGAAGTGCTGCCCCAAAAAATTGGTTTCTGTCTAATCACCAAGTAATGGTTGCATGTGGTATATTCTTTTCGAATGGTGTCTGCTTAGAAGGAAGAAAGGTCATTTCTCCAGGCTGTCAAGAAAACATTATGTTTTAATGTCACTCACCAGCCTCACTACCTGTGCCATCACTGACACTATATTGGTGCCTAAAATATAGTAGGGTTGGTTCCTACTTTGATACTTCAGTTCTGAGAACGTTGATTTGCAAAAATAGACAAGATAGGGCTTATTTTACTACTGTGTTTTTGTAGCAAATTGTCAAACACTTTTCTGGTATGGTTCTCTGGTTTTGATTTCACCAAGCAGTATTTCATCCTGACCTGGTTTGCCTAGTTTGCTTATATAAAGATTGCATCAGCCATTGTCAAAAGTATAATGATAGGTAAGATTTATGGGTTCCATTGCTTATTCATAGGTCTTTTACATTATTGTAGAGAAAATGAATTGGTTGGATGTGATTTTGCTTTTGATCAATCTCTGCTGACCATTAAAAAATGGATAGATCCTTTTGTTTGGACTAAACTTTTTCTGTTTATTTTCTTAAAACTTTTGCCAATCACTTTGATTAATTGGCTAAGACAAAATTATCTGCCCCACACAGCTTAACAAGCAAACCTTGCACAACTGCACCCGTCAGTGCGGAGCAGGATTTAAAAAGTTGTGTTGCAAAGTACTGCTCAACACAGAAGATCAACCTATCTAAATGATCTTAAGGACTATAAGGACTAGATTAACAGAATCAGGGTAAATGCCAAACTCCATAGCTCAGTGTCAGGAATAATAAGGGTCTCTCGTGGTCTATTAGCAGACAGCTTGGCCGGGAGGTACAAGAAAGGCGCGTGAAAAGATATGGGCATTTTGGTCTGTGTAATTACTCTGAGTTTTGACTACCAGCAGTAAGTACTGCTATCTGAAGGTATGATAGGGTTTTTTGCAAAGTTGTCTTGGGAAGGGGTGCGTAACTTCATATATTTCTTAGGTGGTAGAGGAGTAACTGTGATGAAGAATGGAATCAAACAGCAGCAAATAACAAGCAAACAAGTAAACAAATACATAATAATAAGAAGAAATGCAACAAGCATGAGAAATTAGACAGAGGTGAATGTGTAGGGAGAAGAAAGTACCATGGATTATCCTAAAACCATTACTCCTTGTAAAAAGAAATATAATTCAGGTAAAACTGGCGAGGTGAGACAATTACTGATAGCTACAGTAGTATTTCATAGTTCTACAGAGCAAAAAAAAAAAAAAAAAACACATCAGTAATCAGTCTCATGAATCATTGAAGTAATACCATGTATAAAAGGATAATGACAACTGCTGTACAGTCTTTCATACTTGTGTGAAGAAGATCTGCATGTTTTCACTGTTTCTCAGTCCCTAATGTGTACCTGCAGCACTGCAGTGTATGCAGGAAGAATTTTAGGTAGGAGTTACAGTCAAAAAGGGGCGATGGAGTGGTGGAGATAAGCTGAGAAACATATTTCTGTAATACCAGCAAATAGGTTACAGCTCTGAGTCTGCATCTGATCAACTGTTTGTACTTAAAAATAAATAAATAAATAAATAAAATCTGACAGATTTGCCTTAGTTTGCATTAGAAATTGGTGGACCCAACCAGATTCTTGTATTTTTTAGAATCATGTTGTGGCCTTTCAGCTGTTTATAGGCTGTTTCTAATGCAGAATTTTAATTTGTCCTCAGAGAACACTGAAACCTCTCACATTACAAAACCTAGTAAACATTACTATCATTTCTTACATCTGGAAAAAAAAGAGGGCCACAAAATTAAAACTACATTTTCAATAACAACATTTCAACTGGTGGCCTTTCAGTCTTGAAGGCCTGTTCACCTCTTACTGTGTCTGTGGTTGTTACTAAATGCAAAACTATCTCAATGCTAAAGGAAAACAATCCCCAAACATCACTGAGAGGGACTACAAATGAATAAATTCCACAAATGCCCCTCAGCTACAGTCCTGCTGTCCAGGGTTACACCTTCAGGAGCCACATGTTGCCAACATCTTTCCTTGCAAAATTTGCCTTGGAGTCAGTGACACTGGAAGCAGTGCAGCAGGCACAGAAGGATGCTCCTCAGTACCATGTTGATCCCCATGGCAACCTGTCCAGGCCTCCTGCTGTGCTGGGGCCACCAGCTCTGGTTCTTCAGCTGGGGCAAGGTGGCTGCATTGGCATCATCACCATCAGCAGCAGGTCCTCCAGGCTGTCCTGTAGCAAATGGTGCAGACGTGCCAGTGCTGGGGAATGGACTCATCTGCTGCAATCATTTATGTCCTTCCTCATGGATTTTACCTCTGTTTTTAAAACTGTGTGCTTTTATTACTGGCAATAATTCTTCCAAATGCTCAGAGTAGAATGTTGGTAGGATATCAGCTAGTATGTGTTATTCATCCTGTATCATGTTTTGTTTCTACTATTTCTTATGAGGGCCAAGGATGGGCCTTATGTAGCATTAATTTAAGAAAATACTATGATAGTGAACACATGATGACTATTCAGATTGGCAACATGAGGTATGTACTCCTGTAAATACTATGATCCAAGATGCTGGCAAATAGATTCATAGAAGAAAAAATAAATAAATAAAGAAAAAATAAAAAACCTAGAAGACACATTTGGCAAGCAGTAGAAGATAGGAGTTTTGAGTGCTTTGGGTAAAGTAGTTCCACTGACACAGTGCTTCCTTCTTGTTCTCTTACTTTCTAGCAGCTTCCAGGAAATGTGAATGAAATCAGGAAAGCAGCTTTTGGCACATGAACGGAGTAGGAATTGTATACTCTGGGGTGTAGGGCAAATAACCCCAAGGAAAGCACTTCAAGGAAGTTAGTGCGAAAGGATGGTATATTTTTGGTAGGCTTTAAGTAGATGGTATACAAATAAATAGCAAAAGAGATTGGCTCACCTTGATGATGGTTGGGGCTCGCCGATAACTCCACCAGGGAGGGATCTCCAACAAGAGATCCTTCCCCGCTGGTGGTCAGCCCTTAAATGGGGTCTTGGGAGAGGTGGAGTCAAACTCCACCCCTTCCAATCACACTCAGTTGTGCCCCTGCAGCTGACTCAGGGCTTGCCTCAGGTGATCAATCAGTGGTTCAGGCCGTGATTCAACAGTTCCCATACACTCCACCCCTTCACGACATGAACCACTGATTAAGTAATTATAGGTTGAGCCCTCCTTAATACAGAGACCCAATATATCGCGACGTTTTACATAATAACCCGTCGCGATGTGTATCGATGTAATCTGGGATGAGTGATGATCATCGTATGGCTCGTGTTCTTCCTTGGGCCAGTGCTCGGTGGTGCCTACTGGAAGCACACGGTCATGTTGTGCAGGTCCATCCTACTCTTCATCAGTCCCAGGTAGACCATCACCGGATGTTGCACATGATCTTATAGCAACTCTGGAACTCTGCAGCATCATTTGGTTCCCTCCGGTGACTCATAGACTCACGGGGAGTAATATAGATGTTTCAAAGGTACCAAGAGGGGGAGGTCCGCTCTCCAGGGTAAGATACAGGCCGTATTCCTGTCTGGGGTCAACACTTCAGCTTGTACAGGGGCATGCCCTGGCCGCCCGTACCAAACTTTTCGGCCCGATGTCTGTGGCTGCATGATTAGATCAGGCACTAGAGGGGGTGTCCTGATCTGCCACAGAGACATGATAGGGGTTCCTTTAGGAATAAAGACTGGAGTGTTGACCACAATATCAGTAGGCCATGTACCAATTACCGGAGGGACTACCGAACCTCCCACCTCCAACAATCTCCCCCAAGGTGCAAGTAGGCCACACCATCGTGGTCCTACTGCACCTTCCAAGGCCATCTTATTTTATTGGTGCCTGGTTTTAGGTTCTCAGGGGCAGGGAGCAGAAGATTGTTCTCACGGCCAGTCTGAGGTCTTACCTCATTATCTGTACCTGTAATTTGGATCCTAAATGGGGAGGCCCATGTTGTTTGCAACATTTTCAAGGCACTGGGTCTGCCATCTCTAGGTCTTTCATTCAGATCTCAAAGGGTTTCGTGGAGTCTCTTCATCCACCCCTGCAGAGACTGAGAGTCTGTCTTCAGGGCAGCCTTGAGAATGCCATTATAACGCTCAATAAGGCCTGCCCCCGTTGGATTGTATGGCAGGTGGAATCGCCACTCAATATTGTTCTCTTCTGCCCAGCGTTGTATCATTGCACCCGTGAAATGAGTCCCTTGGTCGCTCTCAATGACTTGTGGTGTCCCATAGGCAGCCATCAATCTTGTGAGCGCCTTGATAGTATATGCCTGGTTGGCTTTTGGTACTGGATAGGCCTGCATTAGCCCACTTGCGGTGTCAGCACAGGTTAGGGCATATCTCGCCCCCTCAGACCGAGGGAGGGGCCCAATATAATCAACCTGCCATCGCTGTAGAGGATTGTGTCCTCTAGCAAGATGGGCTGTAGTTTCAGGCAACGACCTCGGTCTCATTCTGGAGCAGGCATCACAGTCTCTGCATGCTTGAGCTACGTCCGATAATTGTACGGGCAGTCCCCATGCTTTGGCAGCTGCCCACATGGTCTTCTGTCCAGCATGCCGCAACTTTCGATGTAACCAGTAGGCAATGTTCTCAGATGGTGAGTTCTCAACCCATCTAACTCGGGCCAGTGTGTCGGCTTCATCATTTCCTGGTGACTGTAGGGGTCGGTGACCAGAAACATGGTAGACACGTACAGTTCTGTGTTTAACTGTATTCCATATGTCTAACCACATATCTTTGCCCCAGATCGGTCGGGAGTGGATAGTCCAGTCCTGGGTAGCCCACTGTGCGATCCAAAGAGTGAGCCCCCGGTACACAGCCCAACTATCTGTGCAGATATTCAGGATACCGTCACCAGGTTCTTTGGTTATAACCATCCACACGGCCCGCAGCTCTGCCCACTGGCTGCTTTGACCATCCCCCTCTTCAAACCATATTGTGTCTGTGGCAGGATGGTATGCTACTGCTCTCCACTTACTTGGGTTGCCCTTGCTGGACCCATCCGTGTACCAGGCATCTTCAGGAATGGGATATTTTCCTTCCTGGACGGGACTCTTCTCTGGCGGAGCAACCAAGGCTTGTTTTTGTGCATCACTGTGATACGTCACTGGGCCTAGAATCTTTTGGAGTTCTTCTTTCAATGGTGAGGAAGACAGACTACTCCTCTGGCTGAGATAGGCGACCCATCGTGCCACTGTCTGTGCTTGGGCCACCCCTGTCTTAGGAAGGTGGGTCAGATCTCTTACCCACCCCTGAATTGGAAGAGTGGTCTTAACTACGACTTCAGCCGTCCGGGTTATTGGCTCTACCGCTTGCAATGCAGTATAGGCAGCCAATAGCTGTTTTTCAATCATACTATATCTTTCTTCTGCTCCATGCCAGACCTGAGACCAAAATCCAATGGGAGTCCGAACAGAACTCTGACGTTGCCACAGGCCCCAGCCAAAGCCATCCTGAGTAACATGAACATCTAATTCAGCTGGGAGGGTAGGATCGAATATACCCAATGCCTGGGCTTGTTTCACCGCCTGTTTTGCCTGCTGAAAAGCATCCTGTTCTGTTCTCCCCCAATCCCATGATTGGCCCTTTTTTGTGAGTCTATACAAAGGTCTCAGCAGCTGCGCCAAATGAGGTATAAAGGAACGCCAGTATCCCAATATACCTAGAAATTCCTGCAGCTGCTTTGCTGTTGTAGGGACTGGAAATGCCTGAACCTTATCTATGATGGCACTGGGTAGCACTTTGGTCTTTCCTGACCAGACTACCCCCAGAAATTTTACAGACAGGCCTGGACCTTGCACCTTTTGAGGATTGATAGCCCATCCTCTTTCACCTAGGTAGGCAGTTAATGAATCTGCCGCCTCTCCTACTGCTTCCAGTGAGTCGGATGTTAACAGGAGATCATCAATGTAGTGATATAGGTTGACGTTATTATTAGGTTTCCTCCAATTAGCTAGGTCACGCGCCACCAAGTTATAACAGTATGTTGGTGAATGCACGTACCCCTGTGGCAGGACCTGAAAGGTCCACTGCCTGCCTCCCCATGTGAATGCAAATTGATCTTGCGATTCTTTGGCAATCGGAATACTAAAAAATGCATTTGCCAAATCCAGGACACAATGGTAGGTCTTGATTTCTCTACTAAGTGTGTCCATTAGGGAAGCAATATTGGGTACGGCCGCATGGATGGGCGGCGTGACCTTATTTAATTCCCTATAATCTACTGTCATTCTTCATGTTCCATCTGACTTCCGCACTGGCCATATGGGGGAATTATATGGACTATGTGCAGGTCTTATAATACCTACTTTTTCTAGTTCCTGCACCGTTTTTGATATTTCTTCCTGCCCCCCCGGGAGTCTATACTGTCTTACATTAGTAATCCGGCGTGGTTTCGGCAAACAAATTGGCTCATGTTTCGCATGGCCCCTCAATACTGTCTGTATTGCCTGGACACTAATGTACCTCTGTCGAAGTCTGAATTCTCCCACAGTTGTCTGGAGAGCCAGACCCCATAAAATGTCTATGCCCAAGATGTATTCTGGAATTGGGGCAATCGACCCTTTATACTCCCGGGGTGGAAGACGCCCAACCCCCAATTTCAGCCATGTTTGGGTGACCGGAATGGTCTGTCCCCCAAACCCACCAATCATCACTCTATTGCCCTTAAATTTTGTTGGGTCTCCATATATAATTGATGTTTCCGCACCAGTGTCTACTAGAGCCATCACCTTTTGAATATTCCTATCTGTCCAAAATATCTCTAATTCTACATAGGGCCTCCGGTCACATCTGGAGGCCCTAAAGGGACCAAAGTTCTTCGTCACTCCATGAAGTTCGCTAGGTCTAAGTCTTTTACCGCAGGTGGTTCAGGCATTGTAGCTCGTGACACTTGTGGATGTTTCTTCCTTCTATTTGGGACTATAAAGTCAGCCAAATTCCAAGTTGTTGTTGGTGCTGCCTGTATTATTCGTACTCCCGATTTTCTGGGAGTACTCTGAAATTTCTGATCATTTCTCAGTTACTTCCAAAGCTGTAACAAAACATGGTTGGGTTGCCCATCGATTTTAGCAAAGGCAACCCCGGCCCGTATAAGATCATTAAACATAGTCTTCCGGGATACCCGTATGGGGCCCGATCAGGGTATCCGTGGGACAGGCTTCCTAGTTTTAATCGGGAATGCCTCAGCTTCTTCTATCATACGGATATTGCGCCTAGTTCTTATGCGCTCCGTTTCCCCAAGGTCTGCCACCAACTGGGCTGCCTGTTGGACGATAGCCTCCGAAGCCACTAAGGGGTTTAGTATGGAAACCAAAGTCCCATAAAGGTGAGAGGGGGCTTGCTGTAGTATTAGGTCTCGCATACCTGCTGTAAATTTTTCTGTATCCGGGCTTTCAAAGTTTTCTGAATACATGGCCTCTCTCATACCCAGTTCCCGGATGTATGTTTGGAGGTCCTCCATAGAGGACCATAAATCGGTATTAAGTGGAATATCAGATTTGTTAGGCCATGCTAGGCGGCATGCTGCCATCAACCAATCTATAATAGAATGATTTTCATTAGTGTAATGGATGGCGGCATATAATCTTTGCCTCAGGGCTGGGTGTATAGTTATAGATGCTAATTTTGACATCTCTGTCCCACTGACTAACACGCTTTCAGCTCCTGCATCCCATAACCTCAGGAGCCATGATGGTACGCTTTCTCTTGGTTTTTGATGGAACCGTTGTACTAGGTCCATCAACTCATTTGCCGTATACGGGCGAGCTGTCACATGCAAGCATGTTTCAGCAGGGGGCCATTGGTCAGGAGGCACCCCCGCTGGTCTATCTTGCACTTTTTTTGTTTTTTGAGTTATGATTGGTCGGATCTCAAACGGATCCTCCATAGATGGAGCTTCGAGATCCGATTTAGAGATCTTGGCTTCTGAAACATCCAAGTCCGCTACTTCAGGGACCTGGGTGTCCTCCACTGATATGGTACGTATTTGTCTTGTTGGCACATCTAGTCCAGGCTTTTTTGCTACTAATGTGCCCAACTGTTGTTCTAATTTCTCAATTCGCTCTCTTAATAACTGATTTTCAGATTCTGTGTTCGTATTTGTTACATCTAATTTATGTAAAGCCATTATTAGAGGCCAAGCCACTGCAGAAGCGGCTAGCCGACGTTCTTTTGTAACTAGTATATCCTTATCTAGGCCTTGAAAATAATCCGTCAGCCGGGCTGGAGAAGGAGAAACACTGCCTGTAACCCGCAGGGGTCCCCATTTTTCAATAACAGTGACAAGACCATAATAGGGTGACCCTGTAAATCCTGGAATTTGACCGGGAATAGTTTGGTCTAAGGGAATAACGTTCTCCCCCTTGCCCCATTTGAAAAGGTTCCAAATGAAAGACATGGTTAGTTACTGTATAAGTATATATATATATATATATATATATGTATATATATCTTTTTAAGCCTGCCTGGCTCGCCAATTGTAGGGCAAATAACCCCAAGGAAAGCACTTCAAGGAAGTTAGTGCGAAAGGATGGTATATTTTTGGTAGGCTTTAAGTAGATGGTATACAAATAAATAGCAAAAGAGATTGGCTCACCTTGATGATGGTTGGGGCTCGCCGATAACTCCACCAGGGAGGGATCTCCAACAAGAGATCCTTCCCCGCTGGTGGTCAGCCCTTAATGGGGTCTTCCAATCACACTCAGTTGTGCCCCTGCAGCTGACTCAGGGCTTGCCTCAGGTGATCAATCAGTGGTTCAGGCCGTGATTCAACAGTTCCCATACACTGGGGTAATTGAAAGGAGGTATACAAGCTGAGGTCTGCCAGCTCACAAGTGAGCCTCTCAGTTTCAGTTAGCCACAAACACTCTGTGCTACCCACAGGCATTTCAGTAGTCACGGCTCTCTCAGTTGCACACAACAGGCAGTTACTGTAGCACTGAAGTACTTTGACATACTGGCATACTGAGGGTATAGCTTTCTAGTTAGCATCCTTTAAAATCCCAGATCATCCAGATGTGTCTTTTGCATAGCACAGGAATTGCTTGCAGCATGTAGGACACTGGAGTTGCCCATGGTCTCAGGTTTCTGCTGCAGAAGCCACTTGCCACCACCAGCAGAGCAGCAGACACTCCAACCTATTTCTCTGCCTTGTGTTGCTGTTCTAAGAGCTAACTGCTGGCTCATGGATAGGGAGCATGATGGCCTCAATCTGCTTTCCTTCTCTGCACTGAACTTGCATAATCCATGGAGTGGCCAAGCCAAACCTGCTTATTTATAATCCAGGAACATTCTGGCTTGCTCTCTGCACTGTGACAGAGGGGGTTTTCCAATGTTCAGGGCAATGTGCTGCTCATCGTACCGCTTTTGATACTCTGCTTTAAGAACATTACTGCTAAAGGTCATCTGCATAAAATGCACTGGCTTGGTCTACTTTAAACACTGGTTTTATCTTCACTGTAGCTACCACCTTGAGCATACCCAGTTATCTTCATCATAGTGTTAAAAATAACTGCTATTAACTATTCTAGTTAATTTACAGTATGGAAATTATATGTTCAAAATTGAACATATCTGCCTGTAGAGTTTGCTATTCCTATGGGCAACTGGAGAAATGCTTTCTTACTTTTCTACAGTATTTCTTATGTTTGTTATTCATTTCTGGTGATTAAGGCTTGAAGGCCTACCAGTAAATGGTATGTTATTTTCCAAAGAAAAGAAAATGCACCAGTAAAAAGTGATATTCTACCAGTCATTGAAAATCCAGTTACTCAACACAGTTATATCACATGGAAAGAATGTTTATGTTGGTCTGGGGACAGGCCTAGTGCTTCAAGCATAGTTCAAAAAGATGTAAGGAAATCCGGGCTTTCTGAAGTAGATTTGTACATAACAATAAGCAAGAACAAAAAGGTTGCACGGTTTTCAGAAGTAGAACAAACTTGATTTAACACTGGACAAAATGTTACTGTCCTGTCCACAAACAAGATGCTGTCTGTTTCCATCACGGTTTATAACTTCATCTGTTCACATACGTGGGATCAGCATTTACAAACACGATTATAAGGAGTGTCAGACAAAAGGATGTTGGCCTGGCAGACAAGAATCACTGCAGGAGCAGGGTGCTGCTTCCCTCCTCTGCCTTGCTGGTGGCCAGCAGAACGAAGACCTATTCTTGGTCCTGGTACTGGCAAGAACTATTGAAGCAGCCAGGGGAAAGTGAGTATTCGGGGAATTTGTGTTATAGCTCCTTTCCCTAGGCCTTAATCCTTAAATCGGTACAAAATTATTTCCTGGCCAAAAATTACCTGGTAGCTGATTAAGTGTGATTTAGACTTGGTTTCCTAGGGGATAAGGAGAAACAGGTCCCAAGCTGCCTGAGAACAAATGCAGCTGTGACTCGTGTCTGCTAGCCGGGCAGGCTGGCAGGGCTCACCACAGTACAGTCATCTTGATCAGAAAGGAAATCCACAGAGGATCAGAGTGGTGGTCCCACTTAAAATGCACAAGGAAATTGAAGTTACAGACAATAAAGTACCCTGGGCAAGAGAGAAAATCTCAGGTTTCCCTTTCAGATAACAAACAAGCGTTGAAATATATGGAGAGAGCCCCAAACTGCTGGCTGGGCTTAGCTGTAACCCCTGCACTTTGGTAGCAATGTCCAGGCTGTCAGGGTAAGCTACACAGCCCCAGTGCGCCTGCCCAGCTGAACTATCCAGGTTACAAGTACTTGAAAAGATTTGGATCAGCCCTGTGAATCTAGTTCTGGTCTTGTTTATTCAGCCCAGTAACACTAGTGGACTAACTCAGGATTTACATTTGTGTGAGATCAAGCTGATGGCTCTTTCAACATCCCTGGTGTTTTGGCATGTGTTTTAGGCACACACTGTTCTTGGATTCAATTTCCACCTGATTTCTTGGAAATTAGGATAGATAACGCTAGCCATGTGGAAGGATTTGATTAAGGTTCCTCTTTCCTCTTTCCTACCACAGAAAGTCATTCCTAGTACTTCAGATCTGTGACACTCTTGCTTTGCAAGAGTGAGTGACTCCACTCCTCTCCTTTATAACATGCCTCCCCAGAATCAGGATATTGTGTGTTAAATTTTCACAAGAATAAACACACCAGGAGATGGGTTTAATACATACTTTTATCATACAGTTACCTTGCTCAACTGCTAGACAGGGGATGCTGTGGCTAAACTGTGCTTGCCTGTGACCCTTGGGCAGAAGGATGTGGGGAAATTAAGGGATGCAGCTCCACATCCCCAGCCTCAGCACATCTTTGCTCTCCAGAGCAAACATGTGGAGGCAGAAAGCAGTGGGGGAAGGGAAAGGGTACCTCAACTTTATCTCTGCACATGTGTGTGAGTCGGTATGCTGTGAGCTTCAGCAGTGGTAGCAAACTGCAAGTCTGCAAATTCGGGGCTCCATCCTGGAAAGAAATTTACAGAACTGCTGTATTTCAGAGAGAAAAGCATGAAATACATCTCACTCTGTTGATCAAAGTACACTCTTAAATAGAAGCAATTCTGTATTTTACATAACCGTTTCCTGCCACAGTTAGCTTTCCAGCATCTGACAGAGACATTTCCTGCTACAACAGTTAACTTACTGATAACTTACTGCTGTTTATTTACAGATGCAACGTTCAGGCATCCTTTTATACCTTCCCCCTTTCTTTTTTTGGAGGCTTTTTTTTTCGTTTGTTTTTTTTTGCCCCATACAGCCCTGTCCTCCCTTGACCTTCCTGTGAGCAGCACTGCCAGCTCGCACGGGCTACCAAGGAAACACTGAGAACTGATTGGACTTGAAAAGAAAGCAAATGGACTGTGAATTTCTGGGAGGCTACAGGTGGTTTTGAATCGCCAACTGATGTCTGCTCCGGAAACTTGACGGCTCCGGATCCTCTCCAGGGACTACATCAGACGGGTTCCACAATTGAGCAAGTGACTAACGGGCAGAAACCTACCTCCCAGAAAACAGTAGTGAGGAAAAAGTGGTCGAGCCACAGTGATTCACAGGGAAGTGAAACCTCCAGTGATGAGTGTGTCTTGGCAGCCTGCACACTTGCTCAACTCTAGCTACAATTGTGCAGCTGTCAGTACAATCAGCAACGAGGCTGATTGCATAAGCAGTGGGAAAGTAAGTCTAGATAGAGCAGTAAACCTATGGCAATCTAGCCCTAACACAGCAGCATCTGAATCTTGCTGTTTAGTAGTTGTGCTGTGTAAAACTGGACAGCCAGTAGTAAGTCCTGAGTGGCTGCGTATCGAGAATTTTCACTAGTAGCTTAAAACACCTTGACACCTTTAGATAAGAAATGCTAATTTGAGGATGATGGGGTGGTGAGAGGAGAAATCATGGAGCAGAGAGTTTTCTAGGTTTTTAATATATGTCAATAGAATTTGTTGAGATAAACTGAAGGCTTAAAACTGCACGAAAACACATGAAAACACACAAAAAAAAATGAATCCTGGATGGTACTTCCATGCCTGTCTGGAAAGAAGTGCCTACTGCTGTGACTTCTTCAGGCATTCAGGACCTGTCCTAAATTAAATTTCCCAACCATACAATTATCTGTCTGGACAGATTCATGAGTTTAACTCTGGACACGTGCAATACAAATCTGAAGCAGTGGTGTGCAAACAGGATACTGTTTCTTTGTATAAAACGTCAGCTGTGGGGTCACATCTCTTCCTCTGGAATCAGCAGCTGGAAAATATTAGATGAGTCACAAGGAGCTGAGTGCTTTGAGAAGCAGCATGCACTGAGTGCTATACTGGACTCGCTCTTTACCCACAGGTTTAAGGAGTAGATTCTTGCCTTCATAGCAAGAATAGGATATTTTGAAAAGTAACCAACGTTATATGTTGACCACTGTGTTCAAGTTGGTGTAAACAGCATGCTTGGGAATGTCAGACCAGGTAAGGTACAAACGAATGTACTGAGAACATTAACATCCTTCTGGTGCTGCTGAGCAGTGCTGATTTTGCACTGGTAATGCTTCCTGAGACAATTTACACCAGCCTACACAGCACTTTGAGCCTTGGTCGTACCCTAACAGACAGATGGTCGCTCAAAGGACTGAAGACACTGACAGAACTGTTCAGATGCATCAGTGTAGGTGGTAAGGGTTGTCAGTATGCTAGTAGGTCACCTGACTGTTCCAGGTTGTGTTTACACTGCAGCCAAACTGTAAATATAAAGATGCATTTTCTTCCTTTTTCTGCAGCATGTAAACACCCAGCTGCTGTAAACTTTCTTCAGCAGGACACAGAACACAGCATGCCTCCCCCATTCCCCTGTGTCCACTGACAGTTTAGGATGAAAGGCACTGGCTCTTATTGAGGTGGCCCTCAAGCAAGCGTCATCATCTGCAGGCACAGGCCAGCCAGTATCTTGTTGTCGTACTGCTGTGAGCTGGAACTGACAGACACTGAGGTGTGCCTCTCTGGAGCAGAGACAAAGAGACTCATGCTTTATCTCTGCTCACCTTGTGGTCTCTTGTGCTCCACCTCAGACAGCCGCAGCTTCTGAATTTCCTGTTTTCCCTTAACTTTGCTACACTTTGTCTGCATTTCTTTTCTCCTCCTGGTCTTTCCCTTCTCTCAGCCAGGGTGTAAGTTACACATGCTACCATGGCTACAGCATAAAAGCACAGGTAAGTTCCTGTGTGCCTTTCTCTTACTTCACCATAGCGCAGATGAGTCTTAGAAAGCAGAGACATGCAGGACTGCAAGGAGCACTCTGGTGCTTAAGCATACAATTCTCACAGCCCACTCATGCTCAGCCTACAGTGGCAGCAAAAGAAAAGTTTCTAGGAAGCCATAAAAAGACAGAAATTCTTGGTTCTCATCTATCATTCCTTCATTATAGGATCATCTGTCTTGGAGTAAGAGGCAGCACAAATAATCAGAGGTATTTACAGGCCTGCTCTGAAAGCTCTGGAAGCACCCTACTGCCCCTCCTCAGCAGTCCTCTCCAGCATGTTCCCACCCTTCCACCTATGACAGGTTTCTAGTTATTTCCTACACCTTTTTTGTGACACTGAAGTCTACTCTGTCTCACTGTACCCCACACTGGGTTGTGTTGGTGTTGTGTACACTCTGTTGGCACCACTTTGGGATGAACAGGGCTATGTCTTCCCCTTGTTCCTCACCCCACATGCTCTGCAGCCATCTGCTCCACATGTGCTGTGTACTCCTGGACTTTTGCCGCCAGGCACACATCTCCTCTGAACTGGGATGCCCAAGAAGCATGTCTTGCTCCAGCTGAAGCCTTGCCAATGCTGAGCAGAGCTAAACTATTACCTCACTTGGTTTGCTGGCTACACTCCAGCTTACTCCAGCATCATGTTTGCTTTCTTTCTTTCTTTCTTTTTTTTTTTCCCCAACAGGAACACAATGCTGTTGAGAAAGACTGAGCTCATTTTAATTCTACTTAAATTTGCTTTTTTTTTTTTTTTTGAGTTTGAACTTCTTATCTGGTATATTGATCTTTTTTATTATTATTATTCTGTTGTATGGTGAACCAGCTTTGTATTGGAAGTTTTTATGAATAAACTTGTCTATTTAATTGGAGTCTGGCACTAAAGTAATACTGATTTAAATGTGCTGCTCTTCCTTTGCATAGATTTTGTATCCATGCAGGCAAAACTTTTGTAACTTCCACTGAATAAGATAATGAATATAAACTCAGTTTTGGTAACTTCCACTGAATAATGAATATAAACTCTTTTTTAACCTACTTTTTTTATATTGTCATTGGTGGTATAAGCTCCAAGTTGTAAGTTGTATTTTCTTTATTTGGTAATTAACAATGCGCTTCTTAGTGCTGAAATTTAACTGGAAAACAAATGTAGTTGTGCCCTACTTTTCAGTTAAAATGTGATGCTAATTCCTAACCTGTTATTCTTCACGCTTAGTTTAAAATGTTTTGTGAAAAACAAGTACTGTTTGTTATTTCTACTTTTCAAATTTCATCTTTGGGTTGTTGTTTTCTGTTTCATTTGCTGACGCACAGGTGCCAGTTTGCTAGATCTCTCATTATATGTTATTACACAGTTTGAGATTTAATATCAAGGTTTCCAGATCTACTTGACCATAGTGCTTTAAAAAACATTTACTAGCCTTTCTGTTGTGCAGATAATTATATAACCAGGGTTTAATAGGTGACTTGCCATGCTGTACTGCATCAGCTAGCTGTAAGATATATTTGCTCCCATCTTTTTTCAATAGTTTTAATCAATAGTTTTAATTTTCCAGGTCCAGAAAGCTTCCTTGACAACTTAAGGAATATCTACTCCATTTGCCCCTCTTGCCTTATCACCTCCTCTCTGGATCAGACTTCATGCTGTTCATCCTCAGACCCAGCTCAAGCTCTGTTTGTGCCAGAGTCAAAGTTAAGTTGAAGGTTGCTGCTCCAAGGATGAGAGCAATAATGCCTCTTTTTCCACAACTCTTAGTGTAGCAAAGCTCAGCTGTGCTGTGGCTGCATGGGGTGTACAGTCAGCGGAGGTCAGTGAGTGACATTTTGGTTGTGTGGCAGTGTGAGGTGATCAGGAGAGGTGGTTGGGGAACATGTGGAGATTTCTCCACTGAAACTGAGCCCTCAGAACATCTGAATTTAGTCATTGATTCTCCCTTAGAACCTGCATTCACAGTGGTTGCAAGGAAGGTGATGCTGGCCAGGGTATGGTGCCAGAGCAAGGCCCAAGACAACAACCAATGCACCAGGGACTGTGCTGGGATAAGGGGTGACTTAGTCCCTCCTGTTCCACAAACTCAACAGGTCTGCAAAGCCCATGGATCATACTCACCCCCTCACCAGCTCCACCGCAGCACTTGCTCTGCAACCAAGAACTTTCTCCAGGCTCAGCCCCTCTGATGTCATCCCTATGATGTGTGGATATGCCCAGCTCTGGAAACAGTGCCACTGAATGCACGGAAGATGGGAAGAGCAGAGCAGGACCAAGGCCAGGCAGGTGTCAGAGCCCAGGGAAGAACACAGTGATGGTGTGTGTACAGCTGCCAGCTGCATCACCCCAGCACAGCATCTGGATACATGTCACTGAACAAAAAACGGTGGCTAGAGCTTGAGGGTGTTTGCATCCAGAGACAGCTTTGTCTCACGTGTACAAATGACAGGAGAGAGCATGCTACACGTAGTTAGTATCCCAGAGAGTCAAAAGAGACCATTTCTTCACAGTGGTATCTCTTAATTATCTTTCAAGGAGCATCAGATGAAAGAGATGTATGAAACCCCAAGGTTTCATAGACACTTCATAAAATGACTGTACTGTTGGGTTTGTGCTTTTTGTTTGTTTGTTTTGTATGGTTACCCTGTGACTTCAAATACATATATACATATATCTGATGGTGGTGCAACATACAGGCTACTGCCACTATTACTGATGTAAAATATATAGGTCATGTTTGCCTATTTAGGAAGCCTATATTAATCACAGTGCAAATGAAATCATCTTTGTCAAATCTCAGTTTCTGGAACATCAGCGTAAGAGAAGTTGTATATTTTAAGGGGTCTTTCAAGTTAAACTGTGGTATCCAGGGGCAATTTTCAGTTCTGTTGTAGTTTGTTCAAAGAGCTTAACCCA
The DNA here is from genome assembly GCA_023055505.1 of Callipepla californica brunnescens. Lineage (NCBI taxonomy): Eukaryota > Metazoa > Chordata > Aves > Galliformes > Odontophoridae > Callipepla > Callipepla californica. The sequence continues at coordinate 2,913,772 of JALIRH010000023.1, read as the reverse complement.
CAGATCCTCATGTTTTTATTAAAATCTAGCATGTTGCTCTGATGATTAAAAACCGAGGTCATCATTACTCTAGCAGTTGCAAATTTTAAACTAGTGTGCAATCCTTCAGATTTGTCAGATGTAAAAGCTTTTCTTCTGAAACAAATTTAGACATTTCTAACAATAGGGCAGGGATTTTAAGGCTTTCTCATCACCTTTCAGATCTCTTTCAGAAATGCTTTACTTACTTCCCAAAGCCAGTGGATCAGAGGTTAAAAAAATGAATCAGTTAACGAATTAATGATTTTTCTAATTCTATTAACTGTTTCTCATTTATCTGTGCATTTATGTGCACCTATACAATGTATCTACATGCATATACTGCAGATCACAAAATCACAGAATCACAGAACTGCGTGGGTTGAAAGGGACCTCCAGAGACCATCTAGTCCAACCCCCTGCCAAAGCAGCTCCCTAGCCCAGGTTGCACAGGTAGGAGTCCAGGTGGGTCTTGAACGTCTCCAGAGAAGGAGACTCCACCACCTCTCTATGCAGCCTGTGCCAGTGCTCCGTCACTGCACTGTGAAGAAGTTCCCATGCACATTCATGCAGAACTTCCTATGCTTCAGTTTGTGGCCATTTCCCCTTGTTCTGTCCCCACAGATCAATGAAAAGAGGTTGGCCATGTTCCTTTGCCTCTGACATTTAAGATAATTATAAACATTAATCAGAACTCCTCCGTCTTCATTTCTCAAGACTGAACAGACCCAGGTCACTAAGCCTTTCCTCAAAGAGAGGTGCTCCAGGCCCTTTATCATCTCTGCAGTCCTCTGCTGGACTCTTTCCAGGAGATCCCTGCCTGTTTTGTACTGGGGAGCAGAGAACTGGACACAGTACTCCAGGTGAGGCCTCACCAGGGCAGAATAGAGGGGGAGGATCGCCACCTCTCTTGACCTGCTGGCCACACTCTTTTTAATGCACCTGAGGATGCCACTGGCATTCTTGGCCACCAGGGCACACTGCTGGCTCATGGCCAACGTGTTGTCCACCAGAACACCCAGGTCCCTCTCTGCAGAGCTCCTCTCCAGCAGCTCATCCCCCAACCCATACTGGTACATGCAGCTATTCCTTCCGAGTGCAAGACTCTACACTTGCTCTTGTTAAACCTCATCTGGTTTCTTACTGTCCAGCTCTCCAGCCTGTACAGGTCCTGATTAATGCAGCACAGACTTCTGGCATTTCAACCACTCCTCAAAGCTTTGTATCATCGGTGTACTTGCTGAGGATGGACATTATCCCCTCGTCAGTGTTGTCAGTGAAGATGTTGAACAGGACCGGACCCAGCACTCACCCCTGGGAATCACTGTTAAGTACAGGCCACCAGAGCTGGACTCTGTGCCACTGATGACTACCCTCTGAGCTCTGCCATTCAGTCAGTTCTCAACACATCTCACTGTCCACTCATCTATCCCACATTTACTCAGCTTTGTTATCAGGATATAATGGGAGAAATTCTCAAAAGCCTTGTTGAAACCAAGGTAGATGACATCCACTTCTCTCCCCACATCTACCCAGCTGGTAATGCCATCACAGGCTGTGAGCTTGGTTGACGATGATTTCCCCTTGATGAATTCAAGCTGAATATTCCTGATAACATTCTTCTCTTTCAATTGCCTGGAGATAGCATCCAGAACAAGCTGGGCTGCTTAGGAAAGTCACCATCCCTGGAGGAGTTAAGAAGTGTTTAGATGTGTTGAGGGACATGGTTTAGTGGGAAATATTGGTGGTAGGTGGATGGCTGGACTGGATGATCTTATAAGTCTTTTCCAGCCTTGGTGATTCTATGATTCTATAATTCCAAGATCCAATTATCTGAATGGCTATTGTTTAGCAGCCAACAAAAGGAATCACCTTTTGTATCACCCAGTAATTCCTGAAAATAAAGAAACCTAAAAGTTATGTAAAGAACAGGTACAAAACTAACTAAGGAGCTCTCACATTAGAATAAAGGAGTGGAGACATCACAGTTACCATTAGAGCTTGCATATTTATTGAACAAATCCTACTAAAATAGCTAAAATACATCGGGTACTTGTAGTGCATTATTAAAGATCACATTATTACAAAAGCCTGCATTTTCAGCAGTACACAACTGCAACTATACATAAATGCCACAACTGCTGAATATTATTTGTTGCTCTATGTACAGCGCAATAGATGTATCTAATCTACTGGAAAAGAAAAGAGATACAGAAGGAGAGGAAAGGAAAGAAACCAAGGAAGTGCAGTGCATGCATTGGTATTTAACAGTCAGAAGCTAAAACAGTTCAGAACAAGGCCTGCCCTGTGAAAGGAAGAGCTAAAAGACAGAATTATATAAAAAATTAAGGTGGGCTTTCAGACTGTGTCTAACACAACAACATCCCATGAGTAGATGATACTGTTTAGTTTTGTATTTTGTGTTGTTTTGTACTGATAGATATCTGGGAGCAAGAACAAAAATGTAAACCTCATATGTTGACAGTGCTGTGGGAATGTACTCTTTTCCCCTATAGGACTTCACCTCTCAGAAGTCTGCAGTATGTTTCTTACAATATCCCCTATTTTATGTATTAGAAGAGGACTTTAAAACTTGTCCCTCTTCCAAAAAGGCCTTAAAAATGACAAAAATCACAAGAGATTTTGAGAGGTTGGTTAAAAATTATTGCTTGTTTTTCTCCATTAGGTGGATAGGAGTCAGAAAGGAGATTTTCTATAAATTACAGTTTTGTGATTGCTCCCACTGTAACTGCAAGTTTGTGAGTGGACCCTGACAGGGAATCAGTTCCTCACTTGTACACTACAAGTAGTTACTCACCTACGGCACTGAATAAGAAAGCCACACTGAAGACACAAGTAAACAAGTCAGTCCAGTCTGAAGAACAACATTCAGAAAAACAAAGTACCAACACCTTCTCAGAACATGGAAATAAAAAATAACTCCATCAGAGCTACCTTGCCAAGGAGCATATTTAAAGTCCAAAATAGCACCATTCATCAGTGTCTCAAATCCCGTGGCAGCATCACAATCACTTACCACAAGGAAACCATGAGTTTCATACTACTTCTATACATCAAAAGAGTACATGGATAAAATATAGAGATATACAGACAATTGATGAAAATAAACTACTAGGTTTGTTACATCTAAATGAAAAAAAGGGGGACTCTCAGCCTCTGCAAAAAGCAGTTAGGGATGGTGAAAATGGAGAGAGTAGTTTACCGGTTTCATGTAAGCAGTGGAATTTGAGTAGTGGAAGACATTGCTGTGGTAGAACCAGGCCTGAAGGCCCACCTGTAATGTTTGTAAACATGGATTCACAGTGTGAAATTCTGAGAGCTTTCGCTTGAGTCAGAATGTTAAACCTAGTTTTATGGTACAAGTTTGTCCACTGTTATTCTCTAAAGCAAGGCTCAGAGTCCCATAGTTTCTTCTTATACTTGATGATTTACACATAAACAATTCCCAACATATGACACCATGACCTCATCAAACTCATACACCATATGTGATACAAATGGAAAATTCATGACTAAAAAGTGTAGAGGTAATCGATTTTGGTGAAATGGTGTCCATTGCCATTTACTGGAGCCCCGCATGCCCCTTCCACTTCACTCTCCTTCTTGCGATTTACTTCCTTTGAGATGGGAAGACATCCCTGCAGAGAAAAGAAATAGCATTAGCTGTGATTCTCTGAAGTATGCCTGGTGGGACTTCCCTTCTCGTGTCGTAAGGTATTCAACATCCCCTAACTTTGGTCCAGAAGTAAACATCCACTAAACACAGCTTAATCAACCGTTAATACTAATGCCACTGAGGGCAACAGATTGTTATATACCAGGCAAGCTATGCAGCATGTAAGGAAAAGTCTTTTTCAGGGGCTGAGCAAGTGTGCCACGGCAGTCAAAGAATTTCAGAGTTACATCAGCAACAGCCATCTATCAGGGAGCCTGTCCACTTGTTTCAGCTGGGGATACCCCAACCATCCTAGCAAGTTTACAGACACTACAGAGCCACAACCCTTGCAACAGATCACTTTCAGTTACACAGTCCTACACTACCCAACATGAGTTTTCTTGTGCCCACCAAACCAGGGAATTTTTGAGCACTTCATAATGGCTGGGACTGCTCTGGCCTACAGCTGCACTGGCAGATGAGTGTGCAGTACTTCTAGCATTATTACAAACAAGGCCAAAAACAAGCAATTATCCATTTTGCACATATGAAGCAGAGAATGCAGACAGAGTGTCTCAGTATAATGAATGAAAATCTCATGGCCACATATCAACTGAGAGCACTGAGCTCCCACTGAATACATAACTCACTATTAACAAAAGAGGGAAAAACATGATGCTCATGTTACTTTCTATCTACTAACCAATTACCTTGCCCACTTGTTTTTATATCCCAAGCTCTGTTCTGTGGCTCCACCTGGCCTCCGACATAAAAGCACGTATGAGTTATGAAAGAGTATTTCATTATTGAGAGAACATTTTGCAGATTAACCCTCTAATTTTTTAAACACCTTTTGTCTTATGCGTCTAGCATACACTAATAAGAGACTTTTCTGTAATGCTTCATTGAAAACAGCACTTACCCTTTTCCTACTGGCAATTCAAAGGCTCTGTAGTGTATTACTGTGGTCTCTGAAAAAGTAAGGCACACTACTTCGTGTGCCATGTTACCCAGCTACCTCTGAGATGATTTCACCATACTTAATCAATCACTGGCTGAAGCCTAATCAGCAACATAAATACACGTTTCAGCTCAAGCCTCAGGAAACCACCTAAAGGCTAAGCACAAGCTTAAAATACTTTGCTAGCAATATGTCATGATAGTATCTTAAACAAAAATAATGCTTACCTAGCAATACATTCCAAGGTTTTGAAAGACCTCTGTGTACTGCTTTTGTTTTTAAGTGAATTTAAGAGCTCAAAATTGTAAAGGTGTTTTGTTGATTTTATTTTTTCAGCTATTATTGATTGAAAAAGATTTTTTTTTAAGTTTGTTTAAGAAACGGAAGCTATCTTCTCCAAGTTTAATGCTTCCGACAGCAGGATTTTGAGTTTCTGAATCAGAAACTTAACAGCAGCTTCTCAACTACCTAGAAAGTGCAGTTTTCTGGGTCTTTTTCTTCTCTTATGGCTCTTCAGAGCCACAGTTTTCATTAGAATGGTCATAGTTACTAGCATTAAGAATGAAGCCACCCTTGGGCTTTCCAACTGTATTCATCGCAGCTATTAGTCTAAATTCTGCTCTCAGGCACACAGCTAGCCCTGGAGCTATGAACTGCATTCAGCCAGGAGCTGTTTTCAAGCTGAAATCCTTCCCTAGGAGAAACAGTGCCCACACCCATAGAGGCATCATAAACTTACAAACTGGGTGGGTTTCTGTCAGTAGAAATGCAGGAGTCTGCTAGCTGCAGAACTAGTAGGAACATATCCCTGACTTTGTTAGAGTTCAACTAAAGAATTTGCAAAAGACAGCATTTCAGAGTGAGAAAATGATGTTTAAATTCTAGTGACTGCACAAATAAGTTCTCTCACAGGACTCCAGAAAATTCCATCCATGTGATATTTTTCTTGTTTGTTGATTAAATTTGCTACTTGTGTATCATTACAGGATATGAGAAGAAAACTAGAAACTTACACATGCAAACAGGCTCAACACACAGACCAAAGGTCTGGGCAGATTTCCAAAAGTATTGTGTTGGGCAGTTCCTTTTCAGCTGTGAAAACAATCTTAGTGCTGAAATTCTGCCACACAATCATAAGATTAAAAGTCCCATATGACCCTTCTAGGTTGGGAAGTAAGTTGTCTTTCATAAATGTATCCTTTTATACTTGTTGGTTGCACTAGGGGGAAAACAATAAAAACAAACAAACAAAACTAGAACAAGAAAAAAAACACTAGAAAAGGAATGAAATCAAGATATATATATATATATATATATATATATATTTGACTTAACTGATTTTATTTCATTGTTTCAACCAGTTTGGTATTAAACAGGAGCACACAAAATGTTTAGCTGCAGAAGGGCTGAGCAGCTTCTTCAGTTCTCTCCAGAAATTTATCCTGATTGATTTTGCAAGCATGATGAAAAAGTTTTGCTAGGGCTGATACTCAGCTAGAAACTGGATTCTGTGCGGTTAATACTTAAATTGCTTTTGAAGCTTAACTGTGAGATAAACTAAAAACTGCTCCTTTTGAACTTATGCCAAATATCTTTTGAATAATTGCATAAATGTCAGAATGGTACCGAAAAAGCAGGAATACAATAACTTTAGAGAAAAAAAACCAAACACTTATAACACTGATCATTCAGAAGGTTATCACTTTTCATGATTTTTTGAAGACTGTACAGTGTAAAAACATGGCTACTCATAAACCTAGTAGAATGCAGCACTGTTACAAAATATGTTACATTTAGTTCATAACTTTATTCCTCTGTTTTAGGAACTACTTTGAGTAATGATGAATGAAACACTCAAAGCTGAAACTTAAAAAAAATCACTTACTAAAAACACAGATGATTAATAAAATTAGCTAATTTATTTAATGTAAATATGACTGCAATTGATCATTTGGTACATTTGCCGTAATATGGCACTGCTATCAGCCTGTTCAGATGAAATTTAGAAAACTCTAAATGTTAGGAATGGCAGTACTATCATATACATTAATCTAAAGGATTCAAATTCTAATGAGTCAGTTCAACTATGAATTTTAGAACTTCCTTTATAAAGAAATATATGTAAAATATACAGTTATCCAAATGGAATAGCAGAGTTTTGCTAACAAGGAGATGGAGTAATGGATAGTAATGGAAATTTAATCAAAACAGTTTTTCAGGTGCTCTTATTTGCTGACCTGACAATTTTTTTCCAGACTGTGAGTTATTATTGAATGAGAAACAAGAATAAAACATATACATTCTGTAGTTCTGAACAACTATTCTACTGTCCTATGTAAATTTCAAATCCAGTTTGGGATTAACGAAACCAGCAATGGCAACAGAACAAAAATCTTATCAGTCATGTCTGATAAACCACATCTTCTGACCTTCTTGTCAAACTTCTAGGAAAAAAGTCATGGGCTATATGCTTGTTATTTAAGCCAGGTAAAGCACAAGCACAAAAGTTCACAAAAGGAAAACAACAACAGCCCCCCTTCCCTCCCTCTACATTATCATCAACCTGTTCCTCTATATTACTAAGCGACAACTGCCAAACTCAAGCACCCAAAACTCAGATGTCAAGCCTGAAAAATCATGAGACAGGCTTAAGAAATCTGAGCTCTTGAAAATTAACATGTTTCCTTTCTGGCTTGTAGCCAGTAAAAGTCCATGTTTTCTGCAAGTCTGAAAGCTAAAAACATGATTTTAAAATGAAAGCTAAAATCCTCACTTAACTGCTTGGCTCATGGAGCCAAAGCTTCAAGAAAAACTGAAAACCATGAGATTCATGATGAAATCACGAAATCACTCTCTTGAAACAGTCATAAAATAAAATCCATTAAACTGTCAGCGTTTTGTGGCTTGATGGTTTCATTATTTTTTTTTTTTGTTGGTGGTGTGTGTGTGTGTGTGTGTGTGTGTGTGTTTTCTTTCCCTCAGCAAACTTTATTCTTAGTCAACTGTTAGATGAGAGAAACATAAATAACTTTACCTTTAGAAATCCCCCATCTCCTCGGCTGGTTGGAAAGATTTTCTGGCTAACCCAAATCATTTGCCTTGGTTGATAAACCTGTAGCAAGACAAACGCACACAATTTTAGGATTGGAAGGATGAATGAAAAGAGTGAATGATGATAATGAAGACGATTACCTTTGCTGATAATTACAGGAGACAAGGGGAACACAACTTTGATAATCCATTCACAATGAACTGTGAACTGGAACTTAATACTTTCAAAGTACATTGAGCACTGCCATAATCTTGTGTTAGCACCCAGTATTTTAGACCTCAAAGGAACTCCAACACTTTATATAAGATACATGAGCTGTCAGCAGGATTTAGTAGTTAAGGTACCAACCTACTGCTACTGCGTTGCAGAGCTTCCTATGCAACCAAGGGAGAAACAATCTGGTTTATTCTGCCTGAGATGAGCATGCTTCTACTAGGGCTTAAGAGGTTAACTTGCCAGAAAATGAGTGAGATTCAAGGCAGGCAACAGCCTCCAGTGGGCAGCTGGAACAAATGCTAAGTGAATATACTTCAGTTACTACCATGAGTCTGAGCTGGAAACCTCCTGTGCTTCAGATCCTCATCTTCAGGATGAAGACCAAAACGGCTTCCCATCTCACTTAAGCTCTGAAGTGGTCAAGGGAGCCTCTAGACTTACATTCTGAAGAACACACAGTTTGAGGGTGCGTTTTAAGGATGGGGCAGGGAGAGAAAGATGTAAACTGTACGACACAACAACTATGCTTCAGATTTAAAAAGAAAACACACACACACACACAAGAAACCCCACCACATGCTTCCCCCAGCTATCTCCAGCTATCTCTCACACCAGTTTCCTCCACAAAAAAATATTTAGTATTGTCCTGCTCTCAGTGTTTTTCAAAAGCAACTACTGTGGCCATCACTGTAAGACAAAAAGCACATGGACCACCTCCACATGCTGCTAAGTCTTGAACCGTGCTGACAAAGGATTTTCACCACCTGTTTTTTGAACAATGTTGAAAGGACAGCTGAGTAGAGGAAGTTTCTGGAATGGAAAAAAGATGCCCATATGCAAAAGTCCACTCAGAATTTAGTATATCTGTAAGTGCTGGGAAAAAAAAAAAAAAAAAAAAAGACATCTTGGTATTTTGCCATATGGCCTGTCTTACAAAATGCAGAAACCTTTTTAATGTTCAAATATACGGACAGCATAAATAACGCAGCAAGAACATTAAGTAAATGACAGCATCTAAAAACAATTGATATTAACACTGCAAGATGAAAGATATCTACAGGGAGAGAAAAAGTGCAAAGCAATGCTTCATTACAAAACTGGATGTAAGGCTTAGTGCATTCCAGCTGTTACCATGAAGCAAACACTTCTAGATAAATGCTTCCATTGATACACACCATCCTTTCATTTCTTAGTACTTCCTGTATGACTACTATGAGAGTACAAGCTTGGCCTAAATAGCAAAAACATCAGGATTTAGAAAAGAATTACTGAACTTTAGGATACACTAAGAACTGAGGTTACTCCAAGTCTAGATAATGCAAAAGAGCACTATGCTGACTCAAATTAATAGCCTCACTCATTAGGGAAATATCAAACTAGGAAAGTTCAATCATACATTGTCAAAGTGGATCACCCCTAAATATCTGACTTGTGGCATTATTAGCCTTCAATGAAATCCTTCTGGCAGAATGTGTGATACACAGAACCATTCACTTTTATGTTGAGAAGTCAGGGAAAAAGAAACCCACTGATCTGGGGCAAGTCTGAGGCAGTGCTCTACAACAACAGTTCTGACCAAAAATTGAGGCCAACCTCATATAAGGAGTTATGACCTGTAAATAACATATTTTCCATTCTTTATTCCATTTTCTTGAAAATCTAAAAAAATAAAAAGTAAAAATTACTATTATAGATCAGAAAAAAGCAAAGGTGAGGAAAACAAAACAGCAGTTTATTTAGTTAATACAGCATCCAGACTGCAGAACTATTTACTTACTGCTACTTCTTTTTAGAATCAAGGACTTCCCAGAGTAAGTTTTTCTTTTCTCCACTATTCAACAAACCAAGAATCCTCTTTTTGCTATTGCAAAATTTCTGTTTAACAGCATTTCCAAACTCAAGTCCCTACTCTTCCGTAATGAGCCACTGGTCTTCTCATAAACATCTGTCCTCCTTAATACCAATAATAAGGGAGCAGAAGCTTCTGCCTACCTTCAAAACAGACATGTAAAATAATATTTACAGAGCTGGACATAATTTTAACTGTATCAGTTCAAACACTAAAATGATTTCTTACTACCCACTCTTCATTTCTACACATTAAAAGCATCTTTCAAACATTCAGAAACACTCATTCACTGTGAGAAAAAAACAGATTTAGGACACTATAAACTTCGTACAGTTCTGTTAAGCATTTCTAAGGTTATTACAGTTAAGAAACAAACAAGAAAGTTCCCAGAATTAATTTTTTCTTTTTTTTTTTTCTCTCTTTTAATTCGGGCTACAACTGAATTCCTGTTCAAGTCCATTGCAATCTAGATTCCCAAACTAGAAGCTTAACAGAGAAAACCGACCATTCTGAGTGCAGCAGCAATCACCTTTTGAGAAGTTTCAGCTCACTTCTTGTCAAAATCAATTAATGGTAGAAGGTGGGAGGCAGAATGGAATTATGAAAAGAATACTGTGAATTCCTAATGCCTGGCAATTCTGCACTAGCATACTTAAGGGAAAAAAAATAAAAGGAAAATTTTACCAGATGGATTATCAGTCTTCCCTCAGATACAAATGGCCCTGGGTTGAAGAACAGGGAAGTAAAATGACAGATGTGTACGTTTAACAGAAAGAAAGAGAGTGCCATCACACCATCTTCATAGCACACTCTTTCCCTCTGAAGCACTAGCAGTACACTCGTGGCATTCTGAGGATATTTCTGTACCTATATACTTTCGAGGTAGTTCAGAGATTTTTGATTACCATTGCTTTGTGATGCTACAACACAAATCAACAGCATTAGGACTTCTAGAAGAAAGGTTTGTCAATTATTTCATTTTCACGTTCTCTCAACATGATCAAAAAGTGTCCAGCAGATTTTCTTCTCCAATTGTGTGTTGAGGTTATTTTCTTTTGCAAAAATTAGAACATGGTTGTCCACTAAGTTGAAAAAGTTATTTCTTTGCAGTTTTTTAATGAGCTTTGATACCAGCTTGTTTGAGCTGTAAGGTCTTCTGTACCCCTTAAATGACTCCCACTGCAGTTAAAATTCACCTCATAACTGCCAGTCCACCAGTACCATGCAGATGCTTAAACAGTACCTGCTGTTTTAACATGAAATAAAGTGTTCTGTTAAAGAACAAATGAACTTTAAACAAAACCAAAAGAAAACTTGTGCTAGGATCAATGCATGCTTTATCATTTGCTGTAGCGCGAGAGATAAGCTAGTGCTCCTATCTGTATTTAGGAGTTTATCTGTAAATCTGTGAGGGGAATATTATGAAGGCATATAACATTGATGTCCACCATGTCCCATATCTAGCCTGCAAGATTTAATACATATGGCAACTGTCAGCTGAACAGCAGCTGCCTCTAAAGAATTCAGCTGGGTGGCAGTTGGCTGCCAGTCAGCTTTGTCTTCTGCATCTTCCTGAATGCCAGGACATTCAGAGTGCTCACAGTCTTTCAGATAAGGAGAAACAACCTCAGTGAAGTGAAGTGTTGGTAATTTTTGTTTTGTTTTGTTTATATTTATGAAGCAGTAGTCACAGTCTTGATAGGCTGATTCCAAAACAGTATCAGTGAGGAAGCATTCCCTATTAAACCATCAGAAAACAACTTTCCCTAGCTGAAGTGTAACTTATTGAACTTAACTGATTTAAAAATACTTCGAGCTCAGTAGGTTTGAGGTCTCTCAGTTTTGCATGCACTACTGTTTTTTCTCAGTGGCTCAGCATCACAAGTCTGAGCTTTTTCTTGAGGTACAACAGTTATCCCAACAAGTTAATCATTAGCTGCCTTTGCATTTTCAATATATTGTCACGGCAGGAGGTTTTTCTAGTAATCCACATCAGTGCCATGGGCATTCAAAATTCAATGGAAGAAAAAAAAAAGTGTTTTTTTATAGTCATTTCACACATCTTTCACACAGCAAATAAAGGTAGATAAACAGTTTGGGAGAACTGGTGATTAATTATGCTATTGTTCTCTTCCAGACTGGGATTAATCAAAGTAGTCTACCTTCCTGAGTAGACTTTACCTGCCCATTACAGTAAGAAATAACATGACATTATATTGCCAGAACACAGCAAGACTCCTGCACACCTGAACCTGCCTTAAACTGCGCATCAGCACCCTTCTCTGCCTCTGCCTTTTCATGGAGAAGTTATTACTGCTGCATTTTATTCCTCCCCATCTGATGACTCAAACCCAACCACATAGAGATGAAAAAGCTTAAATGAGACAAGTACACTCTTCCTTGCATCTCCCTCCCTGTGCTGTACATGAATTAGCAATTTTATACATTAGGTTCTTGTTTCATTTTTGTGTTTGTTTGGTTTTTGATATCTTTTTTTCTGTAGCCGTTGTTCATCACTTCTTCAATTTCTGTTAGTTTTAAAGAACTAGATGGTATTTGCTCTTTCCCTATACACCATAAGGAAGTGATCTTGGAAGCAATTTCCCTATATTTTAAACACAAAACTTCCCATTAAAAAAAAAAAAACCTCTTCATCCATTTTTTCTTTCATTGTTCCTAAAGCCCGTTTTCTCCAGGTGACACTGAAGTTCTTTCTGTCAAGCCTCTTATGTTGGCTCGTCTGTATCAGCTCCCTCAAAGATTTCACACTTGTCTTCATCTATACTTCACAGCCTGTTTTTTTGTTTGTTTATTTGTTTAGTTGTTTTTATAAATATATGTTTAAAACCCCATGGAATATACAAGCAGATTATCTGAGTGACTGTACAAAACATACTAAAATATATAATTTTAACACTATTTTACCTTACTGCCACATTGCCTCTTACTGCAGAAAAAGATACTGGTACAGGCTAAGCAAGCGTATTTTGCCACCAAAAGGTCTCTTACCTGACCACTGGCCTCCAAAACTGAGCAAACATGGTGCTCAGGATGGGAAAAACACAGCTAATCTAGTTTGAGTACATAGTCATCGCATTCCTGCTGCATTCTTTAGCTGGTAAGAGCCCCTAACTGAAATGTTAGCAGCCTTCTGATATACATGATTGAATGAGGTTAGTTACAGAAAACAGTTTGTTCTCCCCTAGAGAGAAATCCTCCTCACACCATCTGAGCATAATGCAATTTTTAGGCAGAGAGATCAATTTGGACTTTTCTGTACTAGTCAGGATGAATTTAGTTTGTGTGCTACAAGTGCACTCATCCAGCTCTTTTTCTTCATTAAGCATGCAAAAACCATAGCACAGCATTGTTAATATTTACCATGCATGTGAAGAGTAAGAGTGAAAAATAAAAAGCGGTACATTGTGAATGTTGTCATAAACATCCAACTTCTATTCAAATTCAGCAAACATATTTATTACCTTAGTGTCACACTTCTTCAAAGGAAAAGAAATGCAATTATTTCAGAAGAACAGAAAGAAATAAATGAATATTTTGTGGAAAGTTCCATTAACCAATAAAAAGCTGTACATTACATTTTTCCAACAGTGACTTTGAGTACATGGACTCTGAAACTATTAAACATTACAGAAGTCAAATAATGAAACCCCTCAGAAAACCAAACTAAAAAAAACAGCACAGCACCATGTTTTCCTCTTGTTTTCCAGTATGCTGTGAAGGTAGCTTTTGTTACTTTACTTCACACACACACACACACAAACAACAGTAACAAGCCTGAAAATCAAAATAGTACCTGAATTTTGTTACCTGTGAGCTCATCATTGGTTTTCAAGCACAATCAAGTTGTGAAAACTTCAAACAGCAACCATTTGTATCTATGTCTAATGGCATGTGAAGAAGCAGATGTACCCTAGGTCTCCTGCAAAGTTAGGTGAACACACAGCGTGGCAGCAGCCATCAGGACTGAAGGCTGCATGCTCAAGCTCTTCACTAGCTTCAGATCCAATACTGGAAAATTACTAGAGCAATACAGGAGGGAAAAAAAAACACCCACTGTAAGTTGGTGACAGGCTGACTAGAAGTCCACTTAGCTGTCTCCTCACTGCATGAAATTTTGATTCTAGGGGAAAGACCAAAAAGACCAGTGGCCAGTAGAGGAATCCTGAAGAAAGAATAGAAGGAGAAAGCACAGAATACCCATTTCTACTGTGTGATTCCTCCTTCCGATTTTGAGTTACACAAAATGCACACACTAACCTAAAGTTCCAAAGCAGAAGCCATTATTAAATTTCCTACAAATTCTCTAAATTAATATAACTTCACTGACTGCTTTGGGCTAATTCTGGTGGGTTTTTGTTTGTTTGTTTGTTTGTTTTGTTGTTGTTTTGTTTTTTCATATAGCTGTTTAAATTTCTCACACATATCAGAAAAATGACTAGAAATTCATAGCGATTTTATCCTCCAAGTGGAGGCAAGTTTACAGCCTCTGCCACCTGCTCTCCTGCAGAGGCTAGAAGTGAAAATCTCTCTCATGAGATACCAGTCCTTTCCACGAACAATGTATTTCAGTCAAGATGTGAAAGTCCCATTGGTAACCTTGTGAAAGAGAGACAAAGCTACACTGTATAGCCAGTACTTACCTCATTAGAAGAGATGAAATGGTCACCATGATATCGTAACAGGTGTTTGAAAGCACTAAGGCACATTTAACCTGAACAGTCTGTGCATTACCCACATTACCAAGATTTAGCATAGCCTAAGTGTGAATCCAAATATAAAACACAAGGTAATCTGTATCATGTATGTAACATAATTTGTAAAGAATAAAATACCTGTAGATTCTGGGATTTATCTCTTCAGGAGACAGACAAGAAAACTTTTTCTGTTGAGTACTGTTTCTGTCCTTTGTTTATGTTGCCTTAGATAACGACTTATCTCAGAAATTAAAGGCATTTCCATAAGTTTTTATTCTGACACCAAGAAGAGTGATTTAAACTCACATTTTTTCATACTGGAGATTTATCATAGTTAAGTTCATTTTAAAATAAAGAAGGAAATAAGAATTGTTTATCAATAACTTAATATTTTTGAGCAACTGCATAATGTAATTATGTGTCTTCAGTGTTCTAAGAATTAAAGAGCTCATTTTGATGAAGTTCATTTTAAGCCAAGGCTTTTTCTACCTCATATGAGAGTACAAATTGCTTTGAACTTTTAAAACTTCTTTCCACATAGGTATTTGGGCAAGTAGACAGACAAGAACATTAGTTAGCAAAATTAATATAGAAACCTTTCTTCCTGCAGGATGTGTAAATGCTACTTGTTCTGAGGTTGTGGCATTCTGCTTTTTTTTCTTCTTCTTTTTTTTCTGTTTTCCTAATACAGAACTTACAGAAGGAAAAATCAGGAAATCTTGCAGGAGCATCTATGCAGGGAATCACTCACTAGTGTGACAGTGAATGTGCCAGAAAAGCAGACTAAAGTGAATTTCATGCAACACTCAAGCAATGATTCATAGTATCATTCTACATTAAATATTTGAAATGAACATTTTTTCACCTTTCCAGATTGCATCCGCAGACAACACAGTTCAGTAAGGTATAAGGGTGAATAAATATTTGAAATAAAAACGAAATACAAATACTGAAAAATCCCCTCCTAGTCAATGATACTAACTACACTATTTTTCACGAAGATGTTTGAGGGCTATTAGGCACAGTACCTCTCCCCTCTCTTTATAACCACAGGTGGAATAAAGCAGTATTCTGTCTGACATAAATAACTGTAGGTGAAGGCTTTTGTTCTCAAGACTTAAAAATCAGTATAGAATTACAGTGACATGACTGTTAGCATTACAAGGTGTATATTCCTGATTTTCCAAAGTTTCAGCCTGTGAAAAATGTTCAGTAAAAGGTTTGTCCTGGAGGAAGTGTTATCTGAATCTCCAGTCCACTTGCAAACACTGCTTTCTTCAGGTACAATATGCTGGTGCACAGTTAAAAAAATAATAAAATTAGCATCCAGAGGATGCAAGGATGTGACTGTGAAGAAGCACATATATAGAAAGCTTTTGTTTTTCAGTATTCGTATGAGTTGTATCACAGAAATAGCCACAATATCTGCTTTAGATAAAAATGTTGTTCTCTCAAACTCCTTCTCAAATTGTTCTAGCCATAATCCAGTAAAGGTTTTGTTTTTGTTCTTTGTTTTTCTGCAAAGTTGAGCAACTGACTTAGCAAAGTACTGCAGAAAGTAAGGTTTTTATTTTTGCTTATCTGCTTTTATGCTGCTGTGCACTTAATTCTCCCTAAGTTTTCAGTAATTAAGGAATATTGGTCAAAAAAAAAAAAAAATAACCAACCTTCTCTCAAATACTTCTCTTAACCAAATTCTGCCCGTGGCTACATAGGAGTATAACAAGATCTGGTATAGTACAACAGCTCCTCTGCAGTTCTGAACTACCATAAAGGATATGTCAGTTCCAATTGCAGACTCAGCAATAACTAACAAAGCAGTGTAATTTTTCTCATGCCAGATCAGCAGTTACATTTGCCCAGTATGTATCTATTATCAGGCTGAACACAATGTCTTATCTAGTATATTATTCTTCAGAGCATATGAATGTGCCTGTCTCTGGCCAGTCCAGTTCCAGGCCCCATTTTCCACAAGCGATCCTGAAGCAATCAGCTGCTGTTTCAATGGAAGTGAAGTCATTTTTAAGACACTGAAGATTACAGGATGTATAAAGGTACCTGCATATAACATACCAGAGCTGTGTTGGTAATAGATAAGCTGGGATGAAATCTTAAATATAAACTTTGCCTTATAAGTATCTTCTTTTGACTTTTATACCATATAAGATATGGAATGGTGATTTCCCACCCCCCTCCCCCTTATCCAGATGCTGGCTATCATCTATTTCCCCCTGAGTTACAAAGCATTTCTTTGTCAGTTTTTCCCTCCAATAAGCTACTATTCTTTTTCTTCTTTCCTCCTTGAAGGAAGACTAAAACTTAGAGAATGCAAATGATTAAACCTCAAAATGGATGCTGCTCATACAGGATAAGGAGGAAGAGGAGAAGAGAAAAAGAAGAGGAAGAGAAAAGAAGAAGAGATGGAAAAAAAAAATTTTTTTCTGGTTTTGTTAGGAGTCTTCTTTAAGTTCATAGAAAACTGGATGTAGAATTCTCTACATCAGTCATCTGATAAGAACCTTCATTTCAATGGCTGGATCACATAGGCCAAACAGCTTTTAAAAGTCTGGGGTTTTTTTGAGGTGCGTTTTTTGTTGTTGTTGTTGTTGTTTGTTCGTTGCTATCTAATAGCTTTAAATCCTTTTTTTTCCCCCCTTAAATAGCATTAAAATCTAAAATGCTATTGACATACAGAACTTTCCAAGGAGGTGGAACACTGAAATTCCAGCATTTCAAGTAAACTTAGCATTTAAAGTAACCTCAGGACCTTACATATTGCAAATTAAAAACAAAAAATATAATTTCTTTTCCTACAGCTGGGCACTTGGCAAGTAAACAGTACATAACTAAGGATGTCTTCAAATGGCACACATTCTTGTGTAAAATGGCTCAAAACATCCATGAGATACAACACCAATTACACTTCTTTGCCTTTTCATTTCTCTTTAAACTGCTACTTCAATATTATATAGCTCCAAGAAAGATTAATTGACCTGCTATGAAGCAGTAGTAATTACAAGTCTAGGAACAGAAGCAGCATTGGAAACTAACCTACAAAGTTGCTTTTTTCTTTTTATTCTTGTTTGTTTAACTGTAAACAGTTTAAGAATACCAAGAAACTGAGAAGATAAGACAGTGAAGTTACAACGAGAATTAATTTGTTCTCACTAAGCAAGTTTATTTTAGTCACTTGTAATTGGTCACTGTAACACTCTGGTCACTGTAAGTTTAGCTAAATAATTAATGAATGCTCAGTGTAGTTATACAGGGTATATGAAAGGCATTTTTTTCCTACTTTGTCAAGTTTAGTCAATATAATATATAGTCATTATTATAGTCATTATATTAGTCAATATAATGAAATATAACAGCTAAATTCTCACTGATCAGTGATAGCAGAATAGAATGTTTCAATGTGCTTTTATATTAAAAAGAAAGTAAGCACTTTTACAATTATGCGCTTCAGAGTAAAATGTGTTCATGTATAAATAACATTTCCTGTGAATTAGAACTGCTAAAGAAATGCCTGAAATAAGTGCATGTGCTAAAGACACATTTGTCCACTGCTATAAGGAAAGCATGTCAGTGATGTGACTTCACATTACATCCAGTGATACAGTGACCAAAGTGGAAGAAAGAAAATAAAGGAAAGGAAGGGAAAGAAAAAGAAAGAAAACAGAAAGAAAGAAAAAAAAAGGAAAAGAGGGAAAAGAAAAAGAAAGGAAGGAAGGAAGGAAAAGAAAGAAGGAAAAAAAAGCAAAGGAAAGAAGGAAAGTAGAAAGGTGTGAGTAGGCACAGGGATCCTGCCAAATATCACATCCTAAGCAATCTTCTAAGTTGGACCAAAAACTCATCTTTCTTACACTGAAATTCTGATAACAATCACAAACAAGTGGATTTAAGTATTTTCATGACAAATAAACAACAAAACAGCCAAATTGGATTTTGATTTACATTACACTGCTAAAACAAAAGGTATGTACCCATCTCACTGAAAAAATGGGCAATGGCATTTCATTTTCTGTATCTGGATAGTTCTAAATTGTATATTATGTTCTGGTATGGATACTGTTTTCACAAAACTTATTTATCTGACTACTAGAGGAACCTTTCTAGATTTATAGAACCATCTGCTGGTAAAAATTAAAGGCTACTTTATGCCTAGCAAAACTTAAAATAATGTTTTGTTCCACAGATAAGCTTATATTGTACATAAAAGCCTGCATACCATCTCAAAATATGGTCTGATTGATCACCTTGGTGTTGGTAGGAAAACTGTTTCCTTATCCAGCATTCCATAGTTGTGTGAACAGAACGTATTTTAACACTATTTCTATTCACAGCTTAAGTGAATCATTTCCCTTATAATTCCTCACCCCCAACTATTCATTTATGTACAGATGAGCAAAGCACTTTGATGAAAGTAGGTTCCAGAATAGATTAAAACTCCAGAATTTGCAAGTTTATTTTTGCAGATTGGAATGATATAAGGAGCCATAAGGAAAAAAAAAATAAAAAACTTTACTACAGATTACATGTTTAAAATAAAATATCGTTTACTTCATTCCTCCTCCACATCAAAATAACTTCAAAGACCTACATGAGTATAATGTAATTAACGCAATTAATTTAACCCAATCTTAGTAATAGTATGCCTTCCAAAATATCACATATGGAAAATAATTTGTGCTCATTCTACACCTTACTCAATGCTAATTTAGGCAAGCTATAATAAATTCACATATTTTTGTCTGCGGTAACATTGCACACTAGTAGCGATGAAAATAGATCCTATTTATGTCCATATATGCACTCAGGGCTAGCTGTGTCTTCAATCAAGAATGCTGCACAACTATAGATCACTGAATTAAATTCTGCCTACTTTACTATTTCTTCTATAAAGAACTGCCTTTGTCTTGCTGATTCTGAGACACTCAAACCTTCCCAGGGAATGCCATATTTAGAGCATATTTAGGTGCATAATCAGTTTCATCCTCAAAATTAGCCATGTGCCAGCAGTAGTACCTCAGAGTGTTAACACATAGGCTTTACCCAGTAAAAAATATAAGCTCAATTAGCACTGAAGGAAATGGACAATTGTTGAACGCTGTTCATTAAGCATTTTCCAAGTCCAGTTAGGCTGAGGCCTAGACATCTTTTTTTTCTGAAACAGATCTGTATATCTAAGAAAAGCTATCTTTCATAAAAAAAAAACAAAAACAAACAACAACAACAAAAAAACAAATAATAAGAAAAATTTGTTTGCATCTCATGTATTTCCCTGACTGAGTAATATTAAATCTGCTTCATTTACTAATTACACTGACTTATTTCTTCTTCCTTTTGGGGGCAGGGAGAGTGAAATTACTGAGTACTGTTTTGCCTGCATATTTTCAGTGTTCAGATGTGTACTTTACACAGTCACCTAAGCATGCATTTTTGCAATTAAATAAGCCTTACTACACAAAGAGAGATTTCAGATTTTTATTCAAAAATCGCAAGAAAATCAACGATTCAGCATATGGAGGCTTTCAAGGTACATCGATCACTGCATGGCAAATTCACGTAACTTCAAAAAGCTTGTATTTATAAATAGGAGTTGGGAATGGGAAAAGGTTTGTATTTATGGAAAAAAAAATCTTTGCAAAAGCAACTAATTCTTACCATTTTTAGGTTCTGTTAAGTCTTGGGATTGCAGTTTCTCTCAGGTAGCACAAGGATCTGAAAACAATTTAAAAAAAATCATAATGAAAACAAACGTAATTCCAACTGTCGCAATATTTAAAAGGCTTTTTTTTTTTTTTTCCAGTGTAACAGTGAGTGAGCCAAGTATAAGCTCTAGTGGTTAAGATTAAAGTTATGCAAATTATTCTAACCACATGCACACTTATATATCATGTTCCTCTGCTCTTCAGGCTTATATATAGGACAAAGGAATCCCTAGTACCTGGATTTGCAAAACCCTCTGCTATTCATAGCACTCAGTACTTCTCTGAAGAACCGTAATGGTTAAGGCACCTAAAAATCAGTCAAGGGGACAAAATCCATCATCCTACGCTTACTGTGAAAGGTGGTCCATTGTTTGCAGGCGTACTACAAAGTGTGGTTTTTTGCACTCGAGAAACACGCATTACAGTGTCAGGCATTCACAGTGTAACGGCCCAGAGAGTAGGTATTTTTGGAAATGGCACTGCATTACATAACCTCCAGTTTTCTCTCCCCCTATTCCACACACACACACACACACACTCGCACGCACACACCTATTCTAAATGGGCGGTGGGGGGGAGGGAAGAGTAGGTCCCACTTCGTTCAAATTACTGCTCTTAACTGAGTGAATTTGCAGCACACCTCCTTTATCAGTTCTCACAAAGTGACAAATAAAGTTCTCTTCTACTGATTATACATTCCTTACCTACAGTGTGTATGTACGAGATATAATTAGGTACGAGCCGTATGTTTACACACCAGTACATACATACATGCTGGGTAGAAAACTGCAAACTCATATCTATAAATGGACGTAGAAACATTTGAAAGAATGCACATCACAAAACGCACACCAAAATACATTTGTTTTCGCGTGCTTTTTTTTTTTTTTTTCCCCTCTCTCTCTCTCTCTAAAGAACCACCCAAAATTTAACTGCTGCACATGCAAAAAAGCGCAGAAGGCTGTTGCAAGAATGACTGCTTTCTAAAAATAAACACCAGCAGCCTGAGAGGAATCCAGTGTCAGGGCGGAGAAGAGGGAGATTCGTTTTACAAGGGAGAAGAAAAGAGACAAAAACCCAATCCTAAAGCCTTGCATGCATGCTAAAAAACCTAAGTGCATTAAATTCAGAAATGCATTTTGGTGGTTTTGGAGTGAAAAACCAAAGCAGAAAGGAATCATTTTTTACAAAACCACTCCTCATCTCCCCTCGCGTGTGTACAGCACGATCCCCAGCCCAGAAATCCAGCCTCAAAGCACAAAGACAAAGAGTTAAGCACATATACTGCACGTTCGCTCATCTCCTTTAAGAAAGCCTGTTCTGGAAACGTGCACCGAGAGGGTGCTGCAAGCCGCAGCACGGTCCAGCTAAGGGCAAAAGGAAACGAAGAGAAAGAAAACAAAGAGAGAGAGGATTAATTAAAGTAAAATGAAATTCTGTGGATTGGAATTGCATATACTTACAGACAAAAGCCCCCGCGCCCTGCTCACTTTCTGTCCCTTCTACATGATCTGAAACACAAATGTGGATTAAAAAAGGGCAGCATGCTACAGAGGGAATTTATAGTTGGGGGAGTGGAGAGAGGGTAGGGGGTGTGGGGAGAAATGACTGCACCTCTTCCAAAGTGCAGCCGTGGAGGGAAAAAAAAAAAAAAAAAAAAAGGGGGTGGGGGGGGGTGGCGGGGGGAAAGTCTCCCTCTCTCTCTCTCACTCACTCTCTCTCTCTCTCTCGGGCTGCGATTTGGTTGCCAGCGCTGGTTATATTGAACAATGAGCTAATTCTGATGGTAGCTGGCTGCCTGCCAGCTCCCCCCCCCCCACACCCCCCCCCCCCTTCCGATCCCCTCCTTACACATACACACTCCCCTCCGCCCGCCTTCCCCCGTCCGTCCGCCCGTCCCCCCACCCCACCCTACGCTACCCTACCCTACCCTACTCCCCCCCCTCCCCCCTCCCACCCGCTGCTGCAGCGCCAGACTGCTTAGTCTGCAATAATCCGCAGCCGCACGTCCCCGCGCTGTCTGGCGGCCGGGCCAGCGACCGCCCCGCCGACGGCCGCAGCGGACGGCGCGGGAGGCGGCGCTCCCCCTCAGCCCCCCCCCCCCCCACACACACCCCGGCCAGGCGCGGAGCGGGACCGGCGCTCTGAACGGGAGCGGGGGAGGGAGCGACCACATACTGTAATAATAACCCTGCGGCAGCGGCTGCAAAGGGCATCTGAGGAGAAGGGGAGGGAGACGGAGGCGGCCGCCCGCCCGCCGCTTCGCCTCGCCGGTGCCCGTCTAAAAGAAAATGGTGGGCGGGAGGAGGGGTGCTGCGGCACCGAGAGCTGCGCCCCGCGGGGCTCCGGGAGCCGCCCCTCGGGCCGCGCCGTGCCCCCCGCCCGCCTTCCTTCCTTCCGAGCGGCGGCGGCAGGTGCACGGGGCCCGGCCGCGGCCGGGACGAGGCGGCGGGGCACGGCTCCGGGCCGTGCGGAGGAGCGGCCAGGTGCCGGGAGCGGGCTCGGTGCTTGAGCGCGGGAACGGCCACGCGGAGCGCAACATGGTGGCTCGGAAGGCAGCAGCGCCTAGAGCGGGGGACGGCGCGCTCAGGAGTAGCTTTACCCCTGCGTTACCCCGTATTTGCTACGCAGAAATAGATGGTGAAAAGAGAAACGAGTGCCGCGTTACCCCGCGGCACGTGCAGCTGCCTTCCTTAAAGCTGAAAGCGTAGAATGATACGTGCTGCAGGCTAGGTGAAAGTTCAGCCTCCTCCCTCTTGCATTTTTTGAGCGATGAACCCTGTTTTTCATATTCACTCCCCGTGAAACTGCACTTTCTGTTGGTGCACGCGGGATTTCCATTGTAGAATGTAGACAGCGTGCTTGAGCAGCCCTGCACCGCTAGATCAGCTGCCACTTCGCTGGCCGTGCCCTGCAAGCGTATCAGCTTACAGAGACGTGGGCAAGAGGAGGGAGATAAGTGGGACACGGGCAGCCCCTGGTACTTAAATCTGTGATGAGCTGTGATAGTAATTCTAACTTCGGTGCATTAGGCTCGGATTGTTATCCGCTTAGGGCACATTACTGCATCATGCAGTTATTCCGTTTCCTGGAACAAATTTCCTCAAAGAAACCGGAGGATCTTCCATCCCCACTGTTTTCTGTTGGATTTCACTCTTCTGGTACAGAAGGCTTCACCTCAGAGACAGACACCTTTCTGCCAATCTCTTTCACTCTTTGAAATAAAAAAAATACTGAAATTATTAGTCAAAATTCTTTATTTTCTTCTGTGCTTTATCTACTTGATATTTCTTGTGTCTCTTTTGGGCTTTGTTGTTATTTATTCATTTTTGGTTTTGTTTTCCCTCATGCAATTATTCTTTACCTATGTGTTCAGAGCGGTAAAAAACGTTAGGATGCAGAGAATCTCCAAAAGGTAAAATGCTGATCTGTGAGGAAGTGTCAGTTTGGTTTTCTGTTTTTTTTTTTTTTTTTTTTTCCGTAGCTGGGATCTTCAGTCTGGCTGTGACTCCAGTGACAGACCTTCCTCTTATTCTCTTGAATCATTAACATAGAACTTCATTTTTACAAATAGGGAATGAAGGTAAATTGTTGTACTATCTCCAGGAAGACTAGATTTAACCTCAAGCCTAATTTTTACACTCTGTGGTTACCTAAGCCAGTCTGACTTTGTTTTGTGGTCAATTTTAGATGGGGAGGAAAAGTTTGTTCTTCCTGCTGCCTCTCAGCTCTGACCGTTTCCTTTGATTCTTTTTCCTTTATTTCTCTCTTTGGCCATGACCTATAAAACCTAAAATTGATAAAGCCCTGACTTACAAAGCGTTATGATTGTGGAAGTAGCCTAAAACGGACTTGCAAAGCAAAGAGAGCATAAGAGGCTGATGGGAAGGTAAAAGCAGGAGATGTTATGCATACAACATATCCTGTTTATAAAGCAGCAACTGGGAAACTCCATAACTTGCAGTGTACAGACATGAAACAGTCACCAGAATCACTTTGAAATTGTCCTTCCCAGTTCTAACAGTGAGCAGAGAAGCTGTGTCTCCAGAATCTTTCAGCCATTGATTACATTGTTTGTGTACAATGCAGGAAATTAACAAGATTCTGATCTGGAAATGGGTCGTATTCAAGTATGGCACAGGTAATGTAGAGAGCTGCTAGCTTATGTGACAAAATGGCTACAGATTGCCTGGTGCACCTGAAACAAGGAAGTGGGAGGATGACAGATGAGATGCTGGTAAAAACAGGCAGTTTTGTAACTGAATCCGGGTCATACATTCAATTTGTTAGTACAGATCATCAATAAAAGCAAATTTAGTTATACTTTTGCAGCTTTTGTGAATATGCAGCTTTTCAAAGTTCTGTCATTCCGGAGCACTCTCATGGATATAACCTTGAGACCACATAGCACCACAGAGAATACCCACATGTAAGCATGAAGAATCACCAAGACTGGAAAAGACCTCTGAGGTCATCCAGTCCAGCTGTTCCAATATTTCCCACTAAACCATGTCACTCAGTGCAACATCTAAACAATTTTTGAACATCTCCAGGGATGGTGATTCTACCACCTCCCTGGGCAGCCTGTTCCAGCACCTGACCACTCCCTCAGATAAATATTTCCTAACATACAACCTCAAAATTCCCTGCTGCAAATTGAGGCCATCCCCCTCATTGTATTGATATTACAGGTCAAAAGGCCTATTGCCACCTCACCACAACCTCCCTTCAGGTAGTTGTATAGAGTGATGAGGTCAACCTCTCTTCTCTAGACTGAACAAACCCAGCTCTTTCAGATGCTCCTCATAAGGCTTGTTCTCCTTCCAGAGACTCCTCACCTGCTTCATTGCCTTTCTCTGCACGCAATCCAGGGCCTCAGTGTCCTTCTTGTAGTGAGAGTCCCAAACTGAACACAGTACTCAAGGTGCAGCCTCACAGCTGAGTTACAGAGGGATGATCATGTCCCTGCTCTTGCTGGGAGGATCTGATACCTGATATAAACCAGGATGCCATTGGCCTTCTTGGCCACCTGGGCACACTGCTGACTCGTATTTAAGCACCTACCAATACATCCAGGTCCATTTCCTCTGCACAGTCTTTCAGCCATTCTGCCCCAAACCTGTATGTAGCGTTGTCTGGTGTTGCGGTCAAAGTGCAGGACCCAGCACTTGGTCTTGTTGAACTTCATCCCATTGGCCTCAGCCCAGTGGTCCAGCCTTTCCAGATCTCTCTGAAAGACCTTCCTACCCCCAGGCAGACACTTCCTCCCATCTTGGTGTCCTCTGTGAACTTACTGAGGGTGCAGTCAGTACCCTCATCCAGGTCACCAGCTGGATTTAACTCCATTCACCAGACAGATGTGGCATACGATGAAAGCTTTTCATTTCTTGACAATTCTTCTACCACTTGCACTATTCTACTCTTAAATTCTCTTAATCAGTAAACTAACTCTTGGATGGAAGAGGCTGATTGCATTGCTGTAGCTAGAAACCTCAGTGTATTTTCCATGTATTTAGTGTAGATCATATGCTAGTTATCAGATATTATGAGTGATTGTTGGTTTTTTTTTGGTAACTAAATTGAAGTTTGAAGGAGAGTCTGTCCACTGACTGGCTTTTTAAGAGGGCTTAATCTGTGGGATACATTTCCAGAGTGGTCTTCTAGAGGTTGGATTCAGAGGGCTTCTTTTTCCAGCGTATCTCCAAATCTATTAAAATTTTGTTCTCATTTATTTTTATTACCAAATAAAATGAACTATGCATAAATAGCTGATGGCATTGAGTTATCTGGAAGACTTCCATCTAAGATTAGTTTGTCATTACATAAACAAAATGTTAAGATTTTTTTTTTTTTTCTGATGCTCCATCAGAGAACAGCTTGGATCAAAGAACTGTACATCGGGTGAAGTAAAATATCTTCTGTATGAACTTGTTTGCATTTAACTTCCAGAAGGAATTAATTGTTAACCCACTTCAGTTCCTCTGCAATAATGACAGACACTAAGCACTTGAGAGAAAGATCAAAATATGTGGAATACTTCAAAAATATACCAGTGGAAGAAAAATCATTAACCTTGATCATGGCAAAGCCTGTACAGTTAGGTTAGCCCCCTTGATTTCCTGGAATCTTCCTGCATATTTACAGCTAACTACACTTTAAGCATACCAAAGTAAAGCTGAAATTCTAGATCCAATAAAATTCATGGGAATTTTGCTGCTTGGGTAACATGTTTTTTCTACAGATTAAGAACACAGATTGAGTGTTGTAAAAGAAAAATCAGTATACTTTGATCATGATTAGTGGAAAAAGAAAGAGAAGAAATTGAAAAGATGGAGCGAAATTTCATCCCTGAAACATTCTGAGGTGAGTGGTGATCCAAAGGAAGCAGTAGATATTAAAAGAGAACTGTTACATGAGGGATAAAATGTATAATAACAATGTATAAAATGTATAATAACAGTGACTGTTTTTGTTCCAGTCACTAGCAATTCATAATTTCCAAACTGGCAGCTGTGCACTTGGAAAACAGCAGCCAGAGCACCAGTGCAGGCCTAAGGCTCCCGGACATGTACTGGAATGTTCTAGCATCATTAACAGCAGAAAACAAAACAAAACAACAACAACAACAACAGCAACTAAGAAAAGAGATAC
Organism: Callipepla californica brunnescens; assembly: GCA_023055505.1. Lineage (NCBI taxonomy): Eukaryota > Metazoa > Chordata > Aves > Galliformes > Odontophoridae > Callipepla > Callipepla californica. The sequence continues at coordinate 2,886,923 of JALIRH010000023.1, read as the reverse complement.
AGTGGCTGGCTTACTTGTCAGTCTTCCCCTGCAAATGCTCTTCCTGATCCTTATGTAGGAGTGCCGCCCTGAAACGTTAATTCCAGCTAGTCCCAGTCAGGGGTGTTGGGATCTTGGGCAGCCTGATCTAGTAGGTGGCAACCAGTTGCCAACAGCAGGGCATTGGTACTAGCTGGTCTTTAAGGTCCCCTCCAAACTATGCCATTTAAATCTTAACAGGACAGAGTTTGACTCTTAAAAACAAAAACAAACAAACAAAAAACCCCACAGTACATCTCATTTTGTACCTCTTACCTGACAAGTCCATCAAGTATTGTTTAATTCTTATGTTTGAGTAAAACTGAACTATCATTGCCCAGACAGGATTTACAGTTCCCATTGGTTTTACAGAAGGTTAGAACATTTAAAATTTGGATTGACTTGTCAGTGCTTAATTGTGGATCTGGACTGTCAAAGTATTCTCTACATGCTGAGAAGATTGAGTCGTCGGAGCTCAAAAGAAGAACCTGATGTGTGGTTGTTCTAAAGCCCGTGGCTTTCATTTTCATATAACAGTAGCATTGTCTTTTTCTGTCTACAGTGATGCCATTAAATGATGGTCTGTAGAGTATGGTATGATATGTATTTGACTACTGAATTTTGGTTTGAACAAATTATGTTCAACAACTTGAGGAAGACAAAAAATGTTCAGAAACTTGCAAAAGAATTTACAGTTGGGATTTTACTCATTGCAAACCCAGGTGCTTAAAAGCAGAGGCAGCATGTGTAGTTCTGAGAGTAACTGGGAGGTGACTGTTTTGAGGGGGAAGAATTAGCATGCCCTCCCTGGAGAACAAGGTCAAGAGCAGAAAGAAGAGACAACAGAGAAAGTCTTAGTCATTATCAATATGCGGAATACACGTTACAATGTTAATCATGGGATTTGTTATTTTTAATAGCCAACTAAATCAAATTAAAACACAATAGCAACTTGAATCATACATGTGTACTCTGCACAATACGTGACAGTTCCTAACTTAGGCTGACATTCTTTGTATGTTATTTTGATATATGCACTTGCAGTGTTGCTGTAGCTGCTCTGCTTAAGAAACATGAGATGAAGCCCAGCTCTGTAACTCACATTACATACTGTAGCATTTATTCACAACAGTTTTTGCGCAGAAGACAGTGTGTTAAATGCTGTTCCAAGTAATGGTTCAAGAGATAACTCTTGCTATGCCATTCAATTAAATAAACACTGTTTTGTTTGAATTAATGAGTGTTCATTGAATTAAAAATGTAGGTTTTTTTTATTATGACAAGATTTCCATTGTTTGTTTGTTTGTTTGTTTATTTTTTTGGGGGGAGGGGTTTCAGCAACTTAGTGAGGACCTCCTAGATTAGCTTAGTCAACACTTAAGAGGGATAAGACCAGGTTAAGTTTAGCTACCAAGGTGAGTTTAAATTTAAATATATTTTATATGGATTGCAAGAAACGAGGATTTTTTGTTGCTGTCTTGAAAGCAGGATTGGAAGATAGGCATTTGATCTCAATCCGTTCTGCAGGTTTTTTCAGATGCCTGGATTTCAACTTTTTTCTCACTACGGTGGAATTAAGTACAAACAATCAGAACTATTATTCTAGATTAAGTACAAGAATATTCGAGATCACTATTTGCAGTCATGCTGGCAGTTTCTATGTTTTGGACATACGGTATCACAACTCCATTATTGTCACTACATTAGAAAACATTCAAGTATCTCTGTCATTTCTGCAGCCAGTCATGAAAAGGTGGGTCTATAAAAGCAATCACAAAAGTGAACAGTTTGGGGCAGACACAAACAGAAGTATTTCTGTTTGAAGAATACATAAAGGAAAATAGCAGCCAACATATCCAGCAGTACTTAGGGCCTTTTGATTCTGCAGAATAGACCACAGCATTTCCTTTAAAGTATTTCAGGCCTTGTATCAATAAAATGTGTAGCTGTGGAATTTGCGAGCATGGAATTAATGACATTTTTTTGGCTAGCTTAAAAAGCTCAAAAACAAAAAATATTTTTTTCCCTTTAACTATAACAAATCTTATCTTTTTTACTAGGGAAAGAGACGGTAAGAATTAAACTGCCCACAGTTCCTTTTTCTTTTTCTTTTTTTTTTTTTTTCTGCTGACATTGCACTATGCTTTCTTTGATCGTCTATATCATAGTATAATTTTTTTCTCTTTCAGAAACCTACAGGGTATTTCTAGAACTTCCCTTAAACCCATATTGTTTTATCCTGCGGGAAAGAGTCCTGTTTTTGTTTCCTGATAATACTTCCATTCATTTTGTAGAGAGTATACTTCAGTTTATTATTCTGCATCTAATGACTCTCTCTTTTTTGCTTTTTCATAGTAGCGACTGAAGAACCAGGCAGTAAAAGAATGAGGTTAAAAGAAGTTAAAAGATCCTTTTTAAAATGGTGAATAGAGGTGCTCCCTTAAAGACTTGTGTGTATATATGTTAGAACTAGCAGAGCTAGCAGAACAGTCTGTCTGTTTCACCACTTTGGTAAAGCCTGGGATTTATCAACCCCAAAATGTCACTGAAAGAAATGATGCATTTTTGACAAAATAACATAACAGAACATAATATAACCATGACATTTTTTTTTCTTTGTTTTACCAGATCTGATCAGTTATGCCTTATTTTACACTGGTTGATGAAAATTTGCTTCTGGCCTTGGAGAGATAATCACTCACCCAGCATTTGCCAAATATCCTTTGTAGAATATCATATATGCTTATTTTGTGTGTAGTATTCCCAACACACCTGCTTTGCCACTGTCAGAGATGCTGCTGGGGGAAATGGACATTCTATCAGGGACCAAAAGATTAAGATCACTCTTGCATTCTGAAATTATGGAACAGTCATAAAAATGCAAAGTGGTTCCTTCTACAATCTACTCACTTATATATAACTGCAAAATGTTTTTATTAAAGATAGCTGTGGTTAATTCTTAATAAAACTAGTGCTTTGTCCTCCTGAACAGTTACAACTGAAGTGTTTGAACGATATGCTGGAGGTGGAGAATTGGGGGCAGAAGACTGTACACTGAGGCAGCTGAACATTACAACCTAGTGTGCTTTCAATTCTGCAGATGTCTATGTTATTTGCTATTAATAAGTTAATAATGTCTTTCAAGTGGCTTTTGGTGGAAACTCTGTGGTTTGTGTCTGGCACTAAAAAAAGCTTTGTTCATGATCTTTTTGGAGTTATCTAACTCAAACAGTATGTATTTCGGCATTACGTAGCACTGTTATAGAAGCAATCCTAAACTAAACAGGGCAATCCTAAATCCTAAACAGAGCTTACTATTTATTAGTGCAGAAAGAATGACAAAACTTTTAAAGAAGTAAAGAAAAGGGGAAGGGATAGGATAGAAGAGGAGAGGAGTGCAAAATGGGGGAAAGGAAAAGAAGGTGAAAATAAAAGAGGAAAAAGAGGAAAAGCAAGAGGAAAAAGCAAAAACCTTTATGAAAAGGTTTAGCATGGAAATGCGTAAGAGCAGCTTTAACAGCTGTGAACTGTGAAATAACATTCGACAGACAGTAGGAAAGTTTGACTGGATTTATTAATGCTTCTGATGATGTTAGATTTCCTTCTTTGTCCTCTTTCTATCATTCATGCATAACATGAATGACATGTTCTATATTTATAAACACACTATACTTGCATCATGAGCTTTGTCTATTTGCAAAAATGTGTACTGAGTTCAGAACCCTCTCCCACAATGATATGGAAGGGCTCCAGAATTTTAAAGATATTCTGGGTGATATTTTTATAAAGAACCATTAGAAGATACATTTGAAAACTACAAGCCATTTTAAAAGCTTTAAAATATTAGACTTGCTCCAAATGAAACACCTATTTCCTTTCAAAATCCTAAATGTCAAAATCATCTTGTCAAAGTAATTTTCAACTTTTTCTGGGAAAAGTATTTTGAGCTACTGACTCTCATAAGAAACTAGAACAAGGGAGTCTTTTAAAAGGTAGTGTAGTCAGCATTAGGTTCATCATAAACAATGATTACTAATCACAGAAGCGTAGAACAGCTTTGATTGGAAAGGACCTTAAAGCCTACCCAGTTCCAACTCCACGCTATGGGCAGAATTGCCACCCAGTGGATCAGGCTGCACAGGCCCCATCCACATGGCCTTGAATGCCTCCAGGGATTTGGGGCAGCCTGTGCCAGTGCCTCACTACTTTTCTAAAGCATTTCTGCCTAATACCTGACCTAAATCTCCCCTCTTTTACTTAAAATGCACTCTCCCTTGTCCTATCACTATGAGACAATGCAAAAAATTCTGTCTCCCTCCTGTTTTTACCCTCAATTTTAAGTACTGGAAGGCCTCAGTGAGGTCTCACCAGAGCCTGCTCTCCTCCAGGCTTAACAAGGCCAGGTATCTCAACTGTCTTCATAGAAAAGGTGCTCCAGCTCTCTGATCATCTTCGCCATCCTCCTCTGCACATACTGGGTAGTTTCAATCATAGTTTACATTTAAAAATAAGGAAAAAGCAAAACCAGAGCAACACAAGCTGGCAAATAAAAGAAGTTTGTTGTGGATTTTCACATGGTGCCCTTTCTGGTTCCTACACTCCTTCCTGAAGGAACAGAGGCAACAAGCAGAGACATGAAGCAGCAGAGACAGGATGGACAAAGACCATGAGCAGGGCTGCCACAAGCTTCTTTTGATGCACTAAGCAAATTGTGATGAGCTCCTGTCCTGAAAGGCCAAGATGGAACAGCTGATGAGAGTGAAAATAATTTTCTCAAGTGAAATAATATGGACAACATTTGCCAGTGTCTGCATATGAGATTACACACCTACAGAGTGAGCCAGTCTTCAAAGGCAATGAACACACGTTTTACCTTCACAGTTCTTTTAAATCCAAGATTTTATCTGTCTTAGAAAATCAGTTTTCATCTAGATCCAACTGTAAGATCCTGATTGTAATTAGAGTTGGTGACTTGATGTGTTTTCAAAACTGACGTGAGTGACACCTGCTTCAAGATGTATTTACACTGCCAGAGAGATAAACAGTTATCTTGCATATAGAAACATGATACAGTTGTTTGAGACTACAAGTTTGGTTGATAAAGCAATAAAGTTGATAGAACAGTTTCTGTTTAGAGTTTGACTTGGTGCTCATTACATTTTGACTAAGTAGAGAGATAAATTCAAAATCCCCACAGACTGTGCTCACTGGACAAAACTCCAACTAACTGCTAGTTGTCAGAAAGAATTTGTGCACAAATTACTGTCTATGCAGTGAAAGGCACGGTGGCTTTTGGCCATCCACTACTTAAAACAGACCAGGAATTTCACATATTGCATTAGGAGAGCTGCCATTTTTAATATACATTTCAGAAAGTCTTGCAAAATGAAGGGGATGCATCAACAAAGCAAAATGATCCATGCACTCTTCATCATTCCCCAGTGTTGTAACTCTATTTGACAAACAATAACTAGATTAAGCTGCTCTGATGACAGCCACTGTCCTGACTAAACCTTACTCAGAAGAATCTCAAGGAAGATGCTGATATACAAGAAGCTGGATTTACAGGGTTACAGTTAGTCACATTTCTTTAAAGTATCATATATTACTGTATCATTCTGTAATATTACATAATTCAGCATCTTCACTAACAGTCAGAATAATGAGGAAAAGCACAGCATTGGTAAGTTTGCCGGTGACCCTAAGTTGGGAGCAGTGCCTAATATACAGAAAGCTGTACAGCCATACAGAGGGACCTCTAGAAAGTGGAGAAATGGGCTGGCAGAAGCCACACGAAGTTCAAAAAGAAGTGCCACATCCTGCACCCTAGGTGGAATAACTCCAGGCACCAGGACATGCAGGGGCGTCCCATCTGGAAGGCAGCTCTGCAGAAGAGGACATTGGGTTCCTGGTGGGCACCAAGTTGAAGAAAATTTAGCAAAGTGCCCTTGCTGATAAGAAGGGTAATGGTGTCCTGGGCTGCATTAGGCAGAGCGTGGATGGCACTTTGAGAGAAGTGATTCTTCCCCTCTACTTAGCTATGGTGAGGCCCTGCCTGGAATAGTGGATCTACTTTTAGATGTTTTTGAGAGAGCCCAAAGAAGAGCCACCAAGATGATCGAGGGACTGGAAAAACTGTCCTCTGAAGAGATGCTGAGATGGAGAAGAGGAGACTCAGGAGGATCTCATCAATGTATGTAAATATCTGAAGGGAAAGTATAAAGAAGGTAGTTCTTGTCTCATTTCTGTGCTTGCCAGTGACAAAAACGTAAGCAGTGAGCACAAACTGAAACACAGGAGATCAGCCAGGAACATGAAAGGCATATTCTTTAGTGTGCAGTTAAGAGTGCACTATAATAGGTTGCCCAGAGAGGTTGTGGAGACTCCTTGGAGATGTACTACACCAAAATAGGATGCAAAAAATGATCTTAAAGACCTGTTACTGAATATCAAGAGTCCTTTAAAATTATTAAAATATTCTATTCATAGTTTTCTGTCTTACCTGGAAACTGTTATAGATACTGACTCAATTTGTGGGATGTCTGGTGTTTTTATCTTCGCTCAGTTAGTGCAGACTGAGAAGGATGTCTTGTGAAAATGTACAAGCCTTCCTTTTCTGGAACTGTCAGGAATTAACTGTTCCTCTGCTTTTGGTCAGTGCTTGGCTGAACGTAACCCAGTAACATGCCCAGGTAGCGATGGCACCCTGGCTTGTATCGGAAAGAGTATAGCCAGCAGGAGTAGGGAAGTAATCATCTCCCTGGGGCCACACCTCAAATGCCATGTTCAGCTTTGGGCCCCTTACTACAGCAAAGATATTGATGCCCTGGTGTATGCCCACAGAAGGGCACTGGAACTGCTGGGGGAGTCTGGAGCACAGGTCTTATGAGGAGCCTCTGAGAGAGCTGGGATTGTTTAGTCTGTGCAAGAGTAGGCTCAGGGGAGACCTTGACAGTCTCTGTAACTACCTGAAAGGAAGTTGTGGCCATGTGGAGATTGGCCTTTTCTCCTGTAACTTGTGTTAGGATGAGAGGGAATGGCCTGAAGTTGTGCCAGGGTTCATGTTGAGTATTAGGAAAAATTTCTTCTCTGGAGGAGCGGGCAAGGGCTGGAATGGGTTGCCTGGGGAGGTGGCGGAGTCATCATCCCTGAAGGTGTTCAAGAAACATTTAGATGAAGTACTAAGGGACATGGCTTATTGAGGTTATATTGGTGGTAGGTAGGTGATTGGTGATTCTATGATTCTTTGATTCTGTGTTCGTGCCTATGGCCAAATTGCTGCCCTTTAAAGCAATTTTTCTGGTCTTGGGAAAAAAAGAGGGTTTGAAAGGTGAAAATACTGAAGAAAGAGAAAGGGCAAAAGTTCAACCAAGCAGCTAATATTTAACTGTAGGTTACGGAGGTCTTCAGCAGATTGCTGTTCATGAATCTAATTGGTCTATCATCTGATACATTGTTAGCTGAGTGAGACTTACTGGATCAAGCTTGTTTTTTAGTACGTAGATATCTGTGTCACTTAATGCCTACAGTATGGTCAGGAATAACTGGCATTCATGCTTTCTGAAACAATAAAAATGTGGTGGTCTAGGAAGCAATGCAGATTAGTTGAGAAGGCCATTTCAGAATAGTGCTGTGGTTCTATGTGCAGTATGGAGAGACACATAACCACAGGCCTTTATTGTCTTCCATGAGGGGTACTGTTTGTTCAGCTCTTCTTTTATGTTACTACACTACATGCCATCAACTTGTGTTTTACCACAATGATGGCCCTGTTTCCAAATTTTAAATGAACAGAGAATATATACTATTATATGCTTTCTTCTACTGCTACTATTCAGATTCTTTCCATCACCAATAAGATTCTGCTGTTTGATCCCATGGTGAAGTCATAATCCTGAATTTATGTTATGATAGGCTGTTGCCCTGGAAATGGTGATTTTGTACTTCCACACAATAGCAATTTGAAATGGTAAAAAAGACATAGATTGCTTAGATTGAAATCTCATTTTGGGTTTTTAATAACCATGCATTTTCCCTTAAATTTCTTTAGGATAAGTAGAAAATTGCTGGGTTTTAAGTCAAAGGTTTATAAAAACGTTCACACTTCAAACCTCTTGCAGTATAAGAATGATCATTTAATTATGTTTTAAAGTCAAAAGGGAGATGCAGTCTGGTTTTTCTGAGGCCAGCTTTCAAGCAGTAATACTATAGTTACATTTTTGGAGGAGTTTTGTTCTTTCTAGCATTGCTTAGTGGCTCTGGGTAATATTTTTCAAAGTTGCTTGAGAAAACTGTACTTAGGGAAAAAAAAAAAACCAAACACGTCCATCTTGTTATGAAATCTTATGCATCTAATAAAATAACATGTGAAAGAATAAATAGTAAAGAATATCTTAATACATTGTTTTATAAATAAACAAGCTTAAATCTTGGCTCTCCCATCTGTTTATTTCCATACATACATTTTAACCATTTAAGATGGCACCTGGCAGGAGTGTGTTTTTTCTTGGTTATATCACAGTCCATACTGATTAACTACAGACTGATTTTTTACAGATGTGCACCTCATATTCCTCTTACAATATATTTTGGGGTATTTTTAGTATGTATGGTGAGGGGAAAGTAGTGGGTGTTTTGGATTATACAGACTAGAGCCGTGGCTTATGGTGACACTTTTTTTTTTTTTTTTTTTTTTCCTGGCAGTATAGTTCTGATGAATTCAATGGGCTTTTGGTCAAGCCCTTAGACTCATCTTCAGCAAAATAACTCAGGTCTCTACTTTCCAGTTGCCTGAGAATCACAGGTGCTTAGCTGCAAGCTGCATTGCTTAAATTCCCCCAATATAAAATGGGTGTTATGCAACATGATTAGTAGGATGATATATCTCTGACCAACTAATGAAGGGCTCATTACTCTTATCTCAGATCAGCTCACAGACCCAGGATTTTACTGAAATAATAGCTATAGCTTGAATTCTAAAGTAACCATGGTGATGGGAAATGCTTCACGGTATTTACGAGCCAAGAGACTGTCTCATCTGGAAGGGTGACCTTAACACACTTTTGCAGTCCTTTATCATCTTCAGTCCAAAGGACTGCAATGTATTTTACTTTGAATTTTGCTCTAAAAAGAGCAGAAGGCTTCAGTTAGTGTTTACTTCTCCTCTTGTCAGAAGTGAACTTCTAGACTTCTCTTCTTCTGAGATTCAATGGCCTCTATGTCCTCCATGTCAAAATGCACAAATCTGAATTTCTTCAGCATCTGGATTTTTATTCCTTCTGAAATTTGTCTTTACTTGCATGTTTCCTGCCTGCAGCATGGTAACTTTTCTCCATTACAATACAGCATTTTTACTGCCATGGAGCAGCAAATGGTAAGCTGGAGAAGAAATGTAGAGAGAAATGTGGTAGGAGTGAACATGTGAACACAGGAGTTACTGAGTTACTCTGCATTTTCTCTTGCTCCCTCTTTTCAGAGTTTCCCTCTTCATTTCTAATCTTTTCAGGAAACTGTAACACTGTTTACTTCTCTATTTCTAATTTCTTGAAATGTGACAGAGATGTTTAAGGTCTGGGAGAAAAGACACAAGAGAGTAAGTATCCTGTAAAAAAACATTGTAAGGATGACACATCTGGAGAATGTTATTTCTGAAGCTTCCACTACCATGTAGGAGTCCTTTGCTTCCAGAACTGAAACAGAAGAATTTACATTTCAGTTTCTCTCGTAACTCTTTTTCCGAGTTACAACTTCCAGAACCCAAGAGCTGTTTTGAGCAAAATTTTGAACACACTTCCATCCATGTACCAGAGTTGAGGAGAAAAATCATATGTTGAACAGACTTCTGCAGAAAAGTCAGTGGAAAGAAATATTAGGGATTCTATGCAAAAAAAGCAGGTGAGTTTTTGAGAAGCAAAGGTGTCTTCAGTAATAACTGATCTATGTGAAGTCCCCCTGTGTTTTTCCAAAGATTTATTATACTTGTGCTTTCCTATAGCTTGTTTCCGTTCCTTGTCCTCTCCTCTAAGAATTAAATCACTGCTAAATGAAGCAAATCAGAAGGACTTGTCTAAATCATTTATAACATACCCTTACTGATGGTGTTACTGATGCTGGATAAAAGAAACAGCACTGCAAGAATACACAGAAACTATGGTGCCTTCATCCAGTGTATGCACAAAGGTACTCAGTGAGGCTTTGGAACTCTTCAGTTAGTGAATCATTTACATTTCACCTTGGACCTAGTCCAGCATCCACTTAAGCTGGACAGATTCCTGTTGACTTCAATAACTTTGGTTGAGGTTTCTAGCAATCATGACATTTTACAAATCTAAAAGAGTTCTTCTTTGTTCTCTGCAGAGCATAGCATAACTGCATACAAAATAAAATGATTTCCAAAGCATCCAAGCAGATGCAAAACCTGAAAATAGTGTAGGTTGGAGGAAATCATGATTCCTTTATTAGTAGTTTTTTTGAAGAAAATTTTGTTAGAAACTTTTATTTTATTGAATATTAACCAAAATGTCTTTTTTTTTTAAATATACTTTCCACTTTTGCTAAGAAAAGATTCAAATTTAATTGAGAAGGCTTAGACTGTAATAAATTATAACCTGAATCATAGAAGCCAAAAATGAGCGATCATCTAAAAGACTATACATTCTAGTGAAGATAAGTCAAACACATTGATAAACCAGATGTACTTTCATAAATAAGAATATACTGAGAAATGTACATATAAATGTATAGATGAACCAAGTGTAAATATAAAACTAATGTGTCAGAAAGTGTTACAATATAGTAGGTTGGTGAAATCAGGGGTGTGAATGAGGATTTAGAAATTTTTTGAATTTGGAAAATTCTTAACATAGGTAGAACTGAGGCATTTACACAGACATTGTTTCCCATTTTGCACAAAGCTGGATTATGAACAGCTTCATAAATCAAAGTCTCTGAGGCCTTTAAAATGATATATATATATGTTGTAAATACATAATCCAGAACTCCCTGCAGTGTGTACTCCTCATAATGATGGGGTAATCCCTGAAAAGGACGTTCATTGGAAATTGCAGTACTTAAAGAGCTCATTCTTGAAAACAAGATGGATACAGACCTAGTAAGAGTGAAATGCCTACATGCACTGTGACTTTACTAACCTGAATATTTACATTTCAGTAGGATCACTGACCAAATTCGTTTAACAAATTTCTGAGAAAAATGTTCTTAACATCTGAGTTTGTCTATCTCTACAACAGCGTAAGTGAGCAAGAGTGTTTGGTCTCAGTTCTCCCTGTGTACATTCAATATCAAGCCACAGCAGCAAGTTTTATTCACATGACTGTTCTGTCAGGGAGCCAGGAAAGCCTATTGCACATAATCAACAGTGCTTTTCTAGCAAAAGAATTTTTATAGATTAAATTATCCTGCCGCAGAAATTCTTCAAGCTCTGTTCCTTAGGGAACTGGTTTATGTTGTACCAGCAGAAATACTGCCTTTGTTAGGGTAAGTTGTAGTTGTTTCCATGCATCTCACTCTATTTAGAACAGTTTATTAATGAAAAATAGAAATAACTGACTTTTGGTGTTGGACAGAAGTTAACGTCAGGAATGAGTGGAAACAGTAATCTATCATAGTAATCGTAGAGTCATAGAATGATAGAATTGTTCAGGTTGGAAAAGACCTTCAAAATCATCAAGTCCAATCTCAACCTAGCCATACTACCCTGACTCTAACAACACACTGCTAAATCATGTCCCTGAGCACTACATCCAGATGGTTTTTAAACTTATTCAGGGATGGTTACTCAACCACCTCCCTGGTGAGCCTATTCCAGTGCTTAACAGCCCTTTCTGTAAAGTTCTTCCTTACATCCAACCTAAACCTCTCCTGGTGCAACTTGAGGCCATTTCCCCTTATTCTGTCACCTGACACTAGTGATCAACCCTGCTCTCACTGCAATCGCCTTTCAGGTATTTGAAGAAATAAAGGTCTCTCATCAGCCTCTTCTTCCCTAGACTAAACAGCCCAAGTTTTTCAGTCATTCCTCATAGGGCATATTCTCCAGGCCCTTCACAAACCTTGCTGCCCTTCTTTGCACCTGCTCCAGGACCTCAAAACTGCGCACAGTACTCGAGGTGGGGCCTCACCAATGCTGAGTACAGGGTCAGGATTACTTCCCTAGTCCTGCTCACCACACCATTCCTGACACAGACCATGATGCCATTGGCCTTCTTGTCCACCTGGGCACACTGCTGGCTCATATTCAGCTATCTGTCCATCAGCACACCAAGGTCCCTTTCTGTTGGGCAGCTTTCCAGCCACTGCTCCCCAGGCCTGTAGTTTTGTCTGGGGTTGCTGTGACCAAAATGCAGGACCCAACACTTGGACCTATTGAGACTCATACAGTGAACCTTGGCCCATCAACCCATCTATCTCTGTAGTGCCTTTCTATCCTCCAGCATATCAACACTCACTCCCAACTTGGAGTTGTCCATGGACTTAGCAAGGGTGCATTCAATCATCTCATCAAGATAATTGATAAAGATGTTGAATAGGAATGGCTCCAGTTCTGAGGCTTCAGGGATGCCACACATGACTGGCCACCAAGTAGATTTAACTCTGTTGACCACAACTCTTTGTGCCGGTGGTCCAGCGTTTCACCCAGCAGTGTATGTACCCATCCAAACCACGGGCAGCCAGCTTCTCCATGAGGATGCTGGGGGGCCAATTTCAAAGGCTTTACTGAAGTCCAGGTAGACCACATCAGCCACCTTACCTTCAACCACTAAGTGTGTAGCTTTGTCATAGAATGGTTATCAACTTTGTCAAGCAGGATCTACCATTCATGAACCTATGCTGATGGGGCCTGATTCCGTGATTGATCTTTAATTCATTCATGATGGATCCTGACATTTTTCATTACATAAATTTCCCTGGCACCAAGGTGAGAATGATTGGTCTGTAGAAGAGAAAGTGTGTCATCCAGTCAGCTGAAACTGAAACTACAGCTGAGGTTGAGAAAAAAATCAATATTTTTTTCTATATGTACTAATAATTAAGGTACATATAATTATGCAGTGAGTACTACTTTTACTGATTTTTATTGTTTTAGCTTTAAAATATTAGGTAAGTATAAGTAAGGTTGACTAGCCTAACACAATCTATCTAGCTGTCAGCCCATTCCTGCCATTTCCATGTGACTTATCATCCCTGTGAGTCTCATTCTGAAGTGAAACTTCCAGAAATGCTCAGTTATTTCAAAATGCAGAGTTTTCATCCTCATTGTGAAATACAAAGGTCCAGTCCTAACCAGCTTTGTCATTTTCTATTTATGGCTCTTTTGTTAACTATTAACGCAGAGTTGCCATTTCTCATACTGTAAATTCACTCTGACATCACTACTATATTATACAGAAAGTATGAATTTCCCACTACCTTGTTTTGTAGCTACAAAACCTTATTTGTTCATCACTATAGCAACTGCTGCCCCAACCCAGCTTAATAGGGTGCTTGTCTAGACAGCATTAAACATATCTGCACTTACACCAGTCTGCTTTTAACAGACAGGTGTGCAGAAGGTGCAGTGAAGGGAAAAAAAGGCAGCAGAAGCATAATAAGTAAGAGTTAGAGCATTTGGGGAGTACTCATGAATTGCATGGGGTGGCTTTTAATTCTGGTTTCAGTGCTAAAAGATGCTGCTCACTCAAGCCTCGCAGACTTCTTTACATACATGAAATAATGCCAAACTGGTTTGTAACTGATTTCAGTAAGGGCCTCCATCAGTTGTGGCCTCCTCTGAGAGGAGGGGTGCCTCTTAGGGATGGCAGTTCCTTCAGATGAAGCATAATGTGTCTGAGCACAGTCAGTCGATTCCAGCAGGGACAAGGAAGGTCTGAGTTCTGACTCAGATCTCTAACTTGATTATGGAGAAAACAGCATGAGGCACAAAACGCTCCCCAGCACTGTCCATATCCCTATCATGGGAGGTCTGCTTCTGGAAGGAGACACTGTGCTCAGAGGTGGGGGGAGCAACTGGGTCTACTGAGTAGACTCTTGAGTCTACTTAGACCATCTACTTAGACTTATCTACTCTTGAGCTAGATCTAGCCTGTGTAAACAGGTTGTTCACCAAAATCTAGCATTTCAGGCGCTCTGTAATGTCTGAAACTATATGCCCAACTCAGCACCCACTTTCTCTAAGGAAAAGAACCATAGTTTTAGTGTTAACTTCACAGTGGATGAGATCAATGCCTAATGGCAATTATGGTGAGACAGGATATAGGAAATGCAACTGTGATTTTTCTGTTTTTCCTTCCTCACAGAAAACATCTCGGCCTGCATGTTTGAAGATACTAAACTAACAGAATACAATTTTTGGAACTTTCTTTTCTTCTGTAAGTAAATCCAGACTAATCAGGTCCATCTGACATCTAGACGCTGACCACCCTGAGCCTCCCAACAAACAATGGGCATTCCTCCATTTCTCCTGTTTCCACTTGCATGAAACAAGCAAATATTCGTAGAATCATAATGATCAAATGTTGAGACATCTTCCTAGAAAATGAGGGGTAAACTACTCCTTACAAAGGCAGGAGTTGAAATGGGACATTTCCCACTTCTGAAAATGGGTGCCATGAAGTCATAGAATCATGAAGTTTGGAAAAGACCTCTAAGGTCATGTAGTCCAACTGTTCTAACTGTTATTCATCTAAACTCATTTTATATTCAATGGAGAGAAGAATCTAACCCTGCATTGCCATTTCTTATTTTTTGTAAGTGACTGAAAAATATCACCCTTCTTTCCAAGCTAAACAAAGGAATCAAAAATAGTTTGGTTGAAGACACCTACAAAAATCATTGAGTCTAACTGCTTGACCTCTTCAAGGCTGGCCAAATGTGAAAGTATGTTACTGAGGGTGTTTTCCAAACGCCTCTTGAAAACACACTGGGGGCAATAACAGTAGTAAGGCAGGAAGGAAAAGCAATAAAAATAAAGTGAGTGAACTGCATACAGCACGTAGCATTGCTGTTGGAAATGCTTTGAGAAGTGAAGCACAGTTTGCAGGCAGAAGTGTCTGCAGGAGTAAACACCTGAATCTGAACCGTTATCATTTACTAGGGACCCTTTAAATATTTAACCCCCTAACTGTGTGCTTATTGTAAGGTAAAGAGAGTAGTGCTGCACATACAAATCAGCCCAACGTGTATCTTTTGTCGCAGCTACAATTAATGAGTTTGTCTTCAGACAAAGAATGCTACCTCTTCACTGGGAGAAAAATTATTCTAGGTGATACAGAAGTACAGGAGCATCCAAGATCAGTTCAGGGCTGATGCCTGCTGACAAGAAAGCTTATCACAGGAATGGCCAGAGATGGGTGCTGCAGCTACCTGCTGTGTCAATACACTGCTTCTCTGTTGCGGGGATGACTGGTCACCAGTAGCGTTCAAAAATGAAGAGTTTCTGAAGAGGAGGTACTGAAGATTGTAGGTAGAGATGTGTTTTCAACATATTCCCATTGCCATCTCATGCAGACAGACCTCTGCTCTGTCCATGAGAAAAGACTCGTGGTGGAAACACTAACATCTAGGTCTGAACACTGAGCCTCCTTATTGGATGTGTTGTCTATAAAGGACAAGGAGATGAAGTTTGCACCTCTTGGAACACCTTGTGTAGGTTGAGAGTGAAAAATAAAAGGGCCAGTTTTTTACAAATATGGCATTAGATGATTACATGTGGTTAAATAATCTGTTGCTTGATCCATGGCAACTTCTCTATTTGCAGCTTTTACAGCTATCCTAAACTCATGCTCACAAGACCTTATCATGTTGCTCACATGTAACATGCCAGCACTGCACTTGAACATCCACAGAGTTATGCTATACCCTTTTATGTATTTAGCTTAGCATTGTTTACATTGAAGAATTTGGAGCATTCTTGCAATACGTTCATTCATTCCATAAATAAGGAATGATAAGTAAAACACCTTACACGTCATATTTTATGTATTGAAAGTTTCTCTTCCTAAATATACTGCTGTGAGAAACAAGTACTTTCTACTCAAACTCATTACACCACACACCATACCATGATTTCTAAAGATGTTTATAATTATATGGACCTTCGCTACCAAAAAGCTCTCCATTCATTTTACATCACAACAGAAATATGTCGCTCTCTGGTGGACATGGACCATCTGTTGTCATATAATCCTCATAAACCTAACGAATTGGAATTAGAAAAAATGCTGATCTACTTAATGTTCTTCTGAACCTTCAAAGTAACAGTGTATACCTGGCAGGAGTCACTCCACTGCTCGCAAATTAATTACCTGTAGCTATTTGGAAAAGCTTGAATCCTGAACCCTAGGATATAAGCAAGCAATGCTACTTTGCTTTGAGGGTGCCATGACAAGCTTAATGAGAGTGGTAGCATAAACCAGAGTATGTTGCTAGGCATCTGAAAACAGGGTCCTGTCACCTTAGTCCCGGCAGCTACTGCAGATACCTCCTGCTTAAAATTCTCAAGTTTATTTGTTTAAATACTTTGGGAAGAACGAGATGTTTTTTTGAGATGACAAGACCCTAAGCTGAAGCATTAACTGTAAGAGCTTAATATCCTTCTTCAGTAAGCCATACTGCTGATGAATGGCAATAACTGATACAGTGTAGAAGGGATTGTATATAAGCAGGGATTTAATCTCAGTGTTAATACTGTCTCTTGGAGAACAACTCACTCATGGAATGTGATTTTTTTATTTTTATTTTTTATTTATAGATATTTTTTGTATGATAAAAACTTGTATTTAAACCCTAGCATCACCTCCATTCCCGAGGCAAAGTGAACTTTCAGGACACTTCCCTTTAACACACAGAGTACACAACCAGGAATAATAATGTCTATTACCCATACAGATGATCCAGAAAAATGTGTTGTCTTCTACCCAGAATTAGCATCCAAATGTCTAGAGGTGACTTTTGACCTACTGTAAGCAATTTTTCTCTGCCACTGCACTCCAGTACACTCCAGCATAAGAGCTGCCTGTGTGTGATGGTGCCTGTGCTCTGACACTGATGCTTCTATGCACTGGAAGATATGGGTGTGTACTGGATTTAAGCATTCACTTTAGAATACTGGGAGAATGTAATGTTGAACTGAAATGATAGAGCAGTGTTAGATAGTGTTTCCATTTATTAGTAGTAATCTTTTCACTTCATAAAATATGAAATGTGAATTCAAATACATGCTGTTCTTCATTGATGAACTGTACTGTGCATTTTATTGCACAGTAAGACAAGTACAATAGCAATTACTGTATTCATTTGTATTAATTATAAAATACACTATATTTACAGAAAGAAGTGTAAGTAGAATATAATTCACATGCTATGACAGGAAAAACAAATTCCTATCAGAGATTTCATCTTAGAAATCATGGAAATCAGAAACAGTGCAAAGTCCTATAGCAAAGAATAGGTTTTTTGATTGTTTTGTTGTTGTTGTTGTTGTTTTCTTTTTTTTTTTTTTTCTGATATACTGTTTTAACTGTCAAGGAACTCAAAACTTTACAGCTTACCTTACAACATTAAAATGAGTAAGCAAACAAACAAATAAGAACATACTTTAACTCTTCTGTCTAGAAAAAGAAAGTGATGATTTCTATTTTTGTAGTGTCATATTTCTCTCATGATCCTCCCTCAAACAGACAATGCTTTGTAATTGCGAAGACTTTTTGAACAAAATTCTTCATAGTGCACTCCCTACTGCTTTCATCTTGCCAAAACCTGTCTAGGAAGAATCGCTTAAACAGCTGCTGGGCCAAGGGGCTGAACAGAAGGGAAAAGAGAGCTCTGAGTGCCTTGAAAAATTACCTGGTATACATTTCTATCAAGTAAATATTGATAAAATTGTCCTGGTAATAGGCACTGGCAACACCAATTATTACTAGAGTAATGGGAATTCCCATCAGTGGGACACAGATTTGGTCCATCTGTAAGTTTTTATTGAGGTCTTTGAGTGTATACACAAAGCACTTGAAGTAGCTTTTAGAGAAAACACTTTATTTCTTCCAGTTTTTTGCACATTCCTTTCTATAGTTCTTTAGTTGGAAAAACAGTTCTCAGTTCCACTCATTCGTGGAAACCCTGAAACCATCAAATGTCATACAAGTCAACCAAAGTGCTAAAATAGTACTTGGATAGATGCTCCTTGGCTATGAACAAGAAGTAACAGAAATATTGTCTATTTTTGCTCTGAACTACAGAGCTGCAGATCTTCCGTAGTGCAGATCTCAAGGTCAGATTCTTGTTCCAGCTGCGGTCTGACAAACCGAGGAAAAGAAAGGAGGTGCTGTGCAAAAATAATTGAAAGCAGAAACCAGTTTTTGCTCATTATTTAGCCATAGCTGTTACAGTAGTAGTTTTATGAGTTTGCATGGTGAACTTTATCTTACGGATACAAAAAACAAGCGGTTGCAAGAGTTGTGTCTGATACACTTCCAGACTGTGCAGCAGTCAGACTTATCATGCCAGAACTGGAATGTGTGGTGTTGTTACCTGTGAGACAAATGCTGATTCAGCCCTAATTACATTAAATAAGATACATGAAACACGCATACAGAACAAAATCTGTTCTGTTTAGACCAATTTAGTGATAAACCATCTGTAGTCTTGTACCTCCAGAGACGCCAGTAAGGCATTTTGCATTGTCTTATGCTCTTCTGCTATCTTCTCTGGAGAATCACAGAAATGAAGGGGTTGGAAGGGACCTCTAGAGACCATCTAGTCCATCTAGTCCAACCCCAGAAGAAGGTGATGAAGTTTAAAAGCCCCTCTAGCTGCAGAGCCTTTAGGCAGAACAGGCTCTCTGATTACTTCCCACGGTAGACTGAGCACACGTGGTATAATCTGTTTTTTATACTTCTATTTTAGTTTCAGCAGCAACATTAATAAAGCGTGGCAGCTTGCCCTCATTCCAGTTCAGTGGCAGCTTTATTCTAGGATGTACTTTGATGTACAGTAGTCCATTCAATATGAGGTTGGGAGATAAAATCATATCATGGTACAGAATCTGATAATTTAATTTACTGCAATTTAAGAGCATGAGGGTTACAGCTAGAAAGTAGTATTTGCTTATTATATACAGGAATTATTACAGAAAAATCTTATTTTTAAAAATACCCTTGGAATTAACTGTGATAGGTGTCTTCGTAATTATGCAGGTTTGTCTCTGCAGTTTCAGAGCAATCTGGACCTTCAAATAGGAAAGAAGAGGAAAATGCCAAGAGGGAGAAGCACTGAATCCTGAGTATGGATGGAGCAAAAGATTCAGTAGTCACTGCTGGATCTAACCTGTTTTCTAAAAGGCCTAATTTCTCCTCCCTTATCCCTGTTTATGGGTAGCATTTTAGTTTCTGTATTCACTGAGAAACTGAAGACAGCCCATAAGAAAAATAAAGACCAAGGTCCTGATTCACTGATTTCATTTTCCCATGGATAAAATTAAACAGCCTTAAAAAAAATAAAAAAAAAAAATAAGAAAGAAGCAAATATCTTCCTGATGAGTAGGACCTAATCAGCAGAGTTATTACAGACCATCAACTAGTTAGCTCAAAATTGACTTCATTTGTGTCAGACAAATATGTTATTCTTTAGCCTTTCTGGCTAGGGAGGGATTTGAGTGTTGAATTAGAACTGAGTCTTCTTAACCAGTGACTGTAGAACATCATATATCAAAATTCAGACAGATTTATCACTTCAAGAACACCTAAAACATGCCAGTGGAAAGAAAACAAGATAAGAGAAACCTTCTTTCTCCTCAGTGTTAACAGAACTTACAGGAGATTGAGCTAGCAGGATCTCAGCAGGCTCACAAGAAGTATGAAACCAGTTTCAGATTTGTGTGAAAAAGAAGTGCAAAGTAAGTAACTGACCCAAGGATGATTCAGAGATAGTTCTAACAATTAAAGTAAATTTTTCATTATTAAGCTTCCCGAAGGACACAGCAAATGCAGTTTATCCATTGTCTTCACTCATGTGCTGTTGTCACATTACTAAGACAAATGCTGCTCAATAGCACACCACCACCCTGCACCCTTAATAACACTGCTCCATCAACATTCAGGTCTGACTGCATTTTTTTCTTCAGCAATGAAATCCACTGATACGAATGTTGTAATTAAACACGCAGGAATGATGGGGGAGGGGAGGGTGCAGAACATGTAAGCATACAGACTGGGGAAGAATGGAAAATCTTGGAAATGGGGGTCATGCTTATGCAAAAGAAACAACCAGGTTCACACATCACAGTGCAAAGGTCAGAGAGTTAGGTTTCTATAAGGAAGAAGTTGTACTGGTAGCATAGTGATAGAGGAATCAGCAGCCTTTTACACCTCCCAGGAAGAAATGCTGGTCCTGAAACTTCATGGACAAATTTGCACAGCCTGAGGGAGCTATGCGTGGAGATGAGATCCTGTGGTCCTGCATGCCTTTTTCTGAAGAGTATTTGCAGTGCTTCCTGCAGCCAGATCTACCATTGGAACAGTTTTGCTCACATGAAACTTAGCTCTATGTTAATTCACTTGCTGGAAGACTGCCCTCAGAAGTCCAGTAGACAGGATCAGATTGTTACAGCGTCTGTCTCCCACTGACTTTTGGCAGAGTGGGGAGGCTGAGAGGGAGTTAATAACTGCACCATCAATCCCCTTCTCATCTGAGACCCAAATGTGGGTTAGACCACAGGAAACATCTGCCAGCTGTTGCATTATGAAATAAATCTCATTTTGTCCGTCTGTTCCATGCACTTGTGGTTCGTGAAAGAAAAATCATAGTGAATCTATAACATCTGGACCTGCTAGGACTAATACAGAAATTTGTCCAGGTAGTCAGGCCCCAGCTTCACTGAAATTGTGGAATGTCTGAGAAAACTTCCATCTGATTGAAAGACATCTAGGCAGCTTGCTGACATCCAAAACAGTGAAAGTGAAACTAACTGCAAATTTGGGGAGTGGGTTTTAAGTGTAAAATTACATTCTGGTGATAGATGGCAGTAAAAAGCTTTTTAAGTTGCACAGAGGAAAATGCCTTTAATCTTGTTGGACATAGTCTAAACCTTAGTGCAAGACCTATTACTTTAGTCTGTTCAAATCTGCTGTTGTGCAGAGGTTATTTCTTTGAATGACAGTCCAATATAAAACCTTTGCCACTGAGTTTGCCTTACTGCAGATACAAGCATTTCATTTACTATTCTGCACACTGCAATTGCACTGGGAATTCATCTTCTGCTTTACCAAACTAAGTACATTAGGAAAGTGGTGGACTTGCTCCTTGCTGGCAGTCCTCCTGCTCTTCCCCTCGTTTCATTACCATAAATGACTCCCCTGAAAAAACTGATGGCAAGAGACCTAACTTCTGAAGACCTGTTGCAAAGGTGTAGTCAAATACCTTCTCATGGAGCTTTTTGTATGTGGCACCATGAGGTCAGTCCAAGGAGTGCAACACCAATTATTTGCTTAAGCAATTCCAGTGAGGTTGGTTGGATTTTTCTCACAGTTCATATAAAGTGTCTCAGAAGGAAGGGAACAGTGGTCTGCAAAATGTAATGTCAGTTTGTGATCTTATCTGCAGTATGGTACTGCCTGATCCAGTATTCAGTGGAAAACAGTTTCTCTGCAAAGAGTTTTAGGTTGTGGTGGGATGGCTGCCAGAGCAGAATGCCAGCTTAGGCAACAGAGCCTTGAATCCAGCATTGCTATCACAGATTCTTATTGGAAGAAGCCCTGATAGGTTCTAGATTTTAAAGCACTGCAAAACTGTCGACTCTTACACACCCGCAGTGAGCTTCAATCATTCATTACTTTGTATGCTGTACTTCTTTGATAATGAGTCTCATAAAAAAATATATGAGCAATGACACACATCCATAGGAAAGTCCCTCACGTTCTGCTCTTGATGCTAATTTTATAATTTTGTGTAAAATAAACTAGCAAAGAGATATTCCATAAAGGAGTGGATCATTTCATTAGTACTGGAAATATAGCAGAAGTAGTAAAGGGAAGAAGAGCCCATCTGGACTAATTTTTGCTGATCTTCCATCACATGGTGGCACTCAATTGCCAACATCTACATTGATGTTTAAAATTCTGGAATTTCTTCTTTTCTTTGTCTCCATTAAATAAAATTCCAAAGAAGGATCAATGCCTGAAATTCTGTGAGATGGTTGTATTTGACATCAGATTGTCATTGCACAAGAGCTGTTTTTTTCCCTTTGGATCTTGAAGAGGTAATGTAGCTTCCAGGCACTCAAGACTAGTGAGAAGTGGGAAAGGTGGGAACACTTACCAATGGTCTTACTAAACAAAAAATCTATCTACCTTCTGTATTCCAGACCAGGTCATAAATCTAGACTTGGAGCCGTGGCCTTTGGCTGTTCCCACAGTGTGCACCTCTCATTTCCCAGACAGAACCACATCAACACACTTCAATTCTGATTTAGCACAACCATTCCCAGGTACTCAGTTTTCATTACATTACTCATGATATTGTCAAAAAGACTCCCAGTTACTTCCAAATCTTTGTTTATTATCAACCAGACTGCATGGTCCAAAGGGACACCAGCGTTCCTAGGGGGATCCTAGGTGTGACAGAATACAGCCTTAGGAAACAATTTTCATTCAGCCTTACATGCAGAATAGCTGAATTCAGGCAACTCAGATGCTGCTAGAAAGTCTTGTGTTGAGTCCTGCCCAAACACAGATGTCCAAGAACACAACAGCTGCAAATAATGAATCACAGTAATTTCCAGAGACACCCATGTGATTTTTTTTCTCCGAGATTTGTTATGCAGACCTTGGGATCAAAGTTGAGAAACTTACAAAAAAGTGATGAATGTGGAGAAAAAGCATGTTCTGAAGGCCTTTATGCAAGGCTGAACTATCACGTGAATATTTGCAGTTGCTTACTGGGAGTAAAGCAGTTATATGCTATGCTTTTATGCTTTCATCTCTGAGATAAAATTCCCATTATCAAATTAATATATGATGTGATCACTGTGCTCTATCTTAATGATTCCCCACATGTGCTTAAGAGATAGGAAGTGTCAGATGAAGATAAAATCTTTGCAATAATTAATGGTGCCAGAAGGATCAAAGACAGATATTTCTCAAGGACCCTTTAAACAGGAAGCAAGAACTGTTAGGGTATAGCTTTAGAAATAACTGTCAGTACAGGACTCATACACTGCAGGAAAAAATTCCCTTTGGTTTCTCCTGGGAGATCTATATAAACGTAGGAAGAAAAAGGAAATTACAGCAAAGAGAGCTAACAGAACAGCATCCGGTCCCAGAATCTCTGTAACTTTTCACCATAACGTTAATGCTTTGGGATACCAAGGAGTAACAGTCCTGAAAATATTCAGCTCCACTCAGATTCTCACAGAATTGTTATCTGTGGAACAAACAGTAATAACATTTAATCTTGCTCCCCTCTTTTTCACAAGAGAAGATAGTGAAGGAAGTCTTAAAATTATCTTGCTGCATGGAGAGCTAACTGCATCTCTGGAAATCGTGTTTTCTGTCTTGCACACAGGCATGTGTTTTCCTGGGAGACAGATCCAGGAAGTGAGGGATCCCATAAGAGGATGAACTAGCACCTTGGGCCTTCTGTCTTCCTTTGGCTCTTATTCTGGTCATAACTATGGTAATATCCAGAACATAAGAATACAAATGAAACAACTCTCAGTTAACTTCTGCTTCCTCTTTAGCTTTTCAAAATGTTTATTGTCCTTTTCTGTATACCATTAAATGTAACAAAAACGTGATTGCAGTAAAGCTTTTGTTGGTATGGTACTTCATGCTATTGTCCATAAAATGAAAGACTCATCATGGTAAGTTTACAGGCAATCCTAACTCTTTCATTATGCATATCTATTACAAGAGGCCAGGCCTTTCAGGACAGAGAGTGTTTTTTATTAGCTGGCTGATACACTTAAGAAAGTCATATAAGCTCACACAGCCCCTTCATCAAGCCAGGCAGAAGCAACAAGTTCCATACCAAACAGATATTGGAAATTATTCTTACCTATATCACTTTTTTTTTTTTTTTCCCAACTTACTCCAAACAAAAAAGGTGGCATTTGTGCCACAATAACTTGTTAGAATAAAGCAGTAGAGAAGTCAGCATTAAGCATTCTTTTCTATCTTGCTGGTATCTGCTTCTACGTGAGAAATGAGATAGTTCTAATACATGTTGGTTCATGATTCAACAAGTCAGTATACTCACCAAAGAGAAAGAGATATTTAACTGGTGTTAAAAATATTACACCATTTTTTTCTGGGAAAGGAGAGACCCTTTCTCAAAATGGATTTGAAACTTTATGAAGTCTTTTCTAAATGAAAATACCCTTAAATTCCATATCAGAAAAAAAATAATCATGAAAATGTGAAGGTAAACTTTCACCTTTTTTTGTTAGGCGCTACCAAAGTATGCAAGAGAAATTCTCCTACGCAGTCTTTCATTTCTAAAACACTTTTTCAGTATGGATCAGGTTTTCGTGCATCTCAATCCCACTGACAGATTTAACAGATGAACTGTCTATGCCCCCTTCCATCCTTACTGAGGGTGCAGACAGACAGACAGGAAATATCGAAGGAGACATGAGAGAAAAGAGATGATGTTCTAACTATCATTACCTCGCATTCAGCATGCAACATCTCATCTGTCAGGAGAGGCTCTGGGGAACAGTTCTTTGCCATGAACCGTCTATAACCAGATGTTCTGTGCCTAAAGCAAGTAGTTGTTCTTCTTCCTGTTGTAACTTGTGTGAGCTCTCTCTCATTAAGACACCTGGTTCAGGTGGTAAAATGAAAGAAACTTCAACCGTTTATTGGATACCATGATTGTAAACCTGAAATGAAGCGCTTGGAGGGATTATAGAAAATAATCCATCTGCTTGAAAAGCATTAGTCCATTAGGAAGTGCTATGAATATTGCTACTTCAGCTAGATTTCCTCTGCAACTCATGAACATTACTTCTCGAATTTGAAACTCTTTAGCCGAACTTCTGCTGAGCTAATGGAATTTTGCCCAAACTATGACTAAATGAGGTCTTCTTCAGTTAACCCCAGGAGACTGTCACTGAGGGAATAGTTGTCATAAGAGTGCTTCCTACTTCCGCTGAAATCAACAAGACAAAAACTCACTGGGAGGATACATTATCGCTGTTTGTCCCATGAGGATTTATTTTGCCTGGGAATTCACTGGCCACTGAATTATAGTGCAAGCAATTCACTGGTAAACTTTGTGCTTGCCCTCTGAACACTTACAATTTGTGCATCATTATTTTCCATCTCTTGTTTGCTAGGTAAAGATAGGAATTAAAATTTATTTTTGATAACTCATAATATTTTTATAGATTATGGTTTTTCCTAAAATCAGAACACTATTGACAATAGCTTTGCTGTCTTTAAGTTGGTTGTTGTGGATCCCTTAGAGGCATCTTATGGGAGTTTCTGGAGCAGGAAGCTGAAAACCCTTGTTATCTTAAATTATTTACTTTTAAGTATTGAAACTGTTGACACATGCAGGCAACACAGTCAGTCACTTTTTAAAATTCAACAACTAAAGGCAGGATTCTGATGTGCTTACTTGACCACTGACAGGGAGATTTCCTGTGGGTCTACTCTTGCCATGAAGTGCTGCAATGTAAGAATGTATTATCATGCCTTGAATTATGAGTCTTCCTTACTAGCAGTATATGCACTACACAAATATCAGTTGTATTGTCTTGGAGCAGTACAGGACCTTGAGATTGTCCTGACCTGGATTTTACTGGTACTGTCAATTCCTGTGATTATCACTCACAAGTGAACTACACAGACTGTGTTTACCCTCTGTCGGAGTTACAGAACTGTGTGTTATTGTTATGTCTAATGCCACCATTTGCTAGGGGCAGAACCAGACGAAAATAAAGAAACTGGCTGATATTAACCTAATGCACTCCAATTTCACAGGCCCATAAGAGAAACAGAAGAAAATGATGAAAATGTATCTAATTGAGATGGATGAAGAAAATTCAGCTTAATGCTTTCAGAGAACACAGCTCTGATTTCACTCATGTCTTGATCTGATTCCAGTTCAGATAATTGAATGATGTCCAATTACTGCTTAAGACGTGACCAAATGAATACTACTCGGATGATCTAATATCTTCACAATGTGTATAACGTAAAATCCTCAGTGACCTCTCCAATACCTGTAACAGTGTATCTGAATCATGACAGTGGGATCTGAACTTAGATTTTCTGTTCCTTTTTTAGGAGTCAGGAAAATTTCTGCATAGATCTAGTGTTGCTAATAACAGCAAAAGTACTTCTGTGTGTCAGTTAAAACAGTCACACAGTTTTCTTTCGGCAATACTTAAAAAGAAGTGCAAATATTTCAAAATAGAGGGTCTAAAATTATTCTTAGCAACTCAAATAAGTGGCTTCATTTTCAAATGAATGGGACGTTTTAAAGTTCTCTTTTAGCTGTTGCTACTAAGCAACATCTGATTTGCTTTTTACTGAGCATCCTGATTTGCTTGCAATTACACATGCAGTATCTAGATAAACATGCTTGCATCATATATTCATTACTCTCTTTTTCCTGTCTTCACTCAGGAAAGAATTATGACAGAGATAGTCCAAAAGTATGAAGTATGGCTTCAATGAATGGCAATATGGGAAGGATCACAGTGTGTAACTCCACATAACGTGGATGGTAGTCTGGATCCCTGGATACCCAATACATTTTAGTTTCATGGGCAATAAAGAAATAACTGTATTCTGCTGCAAGAGAACTCCTATTTGCTCATTCCCACGGATCTTGCATTTATTGCCTATTTCCTCTGTTTGCAATGAGTTTGAAAAATTCACCTAGGATATGACACACAGCTAATGTCCAACCAATAAACAGAGTGGGATTCATGCACCTAAATTTAAACTTCATCCCATAGAGATAAGTGGGGGCCAAATTGATTTACCATCTCCTTGCCAAGAAAGAACATTGTATGCAGAAGAGTTTTGTTTCAAAGTTATTACTGGCTCCTCCACAGAAGAATTACAAAGGCTGCAGAATAGTGCATATAAAAGGACTACGGTACAGTGCACTTTTTCTTAGACACGAGTTTTTGTATACAGAAAGCAGAATTCACCCTCATTTTAATATGTGGTATGCCTCTGGTTTTCTTGTATCCACGAGCATTCAGAAGATATCATTTCTCACATTCTTTCTTGGGGGCTTTAGAAAGAATGAATTCATCCGCAACAGATCTGAATGTATTCTCCCTTGGAGCTCTTTCCCTCTTGAGTTCAGCATGTCTTCAAGGACACTTTAGGAACAAAACCAGACTGCTCTGAATCTTTGGCTGAGGAAAAAGAGACACTGAAGTACTTCATCTGGAATGTCCTGTGTCCTTAGCTCTTAATTCTATTTTCTCTTTAATATTCTCTTTCTAAAGCCTGTTCTCATCAATAATGCTGCTATTAGAATGGCTACAAGCCAAAACAGAGAAAAAGTACATTTTTCTTTACTTCTCCATTTCCTAACTGCCATTACTGTAATGTTCTTTGTATAAATACACAAGCCTAATGGTAGGTGGGAGGAGAAACAATAGGGTATGTTGGCCTTTGTTAGACATATGAATCCTGTTAGAGGTGCTCCTGCTAATAGAGTAACAGCAGGAGTGGCTGTGTTTTATCAGAAGACATATTGGCAAAACTGCAATCTTTGTCCTGTGATACGGTGCTCTAAATGTACAATTTTTGTGAGTCTTGTTGCAATTCTCAAGTTGCTACACTCTTCTTTATCAAATGCCCCTCTGTATGATATTACTGCTCATCTGAAATGTTACTGGAATCCTGCTAACTTGATGATCCGTGTAAGTTCTCTCAAACATTCTCATTGATAGATCATGTTAAAACATGCATAGTGGGAACTCCAGCATGCCAACCCCACATTCAGTGAAGCTTCTCTGTATCCGCTGTAGAACTATGTCTTTGTTACCTAATGGTTGTCAGCTTCATCATTCTTAACAAAAAATGGAAAACAAAGAATAATTGACTGTACAATATTCTAAGGATAACTGCTGATATGTTTAAATTCTAATGTTTCTCTACTAATGATATCCCATGTTTCCCATATATTTTGAGCATCCATCTTGTATACACACTGCCATAATCTTTGTGTTAGTAATTTATTTTATAGCTGTGTAACAAGTAATGTAAATTACTTCTGTAGGAATAGTGAGAACATGTTTATTTTGCCTTATACCTATTTTCACTTCAGAAGTGTTAAATGAGCAAACTGAGTCATAGTGCCTTTTTTAAATATCAAAAAGGTTAATAAGTGTAAATTTTGGTGCTGGGGTTGATGTTTTTGTAGAAATAAATATTTTGTGTAAGTAAATATGAAGATGTGGGCAAAATTAATTCCTGATTTCATTATTTCTGAGAAGAAACAACAACAACAACAAAAAACCACTTGAAAGCAGGGAAACTGAATAGACGTGGAAGTGATACACAGTGGTTAACTAATTATATGGATCAAACTGTGTCCTCATACTGGTCCTGACCACCAGGAAAGGACAATTGCTGGCAATAGTACCTAGCAACACAACCAGGCTATCTGCTTATGCATGTCAGGTGCAGGACAAGCGCTATGAGATATCACGTCTGCTGGGCAGTGATGTAACATATGGTGCCCTCACATCAGCATTAGTCCAGCAGTTCTTTGTTCAGAAAGTGCTGGCATGGGCATGGGTGTTGGACAGTCTAAAAATGGAGACTGTTGTGGTTTGCTACACCTTGCCTTTGCCTTGCAAAGCCAAGCATCATTCTACAAGGCAGCATGCAGCTGAACATCTCTCTGTCCTTAGCCAGACATGCTAGGAAATACCACACGAAATGGGACCAATTGAATCCTGTGATGGGATTACTGTGTATTGTCTGCTTTTGGACAATTGAAAATACCATAAATTGACCTGTTAAGAAAGTGTCTGTTGGCACTTTTTGGCCCCTCCATCCTTGGGGCCTGTTACCAGCCCCTTCATATCAGTGTGAGACATAGGAGTAGCTTGAAAGTACACGGAGAGGCAGGTGGCATGGAGATTAATCTGCAGAAAATATGTATGAGAGGGGAGTGGAAAATGAGCTGAAAGTAAACATTGACTTAATACCTATATCAATATACAGCTAACTGCAGCATCTGAGGCTCAGATTCAAAAATGGACAATCCAAATCATTTATTACAGGTTCTAATACCCATTATATACATCCACAAGTTTTCTCTTTTATCTTTCCCACCCGCCTTTACGTGTCAACAAAAGACTCCACAAACACTCCATAGCAGTGCATGCAGGCGTTTATCCAGTCAGGGTCATGAGTCATTCCAAGCCATGCACTCTTCCTCCAGTCGGGGTCATCATCACACAGCCATCATGCAGCTTGCTTGAACTTGTTTTCCTTTTCTTCCGGAGTGTCCGTGGTTTCTCATGTGCCCTCCTTTCTCATGCTGTTTATTCTGCTCCACAGCTTCTACTCTGAATATACTTTCTTGTATTCCCACAGCTTTCCCTTCTTTTCAGAATGCTGTGGGACAGATGAGCACATTTGAAACAAATCTTTGCAACAGTGTGGTTGAGTGTCACTCGAACCCCTTCACTGTTAATCATTAGCAGAGATGAAAAGGCTAGCAGGTGAGGAACAGAGAAACAGAGCTCAGCCCATAAATAGCAACTGCTTCCAAGAACCACCTAATGACTGCATCTTAGAAATCAGGCAGAGGCTGTCCAAATCCATTAAGGCACTTAGCATACACGTGTGTAACAGACCTGTTGTACTCGGTGATGGAGGAGAGAGAACAATAATCCTCAAGCACTGGGAAAATACATAAAATTACAGACAATTTCATCCATTCTAAACAGCTCCTACATTTAACCCTCATTTTAAAGATGTTATTGTTCAACAGATAAATTAGCTAATGGTGAAGTCTTATCACATTTGTTAAGATCTTTTGGCCAAGTAGGTAATCTTTCTTTCATTATTCCTTTCTTTGTGTTTTGAAACAATTATGAAACCATTTCAAGTTTAAGGGGCTACCTACTTCACAGTAATGTCATACAGATTAACAAAATTAGAACGTGGGCAGCAGTATGAAGGGATCTGCAGCTTAACAGACAAAACAAATTTTGTTATATTGACAGGGTAATAATGAAGACAATAAAAAGGTGAGCATAGGTTAAAAATATCACCTACAAACAAGGAAGAAAGGCTTGATTTCTTTTCCCTGCATATTAACACATAAAGGCAATTGATTTTCACTGTAGTTTCTCAGAAAATACTGGAGCTTTGTCAGGAATTAATTCAGCCATTATGCTGCTAAGCTTGCTCAAGTAAACTGTTGCACCTCTGGGTCTATCCTGGGTATTTAGAAATAAATGGAAACTTGGAAAAAGGTCAGTGTCTTCTGCTGTAGATCTCTGACATGACTTATAAGTACCCGTTTTTCAGATTATTGAGGTAGGAATGGGGAATTTTACTCTGTGTATATGAGCAAAAATGTATAGTAAACCTTTTTTATGTTCTGCTGAAAATGTTCTCTTTCAGTTATCAAACTGCAGTGGGTAATTTACCCTAGTACACATTTCACTCTCTCCCAGGTAAGTGGTGATGAAGTGTTGCTGATATATGGTCATCATTTCACAGCTAATGTCATATGCAGAGATAGGCCCAAAAAGCAGACCAAAATGAAATTGCTGTGAAAATAAATTCCCCATGAGGAACCACTGGTGTTGCTGATAGGAGCCCCGAATGATTCAGGAACAACTACTGCTTCCTGAAGACCTTACTTACCCTGCAGATCTAGACCTTACCTCCAGGGCTCTCCCCATGCTTACTTCCAAAAACTCATTTTAAAGAGTAGTTTAGTTTTGTGGGGGTTGTATTTGGACATGCACAAACATTCCCAGGTTCTGTGTGGATCTCCCTCAGGGCTGCAGGTGAATGCTGCTCCTGGTGTTGTTTCTAAGTATAATGTAAAACCACAGGTATCCCACAAAAGAACTTATGAAGAAGCAGTGGCACATAAATAGTCCTTCTGTTCCTACCAAAAATCTCTGGAAAACAGATGTGAAACAAATTATGTGGTACTTTTGCTGACACACTGAACTTAAATGAAAAGAAAAGCAACTGGACCTTTTAAGTAATGACACAAAAAGCTCTTAGTTTAGAGAATATATGTTATAAAACAGGGCTTTGTAAATATTTTCTCTACTTACTGCTTGATAGGAAAGACTTGGATTTGGCAAATTTTCATAGCAAAAAGTAAACATTGTGCTTGAATGTATACTATTTCAGCTATTAGTAGAAAACCACAGCGACTAATCATTCCCTATGATTTCCTTTTTAGGGTTTGTTAGAGTTCCTATGAATTCAGCGTTGTTGCTCACTTTTCAAAACCTTTTCTGTAAGCAACTCTTGAAGGAGTCCCTCCCAGTGAACATCCTCTCTCTTTACTCTCTTGTTTCTCAGTCACACACAGTCTCTTGCTTAGGTAAATTGATTTTCTTTGATTTCCATCAGAACCACTGGAAGTCTTTCCCTTACACGGAGATAGGACTGGACCATTTCTCACACATCTTGATAGTAGCTTCCCATTAGTTAGTGGGATGTTAAGATATTCAGAGAATTTTACATTCCTGGGTGATTTGCTTTGCGCTCACTTGGAGCTTTCTGCAGTCCACAAAGGGTGAGGATGGCTGCTGCTGCTGCTGCTCAGGGCAGCAAGTATCTCCACAGTAGATTCAGTGCTATACTATATCTGCATAATGATGCTCGAGGTCAAAGTAGCAGGCAGACAGCTCTGAATACTGACTTTTTTTTTTTTTTTTTTGCTAAATGTTTTGCTGGAAACTTTATTGGATGGGAACTGCTGAGTCACAGCCTGAACTACTGATTGAGTGCCTGGAGAAAAGACCTGGTCAGCCCTAGAAGCACAGATGAAGGCAGTTCACTTCTGCAACTAAGAAGGGTGGAACTAGGTGCCACACCTTTTAGACCTCATTTTAAGTGCTAACTGCCACTGAGAAAGTACCTCTTGCTGGAGATCCCACCTTTGTAGAATCCTCCTGTGAGGCTATATCTTTGGATACCAGTGAGCATCCTTTTTTTTGTAAAATCTTTTCATTGCTCATATCTGAGACTGGTCCTGCTGCCTTTACACTTATATAAAATAATTTTCCAAGTATTAAATTGCCAGTATTTCTGTTTGCTTATTGCTGTGCTCTTTCAACTCTGTGGAAACAGAGAGCTCTTTTCTGCAGTGACAAGTTGTCATTCTACAGTGAGTCTTGGCACTGAAAAGTGTCAACCAATGGAAGAGCAGTGAGGTGGTCCAGAAAGAACTCCACAAATCATCTCTATTAATTCAGTTGGTTTGAGTTGCTAAAAGAAAAGTAGTTTACTCAGTACTTCCTTCCCATCTGTGTCTTAGAGCTCTCAAGCATTGCTTTTTTTTGTGCTTCTCTGTGATAGAAGAGTGATAAAAAGCAGTCACTCAATTTTTTTTCTTTTTTTTCCTGCTATTTATCATCCAGCAATCATACCATGAGAAGTAAGTATATGAAATCAGAGGGCAGCTGTAGCATTCATTATCTCTTTCCTCACAGAGTTCTCTCTGGCCCGAGTTACTTAGAAGTGACTCTTGAAATACAGCAACAATTGAAGTTTAGGACAGTGGAGTAAGCCAGTACGGTCTTTTTCCCACATATAAGAGTAACTCTTATTTCTGCCTGAATTTGTCGGTGTCTTGGTGCTGTTTAGAATGTTTGCACTGAAATATTTACAGCAAGTAACAATTACAAAACAAAAGCCCATCATGTTATAACACACTGTAGTATATTATGATTTCTTATATAGGGAATAACATTTATTGAATCCATAAATCCATAAAATCACAACAAGCAGTCTTTTAACTTCTACCTAGGGTAAAATTACAGCACATCATTTTTTTTTCATTCTTTTTACTCAGTTCCTAGAACTCTTCATGTCTGTCAGCTTCTTTGAGGGGACTCAGTTCAAAATTCAGCAATTTCGCATTTACAGCGAAAAACAGTTAAATCTTTCTGGGAAAAAAAAAATGAACAAAAATGAACAGACATGTAGATTCTTTCTGATACATATTTACTCAGAAGCACTTACTTTGCTCTGTTAAGTTACATCAAAGAATTGTCCACTGAGCATTTAATAACAAGGTGCTCCATACCAGGAATTCAGAAACCATGACAGACCAGAATAGTGTCAGTAACACTAACAACTTCTTCACAGCAGATCTATTTGGAGTTGTTATCTCAGTATTATACAGACTGCATGTATGCACCAAGCAGATGCCTCAGGCTTTACTTAAACAGGCCAGAACTGATGCTGGCATGAAGAGCGAAAGTGTCCGTGAACTATCCAGGAAAATGATCTTGCTCATTATCTAGTTAATGCACCAATAGGGAGCATGCATTTATTAGGCTAACTACTGCATGTGAACACATCAATTGCAGCGGTGGGAAGAAATGCCCCCTTCCATTTCAAAGCCAAAAATCCTGTGTCATTTCCTCTTGGATGAGAGCCCTCCTGGTGTGATTTATGCTCTGCCCTATTTGGTTACTTCAGTCCCACTGTATCTTGAGCTGTACGGATGCAGAATACAAAGCTGAAGTACAAGAAACATTCACCAGGATTTTGACCGCAATACTTTAATCTACAAGATGAGAGTGAGACTTACCCTAATATACTGAATGCATCATTTCAAGTAAAGTCTTGGCAACAGTTTAGCCACTTTTTCTTGAGAAGATTCTGATAGAACTATGGAAAAGGTCAGAAAAAATCTTCTATTGTCATTCCACAATGGATGAACATATTTAATATTACTCTCATGTTTATATCCACTGTCTGGATATTCCAGTGAGAAAAGTGCAGGAAGACAGAAGAGAGAAATCTGTTATCTCATGCAGTTTGCTTTGCTTGTGCAGTCTGTAGAGTTTTTGGTTTGTTTTTTTCCCCATAAACTACAAATTCGGTTAAGAAATAGCATTTTGGATTCTGCTGTCTTTGACTCATCTAGTGGATCTGAGTCCAGATGAGTCTTTCTCCAGCTGGAGAAATCTGAATATTATGAGCTCTGTGAATCACTACAAGCTTTCCTCATTTGACTCCAGAGTCACCCAATTTCAATTCTTTGGACATAAACCAGTTCCAGCAACAATGTGAAGTAAAGGGTGGAGGCTTTCTCTGATGTGGTGCCTGGCTGTGGAGCAGTTAGTCATCTAGAGACTGACAAAAGACTTACCAAGAAAGCTGAAATTAAGAAATCAGATTGAGTGCTAGTTCTTTCCAATTATTCAGTAGAGAACACTGAATATACTACCAATACTTTCCCGAAACAGGCTATTTTGAAAACAAGCAATATTTCCAGCCAAACCAATCACATTTGCTATCATTTTTGTGCAGTATTAATGACATCCATATTATGAATGAAATCAGATTCTGAATCGAGAAACATAAAGCATTCATTTTAGCACGAGTTTCTAGAATGACTGTTACCATGGATCCTTTGGCACAGTGTGTGTTTTACCTTTTTTTTTTTATTATTATTCAGGAGCATATCCATCTTCAGTGGTGGAGATCAGCCAATGGAACACAGTCACTGGAGAAATACAGGCAAATCGCTCTGCTGAAATGTATATGACTCTTCACCAAACATACAGGGAGTCAAGGTAGAGAGCTCTTCTGTCTTACACCCGTCAACTATGTGAAATTGCACTACATACTATTTCTCAACTTGCTAATAATCATGATTTATTTTATTTTCTTTAGTGCTGTATCCTATAGAAGAATTGAATTTTATAACAGGCTCCACTTATAACCTTTGGTGGAAACCTTGTTTGTGTTTTCTGACAGAACATCATTCAAAAATTACAGTAGCCTGGGGAAGATCCCTCTATATCAGGCAGTACCATCCAGTCAAGGACATGACTCTTAATAGAAGTTTTCTGACATTTCCAGAGAAATCTAGAACAATGTCCAACTCCATCTCCTCACAAAATTATTGTTGTTTCAAACTGTACAAAAGGGGGAATAAATTGATAAATGCATGCTCCTGCAGCATCTATAGCTCCTAGTGTAAAGTGGATGTATTTTTGTATACAGAAGGCTCAATACTGTTTGAAATAACTATTTATCTTTTTCTAAAAGTATCTTATTTAATGTTGTTATACTAACATTGCACCGTGTAGAACTGTGCTACTTCTGCGCTGCTCATCACTGTCAGCCAAATCTGTAACAGTTAGAATCTAAGCTGCTATGAAAATGTACTTTGCTCTTACTGTGTTCATGCCTAATCAAGTAGGATGAAAGAGTAATCCCCAACCAGTACCAGTTCAGATTTATGTGAGGCTTGACAATAGATAACCATCAAAATAAATCAATTGGCTTTAACTGTTTGCAGTCATTCACAATGGAACGTCTTATCAAAACATCTGACACTGACTACCTCAACTTAATTTGTTTCCTGAAATTAAATCTGATTCACAGTATTGAAAAACCTGGTGATTCACAAGCCAAAGTTGATCTTGTACTAAGTCAACTGTACTACACAGTTCTCACACACACGAGAAAAATGCAGCTAGTGTTAAAATACAGATTAATTTCATCTAGATAAGTCTGTTTCTATCAGATTAACAAACTGTACTCCTGGAAGACATCCTGAGAAGTCTTTAATTCTAAATGTAGATTCCCAAATAACTAGACATTTTTAAAACCTGGATGTAGGCTCCCAGCTCTCTGCATTATCTAACATCTGATACGTATGTGCTTTGCTTTCCAGTCAAATCCTGACCTCGAGGCAAATGCTGTGAGGTAAGTTATCCAAGGGATCAAGAACCTCATTTCAAACATCTTATTCCTGCTTTATAAGTAAAACAAAAAGTGTATCTTCCAAAGTGTTGCAGAACTTATGCAGAAAGACACTTAAACATCAACAGATCTCTGTTGTAAATTTTCTCTGAAAAAAAAGTAGTTTCAGCTGAATTGGTGTATCTCATGGCCAAGGCCTAATTCTTCTCTCTTTGCCAGATGCATTTGCTTACCCAAATACTACATCTCTTGTACTCTCACACAATGTCCCATTTTCAAATGGCTGATTCTGAATCAAAGTTAAGGTCACTTGCTCTGGCACTGCAGAGAGACCATGGATCATACCTGGGGACCAAGGCAGTACTAATGCAGTTACCCATTGTTTTATATCATCCTTCATGAGAAAAATTAGTCTTCCTTAACCAGAGAAGCACTATACCTCTTCTATCTTACATATTTATTCTACCTTCTCTTTTTCTTACTGATAAGGGTGGGCTTCTTAGGGAAGTTAAGGTTGGGGGTAGCTTGGGATGTAGCAGTCATTATATGGTGGAGATCAAGTTCTTGAGTGGAAGAAGTAAACCAAAAAGAAGGATTGCTAACCTGGACTTCGGTAGAGTCAACTTCAATCTCTTCTAGGGCCTTCTTGGAGCCATCCTATGGGCTAAGGTGTTAGAGCGTAAGTGGGCCTGTGAGAGCTGTTCAGCATTTAAACAATGCTTTTTCCATGCTCTAGTTTCTGACTGCCCAGCTCTCCATTCTGTCCAGGTCTTGCTGCATGGCAGTACAGCCTTCAGGCATGTCAGCCAATCCTCCCAACCTTGTATCATCAGCAAACTTGCTGGTAGTGGCCATTATCCCCTCATCAAGGTCATTGATGAAGATGCTGAACAAGACTGGACCAAGCACATACCCCTGGGGGACACCGCTGGTTACAGGCCTCCAACCGGACTCTGCATCACCAACAACAACCCTCTGCACTCTGCCAGTCAGCCAGTTCTCAACCCACTTCACTGTTCACTCGTCTATCCCACACTTCCTCAGCTTTGTTAAAAGGATGTCATGGGGAACAGTATCAAATGCCTTGCTGAAATCAAGTCAGACTACATCCACCGCCCTCCCCCCATCCACCCAGCCAGTGACAACGTCACCACCAGGTTGGTCGAGCATGACCTCCCCTTGGTGAACTGATGCTGGCTGCTCCTGATAACCTCCTTTTCTTCCAATTGTCTGGAGATGGCATCCAGAACAAGTTGTTCCATCACCTTTCCAGGGACAGAGGTGAAGCTGACTGGCCTATAATTACCAGGATCTTTCTTCTTGCCCTTTTTGAAGACTGGAGTGACATTGGCCTCCTCAGGCACATCCCCCATTCTCCAAGACCTCTCAACGATAATAGAGGGCGATCACCTCTGCCAGCTCCCTCTGCACCCTTGGATGCACCCCATCGGGTCCCATGGATTTATGTACATTAGCATTGCCTAGGCGCCCACGGAACACCTCTTCCCTGACTAAAAGAAAGTCTCCCATTCCCCAGACCCTCTCACTAGCCTCCAGGGTCCAGGATTCCCAAGGGAGAGCTTTTTCACTGAAAACTGAAGCAAAGAAGGCATTCAGTATCTCCGCCTTCTCAGCATCCCCCATTACCAGAACACCCCCCTCACCTAGTAGGGGGCCCACATTCTCCCTAGTCTTCCTTTTACTGTTAACATACTTAAAATGCCTTTTTTATTATCCTTTATCACTTTTGCCAGATTTAATTCCAGGTGTGCTTTAGCCTTCCTCGTCACATCCCTGCAGGCCCTGACGACCTTTCTATATTCTTCCCAAGAGGTCAGACCCTTTTTCCACATTTCACAGACCTTCTTCCCTTTGAGTTTGTGCATGAGCTCCTTGCTCATCCATGCAGGTTTCCTGCCACCCCTTCCCTATTTCTTGCTCACAGGAATGCACTGATCCTGAGCTTGGAAGAAGAGCTGTTTAAATGCTGACCAGCTCTCACAGGCCCCCTTACCT
The DNA here is from genome assembly GCA_023055505.1 of Callipepla californica brunnescens. Classification (NCBI taxonomy): domain Eukaryota; kingdom Metazoa; phylum Chordata; class Aves; order Galliformes; family Odontophoridae; genus Callipepla; species Callipepla californica. The sequence continues at coordinate 2,848,965 of JALIRH010000023.1, read as the reverse complement.
TCTAACACCCTAGCCCATGGGACAGCTCCAAGTAGGTCCAGGGAGAGATCAAAGTTGGCTCTCCTAAAGTCCAGGGTAGCAATCCTACATTTTGCTTTGCTCCTTCCCCTCAGGATCTTGAACTCCCCATAAGCACCAACGGCTGGGAATGTGACGCTACTTCTAATTGCTTATGGAAGGCCTCATCAACCTCCTCTTCCTGATCAGGGGCCCTGTAGTACACACCCATGACAGTGTCACCCTTACCAGCCTGCCCCTTGATTCTCACCCACAAGCTCACCACTGCTACGTCACTCTCCCCCAGCTGGAGTTCAATACATTCTAACTGCTCTCTCACATAAAGAGCAGCTCCACCACCTCACCTTGCCAGCCAATCTTTCCTAAAAAGCATATTGCTGTCCATGGCAACATTCCAGTCATGAGAGCTGTCCCACCACATCTCTGTGATCACAATGAGATCGTGGCCTTGCGACTGCACGCAGATCTCCAACTCTTCCTGTTAATTTCCCATGCTGTGTGCATTAGTGTACAGACACTTAAGGGAAGCAGCATCCCCCTGCCTCTCTCCAAACCTATTAACTCCACCCTCTTCACCCATCAAGCTCTGTTTTGAGCCTCAAACTACCCCCTCAGTCCCAGCAGCCCTCATTTTGTCCCCTTGTCCCTTCATACCTAGTTTAAAGACCTGTCAATAAGTCCTGCCAGTTCCTCGGCTAGAATCCTCCTACCTCTCAGAGACAGGCTGCTTCCATCTGCAGCCATCATGCCACATGCTGAGTAAATTGCCCAGTGGTAAAAAAAAAAATTATTTCTATGTTTGTACCTTAAGCCATTTGTTTACGAGGTGGCTGGGGTGCGTTTAGAAGAGTCTGACCAGCAGGTTGAGGTGTGTGATTCTCCCCCTCTACTCTGTCTCACCTGGAGCACTGGCACAGGCTGCCAAGAGAGGTTGTGGAATCTCCTTCTCTGGAGAAGTTCAAGACCCACTTGGACAACTACCTGTGCAATGGCGTCTAGGGAGCGTGCTTTGACTGGAGAGTTGGACTCAGTGATCTCTAGAAGTCCCTTCCAACCCCTATAATTCTGTGATACTTGTCTTTTTCTCCACTAGCCTCAATCCTGAGTATAATTTTAATTTTTTCCCTGTTCATACTGGAAATCAATTAGGAGGAACATCATCCACAAAGAACAGAATTAGTCAGGAAAGCCTATGGGTGTGGAAAATCCTGGTGAAACATCTCTGTTGCTATGGTGAATCTTTCATATTTGTAGATAAGCGTGTTGTAGGAACTAGGAACAGGCTAGGCATTATGGTTTTAAGATGACTATCCACGTTATACACAGTAAGTACCTTTGCTAGTGTACTTCAGGCAATGTTACTACACAAATTCATTTATTTTCTGGTTACTATCCAGATACTGAGATGTCCTTCAGCCTGAGTAGCTTTTATGCTTTAATTGTTGTTGACAAGATAGAAAGTCCATATTTTCTGTCATTTAGTCTCTCCAAGTTGTGAGGCAATAAAACCCAAGTAGTTGTCTAGGCAAGAGCTTTTGAGGGTATTTTCTACTCCATTCTTCCCCTTACCAAGGAGCTATTTCCTGGATAGTCAGTTTTCACATGCCTGAACAGTTTTTCAGAGCTGTTTTAATTGATGTGTAACACTATGACTAAAAGATTTGTTATCCATCCTGTACATTTTCACCACTAGTCAATCCATGTACCAGCTCTGCTCAGCAAAGCACAACATTGCTTTTTCTGCCTGATGAAGGCACCATTTGAAAAAAGTCTAAATTTCTCGGTGCTGCAATAGGCTGGGAAGCAGGAAGCTCTCCTCATCTTCAATAGGAATTTGTTTTACTGAGGGTGAAAAAATGATATATATCTAAATATAAGATTAATATAAATAATTAATTAATAAATAGACACTATTTGAATTAAAAGCAGAGCTCCATCAAATGATAGTGGGAGAGGTTTGAGAGAACAGTTGCTAGAAATGTTCTAATTTTGTCTGCATTTTCTGGAACTTTTAATTTCAACAAAGCCATGGGACATGTAGTGTTTTGCTGAAGTTTTATCTTTTGAAAATGACTCTGCTTATTTTGGTGTTGTGTGGTGGTTTTTGTTGTTGTTGTTGTTGTTGTTGTTTTTTAATCACAAACATTTCAGCAGAAATATTTTGAAAACAGAAAAAAAATCATTTCAGCTTGTGAGAAGTCAATTTCTGAAAAAGAGCTATGACTCATTTTCCTGGCCATTCTTAGTGTTGATCTTCCCCTGCCAGTGTGGAACATGTTGTCAGTGAATTATTTCAAAGAAGAAAATTACTCTCTTTGCTCACTCTAGTAATCACTAGTCCAGCTTGTCTCAAGTATATGATGAACACCAATTATTTTAAACTCAAACTGATTTAGTCCATAGCAAGACTGATGAATATACTGTTGACAGTAGCAACAGTGAAACTAAGCTCCAAAAATACAGTCCTACCTGTCTGAAGGAAATTCCACTCTGCCATGGTCTCAAATACAACCTTTACTTTGAAGTTCTGCAGTGTGCAGCACTGGAAATGTTGGACATTCAAACCTGAGCAAGTTGTGTGAACAGAGCTATGCTTATCCGTTTAAAAATTGAAGGTATGGTTTATAATGGAAATGAATTACTGTAACACTACTCACTAAAACTGTCATTTTATCATTTCATGGCTCTGAAAGGTCACATCACAGCTCTCACTTCAGGTCTTCCCATTCAAATTAATATTTTGCCACAGCCCAGTCCATTAGGAGTGTTATTGCTTCACTAATCATGTGCACCTAAGTACCAACAAGCTGATATATGTAATCAAGTAATAAGACATAACTGGACTATTTACCAGCAGAAACAATAATTACATTTAAAACCCTGAGTAACTACAGTTCAGATTAGGGGAGTCATACAAAAATGCACACTGTATTCACATGACTTGCTTGACCCGTGAGAGTGGCTGTGCAAGAACAGAGAATAGCCTTGGCTCTATTTCCTCAGCATACTAAGCAGTGCAGCTGAACAGACACCGGTGGTGGTTTTCTGCTGATTTTTCACAAAATTTAATCTTGCATGATAGCAGAAAGAAGGGACTCAAATAATCTTCACAATGACCCTCGGGTGCTTTGGGGGTGATAGATATAATAGGACATAGTTTACTTTGAACATACAAGATGGCTAAAGGAAGCACATGTATAGCACAAAGTGATATGAGTGGTCTCAGGCACCTTTATTCTAAAGCATGCTACAGGCATGCAAAGAGATAGCTAACAAATGTATATGATCAAGGTTTCAAGTGTGGTAAGATGTTGTAAAGACCTAAATTTCACTAGTAACTACCTATAATGTCTAGTGAGCTCAGAAACTGCTGTTGCACATATCTGCCTTACTTTTTACATTTTGATCCAGACTTCCATTTGCTACATCACTTTGACTTGTGTGTTATTCATTATCTTAATAGCCAGCACACTGATGAGCAAACTTATCAGACTTCCACAGTGAATTATCTCCAGGTGTTAGACAAGTCAGGGTATAACCTGGACTCTCAGTAGTATCTGTCAAAAAACAAAGCCCTGGGTATTGAGCTGAATGTTTTCAGAGCTGGTTACTTCTTCAGTAGAACATTTAGAGGCACACTGCATTTAGGGGCTGGAAGAGCGGCTGGAAAAGATTAAAGGAAGATACAAACTAGAAGCTGCTTGCAATGTATATGTAATGTATATTTAAAATAATAATAATAAAAACCATAAATATATTTATAAGCCTTTTGGTTCTTGCCATCTCCCTTATTTCTGGAGAAGGAAAACCAAACACAACAGTACTAGGAAGTCAGTGTGCTAGTGTGAATCCTCTGTCCTGACAAAATCCATGCCAGACTCAGTATTAGAGGTGCCACTGAGCTGTTCTTACCCAATTCCAGAGTTCCAAATGGTCAACACATACATAGTGATCAGAGATACTTCCTATGGACTAAAATATCTGCCTCCTAATACTATGCAACCATCTTGGACTTTGGGTACTACTTGAACAAACAAGCCTCACTTATTGATATATCTGACATGAATGAATGGGCCCAAACTTGAAGTAATGCTAAGTAGCTGCCCTGTCATAATCAGTTAATTGTTTTGTTATTCTAAGTTTTGTTTTTGGTGGCTTGATGCATAATATTAAAAATGTGCATTTGATGACTATTTGTCCTGTAATTTGCAATTTAATGCTATCAGTGTGCTATTAGCACCCTTTAGTATGATCTAAATTTATAAGAATAGGATAAGATAGAACTCGATGAAGAATTTACGGCTGTGAAGGTTCATAGTGTAGGAAACCATGGAAAATAAGCAAGTTTGTTTCTGACAGCAGAAGTAGCCTAGGTCTGCCAGGATTATGTAGTAATTTAGGCTGAGTACATAGCATTTATACTGAGAAACGAAAGAGAAAGATATTAAACAAAAACAGGCAGTGGCTTGACAAGTATCATTCAACATTTAAAGCATTTTCTGGCAACAAAATAAGTAGTAGAAGTAATCAGTAATGGACTGAAAGTGGTTCACTGGTTGCCTGGCCCTTTCTTTGAAGACAGCCATGACTACTTTTTACTTCAAACACAGCTGCTGCTTGATTTTCTGATCCACTTGGATGGAACTATTTGTCAAGAAGACTCTGTCCCACAGGCCATCATCTGTATCCTGTGATTTATCCAAATGATCAGTTCTGCCAGAAGCAAGACTCATTACAGCTGCAGTGGTGGACTGCGCAGGCAGTCTAGGATGGTGTTGAAATTAATTTGCAAGAAAGATTAGAAAAAGGAGATCGTTTTTATCACCAATGGCCTGCCTGAAGCAGAACTAGTAACAAGCCTACTTACTCCTGGCCAGTATCATAGAATCATAGAATCATAGAATCATAGAATCATAGAATGGCCTGGGTTGAAAGGAACCGTAATGATCAGCTAGTTTCAACCTCCCCTCCAGGTGCAGGGCCACCAACCACTAGAGCAGGCTGCCCAGGGCCACATCCAGCCTGGCCTTGAATGCCTCCAGGGATGGGGCATCCACAACCTCCCTTGGCAACTTGTTCCAGTGCGTCACCACCCTCTGTGTGAGAAACTTCCTCCACTGTCCTAGGACTGTAACACCATAAATACTATACAGGTGTAGAACAAGAGTACTACATGTCTCCTCAAGAGATTATCTAGCATATATCCTATGCCTGGCACTTTTTGTTGCCACCTGACATGTGGATGTGAGCAAAGACTTACAGAAGAGCAGAATGTGAACCCAAGTGAGTTCTTACCTCTTCACAGCAATGGAATGGGGGACTGAATTTCATTTACTACATATTTATGTTTGCCTTAGACTCTGTAGCTTCTTTAAGTCCAATCTAAAAAAACAGAATGTTGTTTGAAATTACAAAGAACTGGATGAAAGGACTAGAGGGCACTGTTGAAGAAAGGGTGATAAAATGATCAATTTTTCCCACTGAGATTTTCACTCTGTTCTTAACCTTGTTTATTTTCCCCTCTAAAATGCTTTAATTACTGAAGAAGCAAAGCACACTTTGAAGGAGATTTCTTGTGTTTCCAAAAATCTCAGATTGTACTTTCAGTATCTGGGCAGTGTCGTCTGTATCTGGCTATGGAATCAACACAGCCCCGGGACAAAGATTCTTCAGAGAATCAATACCTGGTTTTGATCTTGTTACATTTGTTCTTTTTTCTCTCATTTTTTCCAGAACGTCTTGTTCTGGAAGTAATGTTGTAAACTCTCAATATTATTTTCCTTCAGTACTGCAGCATTTTCAATTAGAAAATAACTAAATAAGTAAAACCACAAAATTATTAGGAAGCAAAGCACACATTATCAGAGTATCAAAACAAGCAACTTCTAAAAAAAGACTATGAAGCTAAAATCTGATCTCTACCTTCTTGAGGGTTCCAAAGTGCCTCAAAGATGTATTGTGTAAAGTTATTCTGATGTTCAGTTAAAAACTTCTACTGCATTTGAAGAGCTATCTTTATATGTCTGCATCTGTGTCAGTGTGCTAGAGTAGGTGGGGGGCTGTTAGAATGTACTTACAAATTTTTCATGGTTTTATGATTTTTGCAGTCAGTATTCCACACCATAACATCATGCAGTGCGCTCAGATTTAAAGAGTTAATGCTCCAGTTCCATGGATTGTCAACAATTCCAGGTACACCTGTCTCAAAAGAGAAGAACTACGTAGCCCAGAGGACTTTGTGTTTTCATTTTCTGTTCAGAGGGAAAGATAAAACAGTTTACAGGTCAGAAGATGTCCCTTTTTTTTCCTTTCTGCTCCTCTGCACGCATGGTCCCTAGCCATCTCATCTTCAGCATTAGAGTAAGGCCAGTGGTTTTGGACACTCTCACCCTCATTTCCTTTGATTTATTAGCTTCAATTCTAACTGTATTTTATTATACTGTGTTATCTTTCATTCCAATACCTTATTTAGTAAATTAGCTTTCCTCCTCAGATCATTGCTGCTGGTTTTCTTTTCTTTTCTTAACTTTTTTATCTTTTTTCAGGCCCATCTCCCTACCCTTTCACCTTTTTTCCTTCTCCCTCTCCCAGGGCATGGGTCTGGGTGTCCTCCCTCCCCATTCATTGTAAAACTGGGCCAAACTGGCCTGTAAACTATTGTCAGAATTAAACACCTATTTGTTTTTAACTGAAGTCTCTGTTAGCATGGATAAGCTTATGGCTCCTGTCACATGTCTTTTAGTTGTTTTCTTTTTCTTGACTTTGCAGGACTACTTGAAATGAAAACATTTCATTGTTAAGAATTTGATGAATCACGTTTAGTTTTTCTCTAAAAATAGACCCTCCCGGGCTGACTCATAGGACATGTCCCAGTGTAAACAGGGAACCAAAAGCACAGAGTAATGCAACAGAACCATATGTTTCAGCATCACAGCTTGGAAAAGATGCTTACAACTTCCACAAGTACCAAAACTTCCAGCAGTTATCTCCTGTCTGGCTTCCAGCACAATAGTCATAATACTGGCACCTTCAGTCACTCCTTACAAGAGCTTTTATCAACTTGGAGCAATTTTGGACTGATGACCCATGGGCTTTCCCACAGTCTGTGTGAATGAAAAATTTCAGTGTCATCAGTGACCTCAGGATGCCTCCAACAATCAGTGTCAGACAAGAAAACACAGTGGCTGTTTTTTTTCTAATCCTTGACACGAGACTCTTGAGTGACTTACTGTTTTATATCTGTCCCCCATCTTGCTCCAATTTATAGGATATATGTATATATATCCTATAATGTAGGCTCTATCTATATACATATCATACAGTATATGTGTACCTGACAGCAAGATTGAAACATCATTGTCAAATTTTAGTCTGACCAGTTTTTTACAATTCCTAGATGCTAGAGAGATGGGGAAGGGAAGATGAGTGATAGAAAAGAGGAAACGAAAGCAAGAAGTCTGTAGGAAGAGAAAGACAGTCATCGCTGTGAGTCCATCGTTGTGTATAGTGTGTAGTGTGTTCACTGATCCAAGGAAGTATGGTCGCCATGGGGGATGGGAGAAAGATGGGAAGCTTCATACTGTAGCAGCAAGCAGGCTGGGAGGGGGGATAGAGGGTTGGGGGGAGCCTTTCCTAAGGGATTTTCTTCTCTTAGGGATTTCTTCCATCAAAGGTTACTTTTCTTTGGTAGTTCTTCTCCCTGAGAGTCCTTAGTTTAGTGGGGATCTTTTATCCCTCACTTTTCAGTTTCTTTTTTTTCTTCTTTTATTCTCTCTGTTAGCATGACACACCTGTCCCAACGGTTAAGTTGCATGGTGCCTTCATTGCCATGAACAACTATTATCACCTTTTGCAGTGGTCAGCTCCTTCAAGCTGCACCCCTGGAAAAGACTTCTTGTCCCACTTCTGCTTATCTTTACAGCCAGCAGAAGTGTTGTGGCATGGTGACACCCATCACTCACAGCCCTAGATAACTCACAATAGTCAGCTAGTGTCTTATTGCCAAAAACACCTCAGAAAGAGAACTTTGAGCCAAAAGAAGCCCACAACAGTTATTGTCTTTCACACCAGCCAGTGGCTAAAATGTTGCTTGAAATAGATGAGTAAATGATCATCCACAGTGGTGAGGCAAAATAAAAAGGTAGGAGTAAAGCAAGTAGGGGTAGGAGTTAAATGTTACACAATGGCTACAAAAGATTTCTGGGGCTTGGTTACAAAAGCTGTCCTGATCTGCTGGATATGTCCTGGTCAGTTGAAGTGCTAAGTACTTAGAGGAAGCAACAGGTTGTATGAGTTAAATAAAACATGGGATCATACAAGGAACAAGCATCAGAGTTGCAACAGCACACAATATATAAAATAGGATACATTTCACACATGGGCCCCCTTGGAGGAAGGAAAAGAAGTCCAAGTTGGGGTTGTTCCAGGTGTGGATGGGAACATGGGCAGTTTTCCATATACCCTGGGCAATTTGTTTGATATCATTACTGCTATCATCAATATTTAGACAACAATTCAGTTTGCCACAGATACCACCAGGTGACTCAGATCAATCAATGAGTAGCAAAATGTTCATCCTCAGGAGTGGTGACACGAATATGTTATAACAAATAGAAGGGAGAAAGTGAAAAGGGACAGAAGGAAATAGGTGAATAATGATACATTTAACAATAGCTATACCAACTAACAAAAAATAAAAAATAGTGTTTAGCCACAACTGTAGATGTAGCAAATATCACCCAGTTCATCTCAGCTTGGAATTCAAAGTCAGATGTATTAGTCATTGATTACATCAGTCAACCTTTTCTTCAAAAGGGCGACTTGTCATCTTTGTCTGAACATATGACTGTACTGCAAAAGGGACATCCCATCTGGACTCCCACACATGGCCTGGCCACCAGCTGCACACTCAGACAGAGGGACTGCCAGCATGGCACAGTGGCCACACACTGAAGTGCTCCTCACAGGGCTGCTTCCCTGGAGCACTGCACAGACACGTCCTCTCTTAAGAATGACTCCCCATACATTGACATAACTCACGTAACCAGTTCTTTGGAAATAGAGTGAGGAGAAGATCATAATGTCTAACGATCTGCATCTATGAACAGCAATTGCCAAAGTACACTCACAAAGTTTGCCCTAGTCGTTCAGTGCTAGGAAGCAAACGTGGGAGGCAACAGTCCTCCAGACAATTTGTTACTGTTTTCAAAAGCTGAGCATCTCTAATGAGTACACATCCATAGCTCTTTGTTTTGGAAAGTCAGCTCCTAGTTTAAGTTGTGGTAGACACGAGGCCATTAGTTTTTCGTGGGGTTTACTCAACTGTAGCTTGCATTAGTAAAATAGCTGAGATAAAAACTGGTTTTCTTAGCTGCTGTGAGTCATGAGGTACACCAACAGATGTGCCTGTGTTCTCCCAGTCACAAAAAAATATGCAAGCAACTAAGTTCTGCTGACCTCTGTTGATTACAAATCCGGATTCACCATATGGAAGCTACCTAGAGGGGCAGATATTTTCCAATTCTTTCTTCAGACAGAGCTCTCATTTACTTCACACACCACAGCTGTGACTCTGATATCTGTCTTCTCCTACACACTAGAAAACCCTGCTTACCAATATACCAGTGTTAAAGATTACCCATAGGTGGCTGGATGGCTTAGGAGGTGGCATTTGGCAGAGTGCCCGACCACTCCTTCTGTAGTATTAGTGCCTGTGCCTACTGAGTGCAGTGCGACAAAAGCAGGGTGACTTGGCTGCACATCTTCTGCAGAAGATGTGGCAAAAATGGTTTGAAGAAAGCTCTAGAACTGGTGGCGTATTATAGCTAATTGAATATATATAGTTAATATGGGAAAAAAAGATGAGTGTCTCTTTTCCTACTGGGCCTGTATTTTGTCCTAGAAAGGCTGTTTCAGAAAATACATTACTGTCAGATTACTTCATCCTTCTGAATAATGCCTGAGTTGACATGTAGTCTGACCAAACAACAGTACTAATTATAAAATAATCAAGTATATTATGAAAAATTGTTTTTGTATACCACTGCCTCTGTACAAGTAATGTTTAACAAATGTAAAAAGAGCAAATGCATTTCAAATTATACCATGGGCCTTAGGGCAAGTTTAAGAATCAGATGTGGGAATTTTCCAGTCAGAGCAGCAGAAAGTTTTGACAAGTGCGTTTCTTCCAAAGCAACTCTTGTCCTAGATCTACAACACAAGACTTAATAGCACTCTCAGCAGTCACTTGCCTCAGTCCATCAAAGTACTTAACGACATTACACCTCTTTTATTCAGCACTGTAACCAAGGAAATGGAAACACACTGGATAATTAGTACATGCTGTGTTTATTTGCTAGATTCTAAATGTAATCTTGTCAAGCAATGGATTAAGTGAAATGATTAAAGTTTGGATAAGAGTGGCTAACTAGTTAATTTGTATCCTGAACTGTTGTTTTCAATGTCACATTCTAGAGTTTGAAGGGACTGAGAAAGTACAGCCAAACATAAGAGGTACGCATTTTTACCCACTGTGAGTTGTTTTGTGCAGAATTTATATCAAAGTTACCCTAATACAGCATTATATCCTAATACAGAGGAACTTGGAAATCTGCAACGGCAAGTACACTATCAGATATAGAAAACAAATTCTCAGAGAGATATGCACAAGATCTTTCTGAAGATATGAGAAAAAAAAACAAAAACTGAACTTAACACTTTAGTTGATTTGTGGTTCTGAGTGCTCAGTCATATGCACTTGTATAGGCCTAATGACAAGCAGCAATGAGTGCATAGAATGGCATTTGCATTGATACCAGTGGTTAAGGAGATCAAGTTCACAGCTGGGACAAAAATAGATCTTAATTACAAATAAAGGTTATGTAAGTGCATATGGAATAATCAGAACCTTTTTAGTGAAAACCTGAATGCTTATTCATGAAAACATAGAGAGCTATAGCAGCACCTGTTTCAATAAAAAAATAGAATATTCTTTCCATTTTTAAGTACCTGGTAACACAAAAAGGCAAATGAAGTGAATCACATGTGATTTCATTGTAGACTTCATTTCTGAAAATCATACCAGTGCATCACTGACTGATGCATGAATGTTTTAAAGTGATTGATGAACACTGTGTAAAGCAATAAATGAATGAATTTATCCTCACTTCTCTAATGTAGTCCTGGTGATATGTGTTAAGAAAAAAATGTCATTTCTATGAAAACATGCAAGGAGCACAGAGATGAAGACCACTCCTTTATAAACAACGCACGAGATGACCTTTACTTGAGCGGTTCTTGATTTTCTTATTCTTTCTCTCTTTGGTATCATTAACAACAAAGTATACTGGAATTCCTTTGTCTCTGCTTTTAAGCTTCTATGTAGGTATGTGCCAACTTTGTAAAAAAAAAAGGGCCCTGTTACATGCTCCCTGTCACATACTCCAGCCCATACTGACTGTGATGGTTCAATTACAAGGCAAAATTCTGATTGTACACAGTTCATGCAAGTAAATTCATGTGATTTTTTACAGTAAAAGGAAGGAACACCCCTAATTAGAATAAAAAGTAACACTTAGGGTGCTGTTGCACACACCTCAGGTGGTAATACTCCAAGAATGATGTTGCCTCAGAAGTACTTGATAAATATCTCATGAAAGGAAGAAATATAAATTGAAATAAAATTGCTACTTACATATCTTTCAATGGTAAAAATTAACATAGCATCTGCTTGGACTGCATGTGTGAATGAAAAATGGACAGGAGATCTAGGAAGTAAAGTCTAAGGAGGTAAATTGTCTTTGGAATTCAGTTTCATCACAAGAACTTTAGAGCAAAGGAGTTTTCCAGTTCCTTTATGTTGATACTTTTTAATTAACTCATCACATACAAATAACAGAGTTTCATTTTGCAATAATTTAAAAGAAAAGCCACATCCCAGTTTTGCCTTGTAAACTGAAAGCACAGATTCCCTCAAAAAATAGGTATTCTGTTTCACAGAAAGATTTCAGACTGCAAGTAGATTAGCAGACAATTTGTAACCTCGGGTATACACTCATTTCATAAACCTTCAATATCCAATTCCTTGAAAAATGCCTTATGAAAAAATGTTACAACGATACCTATAGTTTTTGCTGCAAGGAAAATACAGAGTATTTAAGATTCATGTTAAAACTGAGAAAAAGAAGGAATACCTTCCTTCTGGAATATTATTGTTCTAAGCACTGTTCTTTACTACTCTTCTACCTTGTTCACTTTTTCTTTCCAGTATCACTTCAACTAATTTTACTTACAAGGTTATCTGACTGTTGGGATGTATTGTAAATAAACTTTTTTCTGCTTTTTATCTGTAATTCAAAGAACTCAAGGGTTACTCTGGGTGAAAGTGATGTCATTTAAATACATCTAAAGATAACATGCAGTTTTCACAGTTCATCAATTTAACTCAGTTTAGAAAAGCATATGGATTCTCCCAAATCTCCAGTATTCCTACACACTAATTTTGTAATCAATGAACAATAGAATCATAGAATCATGGAATGGTTTGGATTGGAATGGACCAACCCCCTGCTATAGACAGGGACACCTCTCTCTAGACCAATTTGCTCACAGCCCCATCCAGCCTGGCCTTGACTGCTTCCAGGAAGGGGGCATCCAAACCTCTCTGGTCAACCTGTTCCAGTGTCTCACCACCCTCAAAGTAATGAGTTTGTTCCTAATTTCTAGTCTAAATCTATCCTTTTCCAGTTTTAAGCCATTTCCCCTTGTCCTGTCACAACCTGCCCTCATAAGAAGTCCCTTCCCATCTTTCCTGTGGGCCCCTTTAAGGTACTAGAAGGCTAAAAGATCTCCTCAGAGCATTTTCTTCTCCAGACTGAAGAGCCCTAGCTCTCTCAGCCTGTCCTCATAGGGAAATCCTCCAGCCCTCTGATCACATTCATGGCCCTCCTTGGACTTGCTCCTGAAAAATCCATGTCCTTCTTGTGTTGGGTCTCCAGAATTAGAGATAAATTATATTAAATAACTGCTGATAAATTAAGGCAAAGCTATCTTGAGACTTCTCTGCTGTGTAGGTAAAACTGAATTTTGTGAATTCACTGTGAGACAATGAACTCACAGCCAGTCTCTGTATAGGGCGGAGATTCTCCTGTGATGGGAACGGAGAAGGTGCACCACATACTATCTCATTGCTTTGACTTGCAGAAGCTCAAGTGGTTGTTACAAGGTCATGTGTGGACAGCTAATACTGCCAGGGCACCAGCAGACACTGTGACAGCATCATGGGCCTTCTCCTTCCCCATGAATATACTGTTTTGCACGTGCTTATAGTTGTCTGTGAAACACTTCCACTGCAAATACAGCATACTTATAGCCACAGCAGCTAAATAAACTAAATAGATTTATACCCAGAACCAATTCCATGTCACAGACGGAATTCACCCAGATGAAACAGTCCAAGTGTCACTGTAAAAAGATGATGATGAAACAGGAGAGGCTGGAGACTTGAGTGAAGTTTTGGTACTGTTCTAAAACGTAGTGTATAACTTCTTTCTGAGAGGCAGATTACCTGCACTCAGGGACCCCTTTGGAAAGATCAAGTGGAGAAAACATCCACATTTTGTTCACACTGGTGTTCTGTTGGCTAAAAGTGTTACATTAATTGCATGCTGCGATTGATGAGTCTTGGTGAAGTTAAAAATAAAAGCAGCTGTGAGAAGATGGAACAATTTCTTGCTCAAAGCTTGTTCAGTGGCACCCATCCATGGCATAACCTGCTTGACAAGCTTCTGGGGTTAATGGTTACCATGAGCAAAGTCGTAAAAGAAACATATGCAGCTAGGCAACCAGGAGAAACCTTTTTGGCCATTGTTCTTTTTGGGAATTCAAGCTGACTTATGGAGGTTGTATTGGAAGAGACCACCATGCAGTTACTGCATATGCCTAGCAGCTCATCATGCAACAATTGTGTGATCAACTGCTGATTACCCAGCAGGAGAGGCACGTACTACAGACATACTGTCACTCCTGATAAACAAAACGTAAGTGCCCCTGACAACTACTGATGCCCCTCATGAAGAAAACTTAAATGTTCCTGACAACAAGCCCTGATGACACAAACAGAAGTGCCCCTGACAACCAGCTGCTGCCCCTGGCAACGCTATGAAGAGGATAAAAACCCAAAGAGTTCCAAGGTAGAACAGGCATCCCCTCCATCAAACTGCAGTCATGCAGGTCAACGAGATGTCCCTGACCAACTTGCTGCCTCCCCATGGACCAGCGAAATATCGCTGGGTTCCAGGTGGTGACTATCCCTCCTTCATAAACTGTTCATGAGGATTTCTCTCTTTGCTGTCATTAACTTCCCCATCTTCCCCATGTTCCTTATTTACTTCTAGTTTGTAACAAATCACTTGACAGCGTATGGCCTCTTTTGCTGCCTTAGTCTTCCTTCTGATATATGTATGTCAACCCATCTCCTCCAATAACTGGAGCAGGACAGCAGCATAACAGCAAGAAAGAGCAAACTGAAATATATTGAAATTATCCTTGGTAACCTTCTTTCCTTGGAGAAAAGGAGTCCTGAATCTGAATTTGAGATACTTTGATACCTTTATTGGCAATTATTACACTTACATAGACACAGGTTGACTTTTGCATTAGTAAGTAAATACATAAAGGAAGAAAAAAAGAAGCAGAAGAGGAATAAGAAAGAAAAAGAAGTGCCAGAAAGAAACCATATGAATTCTTTAGAAAAGACTCAGGAATTCTGCAGATTTCTACTCAGGAATTCTCCAGATTTGCACCAAACTGAATCCAACTAAAATAGGTACATCTCTGCCATACCTGCTCTGGATGGTTTCAGTTTTCTTTAGTGACTAACAATGTGTTTATTTTTGTGTTACATAAGAACAGATTGCCAATTTCCAGAACAGAATAGCTCTGTAAGTAACTCCATATTTTATACCTTCTGTCAAGTAACAATACTTGTTTACATTATGAAGACAATCTACTGGATTTCATTAGACAGCTGTTTGTACACCTTCCAAGTGTAAAAAAATAAAAATAAAAAAAAATGGTAACAGTATCTTTTTTTCTTTCACAAGATGTGTAAAGACCGGCTTGATTATTTTATTCTATGTTTAGTCAGAATTGTGATTGTAAATCTGAAAAAACAGTTTAAGGTTATGCCAAAGATATAGATCTACATGTATTTGTATGAGAAGATCTGAGCCATTTTTGTTTCAGAAATGAGTCATCTAGTACACATTCAGCTTCTGTGGAAGTTCTGCCTCCATCACTTTTAAGCCAACACTTATTTTATTGATCAAGCGTACTGCAGTTGTTGTAAAATGTTTCTGTCAAGGGCTATTTCTTACTAATACCATAAAAAAAAGTTTTATTATTATTATTATTACTACTACTTTTCAACTACCCTACACAACTGTTATTTTCAAAAGAAAGTGAATGGATGGAGTGAACAGCAAATACAATACCAGTAGAGACTAACCACAGTTATTTGTGTTGCAAGGAAACAGGTTGGAGTATTTGCTTTCTGGAACTGTATCAATATCCACAACTTTATTACTGTGTGTAGAATGACTGACTATCTTCTCCTTTTCACCAGTTTCACATCAGATGCATTATGTTCACTGAAATATCATTCCAGTTCATCATGGTCTGGAATGCTAGCCAGGACAAATAAGAAGCCAGAACACGGTCCCTGGAGATGATACATTTATGATCACAGAAGTTAGGTCTGCCATTGTAAGGTCAGACGTTGGGTGTTGTTTTTGTTTTTAATTATTTTTGTTAAGCAAACAGTAAGTATTATGACTAATAAAGCAGAAAGTTATTAGTGCCTGTCATGGTTTTATGATTTTTTTTATCAGTATTACACATCATAACATCATGTGAGGCACTGGGAGTTAAAGAGTTAATGCTCCAGTTCTGTGGACTGCCAGATTTCTGGGTACCTGACTCTCAGAGGAGAACTACATACCCCAGAGGACTTTGCATTTCCGTTTTATACACAAATGGAAAGGTAGAACTGCACCCAAATTCCAATACTCACTCTTTTGCTGGTCGTCTCAGCAGTGGAGGTTCCTAGCTGTCTTGCCTTCAGCTTTAGCATAAGACCTTCAGATTTAGACACTCTCACTTTGTTTAATTTTTATTTTTTTTTTTTTGCTTCAATTCTAATTATATTGTATTATACTGTGTTATTTTACATACCAATATCTTATTTAGTAAATCTAGTTTTCCTCCTCAGATCATTGTCACTATTTTGTTTTCAGGTCCACATCCCAACCCTTTCCCTTTTTCCCCTTTCCCCTTTCCTGGCATTGGGTCTGTGTGTCCCTCACCCTATTTGCCATGAAACCAGGCTGAACCAGCCCATAAACCATTGTCAGTGCCAGATATTCAAAATGTTATTCTGATGTTCCAGACAACACTGCTTTAATTTTGCCTGAATAGAATGAAGAGTGTATTTTATCCTAGATAGAGCCAAATATTATTTTCTATTTTCTATTTTCCATACAATTTCCTTACTTTGCCACAGCAGGTCTCCTATCAAATCTTTATTAGCTGTGATATCCATGGTAGAGAAGACTGTGTGAGTGAGGACTCACCTTTCAGAGTTGAAACAGCTGTTTCTTTCTGTCTCTACTCGAGTAGACAGACATATGCTACATTCCATTGTCCACTAGAAATGGGAAAAAAAAAGTAAGAAACAGGTTTGCCACACATAAAGGAAATTGGACATATGAAGTATTAACACATTTTTTTTCTTTTTTTTCTTTCCTGTACAAGTAGAGAAGAAATAATCTAAAAGAGCAATTTTGTCTTCCTCTGCCTTGAATTCTTGCTTCCAGGGATCCCAAATGTAAGCAGTGAAGAAGCAGTGGCTCGTAGTGCTTTTCTCATCTCTGTGGTAGCTTGCTTACAAAGGACAAAATGTCATTGCATCTCTTGCACTTGTACTGTTGATTTAAGAATAAAGGTGGGTTCCCTTCATGAGCAGGGCTTTTTTTAGGTCCTCCTGGGATACTAGACACTGCCTGATTTTTCTAATAATCTGGAAAGGAAAGCATTTGGTATCAAAATGTCCATCTGTTGCTCTTCAGGCATTTGCTGTGTTTAGGCCTGGTTCTTGGAAGGTGGTTGTTCTGCTGCTGGACTTAGAGTCTGCTGATTGTGCCAGAAGTACGCAATGTTATTTCCCCGCTGAAAACAATCCCTCCCAGAGACCTTCAGGATGTATTTATATTTACAGATCAGTTTCTTGTTTAGAGAATTTTGAAAAGAAGATGAAACAGCATTACTGAATTTATATCCTCAGTTCAGTTCAAACTGCCTGTATTAGCTCTATGCTAAAAAGTCAGACTTTTTTGCTGACAACACTCTTAACTGTTAAAAGATTTTTATGACAATCTAAACGGTATGATCATAATTTATTGTGACCACTTGTAACATCTCTACTTTTTATGTTTTTTTTTATTAGTATTTAAAATGTTGTTACAGTAACTAACAATTAAACGAACAAGAAAGGCAGTATAGAACACATTTGATAGCCCCCATAGCCAAAATAAAAATTCCTCTCCCCTAATGCATAAGCAGGAAATCCATAGATTCATAGATTCATAGATTCATTAGGTTG
Source organism: Callipepla californica brunnescens (assembly GCA_023055505.1). NCBI lineage: Eukaryota > Metazoa > Chordata > Aves > Galliformes > Odontophoridae > Callipepla > Callipepla californica. The sequence continues at coordinate 2,831,291 of JALIRH010000023.1, read as the reverse complement.
GAAAGGACCTACAAGATCATCTAGTCCAACCATCCCCTCACCACCACCCCTACCCACCAAGCTACTAAATCAAATCCCTTAGCACCTCATCTAAACGCTTCTTGAACAGCGCTAGGGACGGTGCCTCAACCACCTCCCTAGGCAGGCCATTCCAGTGCCTGACCACTCTTTCAGAGAAAAAAATTTTCCTCAAATCTAATCTAAATGTTCCCCGGCGTAACTTGTGGCCATTTCCTCTCATCCTGTCGTCAGTTATCTGGGAGAAGAGGCCGACCCCCTCCTCACCACAGCCTCCCTTCAGGAAGTGGTAGAGTGCAATGAGGTCTCCTCTGAGCCTCCTTTTCCCCAAACTAAACAATCCCAGCTCCCTCAGCCGCTCCTCGTAAGACCTGTGCTCCAGACCCCTCACCAGTTTTGTTGCCCTTCTCTGAACACGCTCCAGGGCCTCGATGTCTCTCTTGTAGTGAGGGGCCCAAAACTGAACTCAGTACTCGAGGTGCGGCCGCACCAGAGCTGAGTACAGGGGGATGATCACCTCCCTGCTCCTGCTGGCCATACTATTCCTAATACAGGCCAGGATGCCATTGGCCTTAGGAAATTAGGAAAAGAAGCTGGAAACAAAATTGAGAGCCTAAATGTATCATTGCTGCTACATCACTGGCAGTGGTTCAGCACTACAGTCAAGGAAAATTAAAACTGTCCAGTACTAATTTGTAGAATTATCTTAACGGTTCTGTAATGTATGATCTGAAATAATGGCAGCAGGCCAGTTAAGCATAAGATGCAGCCTGCTCTGAAGACTTCAGAAGATACAGATTGAGTCAAAGCTTACTTAAGAAATTAATAATGGAATAGCTGGAGCAGATACAAAAGGGACTTTTCCTTGATCACAAAAACCACAATGCTGTGCAGAAAGAACTGAGAAATTAAATATGTGTTTCAAAGGGATGAGTTGATAATCTTGAGCACAATTCTCAGGCCAGACCTCTTCCCTCACGGAAATTGGTTGGCAAAATCAAAAGAATGCTGGATACATTTGTTAGACAACTAATCCTTGGAGAAATGAGGCCCGAGAAACAAGGACTAAAATAGAAGAAGTAGTGAAAATGCCACTATAGCGAAATAACTCTTCCGGTAGTTATGAGACAGATACTCATGAAAGCTGCACTGAGTTTGATGAGTAACTTGCTTTTAATCAGCCAGCTTTTGCATGATTACTTTTTAAAATATGCAATTTGGTAATAGCGTGGGCAAAAATAAATAAATAAATAAAGTAGCAGCTGGAGAATATAGCAGGAAACTTGGAGTAATGGAGAGTTCAGAAATACTACTTGTTTGCATATTAGTCAGTTATTAAGTAGCTTGTTTCATACATATCCTGATTGCACATTAACTGGTATTTTAACATACCAGATTTGCTCAGATCACCAAAGGAAGCTGACAACAATTTAGCATTTACAACAAAATGTGTAAAAGTCTGCAAGGATCCAATTCCTCCTGGGTTTGGTGATATGAAATTCACAACACTAAATTTCTTCTAATGCTGTTTCTATTTCGCTGTTAGAGATGATGACTTCAAAATGGACTTTCTTATACTATTGCTCCAACTTAAAGTATCTCCAAATAATTTTTTATGAGTAAATGCAGTATCTCAATAATGAAGCATCCATTTTGACCCTGTTTAGACTAAATTTATGAACAGCTGTAGTAAAAAACTACAAGAGGATAGCTTCTGTGTATTTTATGGATGTTACTTCATCAATCTAGGGCAATCGGGCATGGGCTGTTTGCTCTGTGACATCCCTGAAGACTTACGTGGATTGCATCACTGAAAAATTCCAAACAGGTGTAGATTCAAGCTGGGCACCAAGTTTCTCTGTCCTGACAAATCCATTATCCCTGTGTACCTACAGAGAGGAAAACTGTTAGTCTCAAAATGGCAGACTACAATAGTTTCAACAGTTGGAGACCAACAGAGGGGATTTTATAGAACTACAGTTTTGGACTTGTGCCCACTTTTTCCCTAGATGCACTACAGTGGCCTAATATTTTGCAGGACATTTGGACTGAGAAATCATTAATAATGATTAATGATAAGTTTTGATTAACAAATGAACCAGATAATCTTGGTTTTGTCCCATCTGGATTTCTAATGAAGAATAGTTATTGAGTTGCTTTTCTGTTACAGAGTGTTGAGTCCCTTGCCTGAGCTCTCTCTTTCCTACTTTAAATGTCTCTCAATAGCCTTCAAGGGTCTTCTGCTTTCCTTCTCTGCGCTTAGTTTTTAAACTGTGTCAGCTGTTTGTGGGCCTCATTCTGTGAGGCAGGGAGACCCATGGGACCACACCCCGGGAAAGGGGAAATAGAAAAAGGGGAAATGGTAGGGAGATGGACCTAAAAACAAAACAGCAGCAACAGTCTGAGGAGGAAAGATGATTTGCTAAGTATGATAACGGAATGCAAGATATCACAATATAATACAGTATAATTGGAATTGAAGCTAATAAATCAAATAAAATGAGTGTCAGAAAACTGAAGGCCTTACTCTAAAACTGAAAGTGAGATGGCTGGGGAGCATGAACTGCAGACAAGCAGAAGGGGAAAAGGGCGGTGTCTCCTGACATGAGAAGTTTTATCTTTCCCTCTGAACAGAAAACAGAAACAGAACAGTGAACAGTCCTGTGGGGTACGCAGCTCTCTTCTGAAACAGGTATAACCAGAACTATCGATGATCCACAGAACTGGAACGTTAACTGTTTAACTCCCAGTGTACTACATGATGCTGTGATGTGGAATACCAATGACAAAAATCATAAAACAGACCGACTCTCCCTAATTGGTGACAGTTTAACGAGTCATCTTAAACGACGCACTTAAAATCCAGACTTAGGAAAACTATTGTTTTACAAGCCAGTGTGATGTTCTTTTGCCTTTCAATGGAAATTAGAGATTAGGCTGACGAAGCTTAAAACTGCCCCTTCATAGCCACTGGATGGAAGATGGTTTTTCCTGATGGTTTCTCCTTCGTGTTCAAGAAGAAATGTGTAGTGAGAAAAGGAGTATATTCTCAAAACTTAGTATTTCAGAATTAAATTAAAAAAAAACAAACAAACAACAAACTGTATCTATATCACAGTATATAATGGTATGTGCAGATCATCAGAGAAGTATATTAATCCTCCACAAGCTTATTAGCCAGATCACATTTTCCTACCCAACAAAATCTTGAACAGGTCTTACCCCAGACTGGGTATTCTGCAATCTAATGCAGTGATGTTGGCAGCAGTATATTCTTTTGTTAAACTTCTTCACATGGAAACACTTATTTTTATGAACAGTGTTCTCTCACCTATCAGTAGTATCCCAGTCCTTTGCTGCAACACAGATTAGGACTCAGCCATATTGCAACAGGTACAGCAGACTGTCTTTGGACAGAGGTGCTTGCCATGTACTTCAAGCAAGTCACAGGCAGGAAGAATTGAGTGTCAGGACAAGAAATCTGTGAGTAAGATTGTGAAGTTGCAATGGTTTAGCCTATGTAATTAGTATTAGATGGTGGCTTTCATGTTATCATTCTATATAAGGAGAATTGCACAGAAAAAGCACTTTTGAAGTTTGCTTCAAAAGTCTGCTGTCTTCCGTGGGAACCTTTGTGCTCAAGGAAAGATTAGTTCACTTATGCACAATTCCTCACGAGACAGCATTCAGCAGTCACATCACAGAACTGACTAAACACAGGGCTAGCACTCCCATGCTACAGACTGCTGGGATGCACAAGGAGGAGGGAATGATCAGTCTGAATTTTGGCTTTAAGTAGAATTCTCTCTTCTGTTTATATACATATATACATATACACGCACACACACTCAAATATTTTATAAGTTCAGAAAAAAAAAAAAAAGAACAATGTATGTCTATGGTGTATGTGACAGATGACGATAAGCTGCAGTACTTTTGTGTCACTGTAACAGAAATGCTAAGTCACGGCCTGAAACAGTGATAAAGCACCTGGTGGGAAGACAGGGCCAACCCGAATGCACCTGATTCATAGATTCATATATACATTAGGTTGGAAAGGACCTACAAAATCATCTAGTCTAACCATCCTCCCACCACCATCCCTACCCACCAAGCTACTAAATCAAATCCCTTAGCACCTCATCCAAACGCTTCTTGAACAGCGCTAGGGACGGTGCCTCAACCACCTCCCTAGGCAGGCCATTCCAGTGCCTGAGCACTCTTTCAGAGAAAAAGATTTTTCCTGAAATCTGAGTGATCAGAGGGGTACAGACAGGATTCCAGACCTCGTTTAAGGATTATAGCAGTAGAAGAGCAAGGATATCTCTTGCTGGAGATTCCTGTCTGCCTGAGGCCTTCCAAAGGTAAGTGCTCTTTTCCTTCATTTCTGCATCCTTGGCTGCTGCATTTGGGCTTGTTCTCATTTGCTGTAGCCAAAGACTTTGCCACCCTGCTATTATTGTAGAACTTTCCATCTCATTATAGCATTAAAGTAGTCAAGTGTGAATAGAGGTGAAAAGAATTTATCTGCTTTTAATTTCAGCAAGAAGTGGTTTATCTAGTCCTCATATACACCAAATAGTGATTTTTATCTTTAAAATACATATATATTCCTTCATTACTAACATAATGGCAGCTAAAGCATCCAATGCAACAGCAGAAAAAAAACACTAGGATGACAAGCCAAGTTCTGACAAATTAATCTTGGAAAGTTTAATTTAACAGATTTTATATTTTCAAACAGATACTGAAAATAGAGTACCATTTCAGTGATAATATTTTCCTTAATATTTTCCTACTGATTAATGCCTTGAATGAAATGATCTCAAATATTTTAAAGGATTCAAATTATTTCCTGCATTTCAATTGCTACGCACAACATTTTTATATGTGTTAGACCCAGCTAGCTTAGTGTTAGGATATAATAAACCCTGGCACACAGAATTCTAATACATTGTTAAATGCAGTATTTTCCTGCAGAGGTGAGATGTTGTATTCATTTACCAGCAAGGCTCCAATTCCAGGTTTACATTCGCAAAGCAAAAATAAATCATACCTAAGGAAATACGATGCCTTGGATTTGGGGACAGAGTAATCAGTAGGTTGTGGGGTTTTTTCTTTCAGCATTGTTGTAGCAACGTTTATTCCTTGTTTTCAAAGAATGCAAGTATTTCAACAGAAGTCCTACACAGTAGGATAAAATCACACACTTAAGAATTAGAAAAGCATTCAAATACTCAAAAATGGTAAGTACACTTCCCTACATGCCATTTCTACTTTGTGGCTCAACTACTAAAAATTTCTTTATGACATGACATAGTGATCTCAGTTCTCAAGTCATGAGCTTTAGAAGTGTCTTTAAAGCTGACAGTAAGGAGACTAATAAATGGAATTCTATGCAGTTTTATGACTGGCATTATAATTTCTGAAGCAGTGAAAGAAACTCCTGTTCTGTACTTCATGACTTTACCCTTGATATTTGGCAGCCTTTTAGCTTCTACTGAAGACGATTCCTGAATAATATTAACTTGAGTACATGTTCTACAGGCATGACACCACCACAGGCAATCATATATTCTTTCAAAAAATAATGGAATTGTACAATTTTGATTCACCTTCTTTAGGTAAAGAGCACTATTTGTTTACAGGGTTTTTTTTGGATAAAATTTTAATTTTTATCAAAATCAGAAGTAATGCCGTACAGAAAGTCATACTGAAGTGGCCACTGAAATAACAAGTATTATATTGTAACTTTTGTTGAAAGATTCTTTGTTACGTTGATAGTTACTGAGAAAATGGTCATCTTGACTCCTATCACTATGTATGAATTAATCATTCTGGGCCTTTCACAGTTATTCAGAGTGCCTGATGAAAAAAGTACAGCCCTTAATTTGCTGATGTAAACAATTTGTTCCTGTGGAAAGGAAGTACAAACTGAGGCAGAGGTGATATAAATGTACAGATTACAGTATCATGTGATGATTGGCAGAGACCTCTGGATCTCTCCATCAGGGACACCCAGAGCAGGGTGCTCAGGGGCACATCCAGGCAGCTCTTGGAGATCCCCAAAGACGGGACCCTTCTCTGGGCAGCCTGTGATAAGGAGGTGCTTTCTGGTGCACTAAGGGAACGACCAGTGTTCCAATTCCTGCCATTGCTCCTCACGCTGGCACAGGAAACCACTGGAAAGAGCCTGACTTCAACCTCTTTGCACTCTTCCCTAAGAAATATTTGTGTACATTGTTGAGACACATTCTGAGCCTTCTATTCTTCAGACTGCACAGTTTCTGCTCTCTCAGCCCCTCCTCACAGGAAAGATACTGCTGTCCCCCCAACATCTTCATGGCCTTTTGTTAGACCTGGTGTAATATGCCCTTGTCTCTCTTCAACTAAGGGGACCAGAACTGGAACCAATACTCCAAGTGCAGACTTGTTAGTGTTCAGTAGAAGGGAACAAACTCCTCTGTTGACCTGCTGGTGATAGTTTTCCCAATGCAGCCAAGAACAGCCTTCTTAGCAGCAAAGATATATTACTGGTTCATGTCTGACTTGGTGCCTACCAAGACTCCTAGGTTTCAGATACAGATGGGCAGCCCATGGGAGTGAGTATTGAAATTTTTGGGAGCACATGGGACAGGAGATGACGGACAGGAATGGAGATAACTAGGGGATGTTGAAAAAGTTAAAAAAATGGGTTTGTGGACTTAGAATTGGAGACAGTGCCTATCTCCACATGATACAAAATGTCATAAATCTCCACTGCACTGATGAGAACTGACTTTTTTAGTATTCTCGTTGCTCTAAATCACATCTTGCAGTGATGGCACATGGCATGCTCTTGTTTTGAGCACGTATCCTTCCTGCCAAATTTTACAGCCTTGTTTGTGTGTGCAGAGCTTTGAGTGAAAAACTGTATTGCTTATATTTATGAGACGGGAAGCACTTTTTTTTTCAAATTTGTTCAAAATGTTTACGGCTGAACAACTACAAAAGATTAAGTAGTACTGTTTTTCACGAGGCAGCACACCAGGCAAAAACAAAGATAAGCTTCAACTACTTCATCAGTTTAAAACATTTTGATCTGACAGCTAAAGAACTTAAATAAAAAACTAGGGAGAAGCGTTCAGAAGAGAGAAGCAAATGTAATGAAAAAAGAAACGGAAAAATCTATAACTAGGAAAAAATATCTTCCCAGAATTGAAATTTGATTAGCCATAGAATATTGCTCCTTTGGGGATGGTGTAAGCCCGGTGACTCATCACTTAGTCGATAAAAAATATTAGAAACATATGTCCTACTGAATAATATTCCTGTGCTCTCAGAATGATGAACCAGATGACTGCATGTGACTTTTCCATCAGCAACATCCACTAATCTAAGAGAATTTTTGCATTACTGTGCTATGGAATTTAAGATTGTGTTGCTGAATAAACCAAAATTCTCATTGAAATTCCTGGTTCTTTCATGAATGTTCCTGACAATTTCTACAGCAGGTCTCTCTCCGCTGAACTGTCATCAAAATTGTCTTCCAAGTGAAGAGGCTCTTGAAGTAGAAGAAAGTAAATGTGAAAATATCTGTGTAGCTATGCAGAAAATATCTAAATTTCTTCTCTTGACAAACGGGTTGTGAATTCTTGAAAAAGAAAGGAATGCTACAGGAGAGCAGTAAGGAGCAAGCACATCATCTGCTGGAATGATCTGAAAATCATACATAGTCAAACAGTTCAGCACTCCAACCTGCTGCACTACAATTCTTCTGCATGTAGCAGCATTACTGCCTCAGCGGCCTTATTATACTGCTTACTCACCAGCAAACCTAACCTACACTCCCCCCTTCCTCATCAGTGAAGGAACCTTAGGAAGCTGTTTTAATGATGATTCAAGAAGCAGAATTAATTTGCAGTTTAAATGGTCACACAAAGTGCAGACCTCAGGAGCACTCCTAATTGGCATGGGAAGGAAATAAGGAAAGGTCAGATTAAAAGTTCCTACAAATTGCTCCCTGCAGCAGTGGAAGCAGGTTGCTAGCTATGAAAAAATGCAAAAATAACTCAAAACAGAAGATCATAAGACTTCTCCTGTTCAGTCATAGAAATGAAAACAATATACTTCCTATGAAGAAGGCTATGTGTCTCATTGCAATAGATATGAAATAAGAGAATGTTCAAAGCAATAATTTTTTATGATGCTTCATAAAAGAAATGCAGAATTTTCTGTTAGTGGATAGACAGAATGCAATGTTACAAATTGTTTTTATTAAGAGCTTTAAGAACTAGCAATTTCAAATTAATCATGGATTGGAAGTATTGGAAGAATTTCAATACTTAACAGGAAAAAAAAATGATATTTCAGTTGTTCTAGGAATAATCTTTTTTGTATTACTTTCTTTAAAATTTAGAATCAGCTTTACTAAGACTGACTCTTGTCATTGCCATTTTGAGATTACATTCAAATACCAGTGACTGTGAAAATTCAGAACTTTGATTTTTACTAAACCAAATATAGATATATGTATAAATTTGTAATGAGAGCATTCATCCCAGTGTTCCATTTCCAGAACTTCCATGTCTGCCTGGCCTGATATGCAGTCTATGTCATTCAGATTCAGCAGGTCATAACAAGTGTCCTGTGGCTGGGTGATATGTCTGGCTGTTAGATGCTTGGCATGAATGTATCCCAAAAATCTAAACTTGATCTTGAAAATCACAGACCATCTGGTACTTCGACTCTCCGGTCTAGTTGATTTAAGGGATATAGTTTATTGCATTTCTTAAGAGTCACGCTATAGTTTGCTTGGAAGGGACATTAAAGCACAACCAGTTCCACCTCCCCTGCCATGGGCAAGTCTGCCATTCACTGTATCAGGCTGAACAGGGCTTCTTCCAATCTGGCCTTGAATGCCTCCAGGAATGGGGTATCTTCAGATTCTCTGGGCAGCCTATGCCAGTGCCTCACCACCCCAAAGGATATTTGACAATGTAATATCAAGTATTGCTGACTAACTACTAATTAAATTTGCTATTTCTCAAAAGAATATATTTATAAAAAATCTTTTCAATTCTACTGGAAGTATCCTGAGCAGAGGTAAGTTTCCCTAGCAGTGTGTTACATTAATCAGGACTTGCGAGTTGAGATTCCTCTTGATTCCTCCCCTTTTCTATTGAATCTTATACAAATAAGTTATTTTTGCATGCAACCCCATACATTTGCTTTAAATTTCACAAAAGTTGCCAACTAGTTATGTAGCTTGAGTTTCCATAGATAGTCTTCTTTTGCATTGAAAGTGGGAATTCAGTTAGTTTTGTCATGAATGAGGAAAGAAGTGTGACGTTTCTGATTATTGTATTCATTCTCTATTTTATGAAATGTAGCCAGTAAAGTGAAGAGCATAAAAGAAAGGCTGGGGAATTTTCTCCTTTATTTCTTAAGGTCAGTGAAAAGGAAGAAGGTTGTAGTGACAGACTCAGAAAAAGAAAAGTGTTGATGATTGGAGGGCTGCCAAGAGAAAAACAAGGGGGTGCAGAAGCAGAGGGATGTCCGTCATCCCTGTAGAGGCATCTGGTGCACACTGCTCATATGAGTGGCTTGACCTGACTAAGATTACACATACTGAGACTCAAGACTAAAATGCTTCTGGAGAGTTCAGTAGAAATTCACCATCGCGAAGGAGTTGAAAATGTGTAGATAACCCAGTACTGAAGGATATGTCCTAGAAAAGAGAACTGGAAGTATACCCTGATTTAGAAGATTTACCCCTGGAAGAATGTAGCCACAGAAAAAGAGGGGAAGAAAGTTACTAGAGAAATGGTAGCATGAAGGAGGAGATTGGCTGAACTGAGGAGAAATGGGTAGACAGAGAATATGAGAACTGTGGAGCAGCTTGTCCTGAAAGAGAGAAGGAAAAATAAAAATAATAGGCAAGGGATGAAACAGAAAGTTGCATTAAGTTGATATACAGAAAATCATGAGAAAGAGAACCAAATACAGAATGATAGACAAACAGAAACAACGTGAAGGGGAGGATTTTTATAACTAGGGGCATTCCTCAGGGATCAGTGTTGGGAGAGATGTTATTTAACATCTTTATAGGTGGCATGGATTGTGGGATCAAGAGTACCCTTTGCAGTTCTGCAGATGACAGCAAGCTGAGTGGCACAGTTGACTTGCTAGAGGGCAGCGATACTATCCAGGAGGGACCTGGACATGCTTTAGAGGTGAGCTTGTGCCAACCTCATGATGTCCAACACAGCCAAGTGCAACATCCTGCACCTGGGCAGGGGCAATCCTAAGCACAGATTCAGGCTGAGCAGAGAATGGTCTGAGAGCAACCCTGAAGAGAAGGATTTGGGAGTTTTCATTGATGAAAGATTCAACATGAGCCTGCAGTGTGCACTTGCAACTCAAAAGGGCCAACTGTATTTCGGATTGCATCAAGAGAAGTGTGATCAACAGGTCGAGGAAGGTGATTCTGCCCCTCTACTCTGCTCTTGTAAGACCCCACCTTTATTCCTGTGAACAGTTCTGGAGCTCCAGCACAAGAAGGACATGGATTTGTTGGAGCAAGTCCAGAGGAGGGCCATGAAGATTATCAGAGGGCTGGAGGACCTCCCTTTGAGGACAGGCTAAGGTGGCTGTGGCTTTTCAGCCCAGGAAAGAGAAGGCCCTGAGGAGACCTTTTCTGCTCTTACAGCAGGCTTCCAGTACCTGAAGGGGGATTACAGGAAATCTGGGGAGGGACTTTTTAGAAGAGCAGATAGCAAGTAGTTTAAGGGAAATGGCTTTAAACTGGAAGAGGGTAGATTTAGACTAAATGTTAGGAAGAAATTCTTTACTGTGAGGGTGGTGAGATACCGGAACAGGTTGACCGGAGAGGTTGTGGATGCCCCCTCCCTGGAAGCATTCAAGGCCAGGCTGGATAGGGTTGTGAGCAACCTGATCTAGTGGGAGGTGTCTCAAGGGTACCTTCCAAACTTAACCATTCTATGATTCATAAAAAAGAAAAAAAAAGGAAATGTAGGCTTTCATGAAGCCTAAGGAACAATTGATAAGCTTGTCCTCAGAGTAGATTCAGAGTATGGAAGAATGTATTGTTTGTCAGGATCAATAATGTGAGCAAGTTTCAGGAAGAGATTATCGAAGAGTGGAGGAGAAGGCACTGTGTTGCATGACACTGCCAGACTCCCACTGAAACAACTCAAAGACAGCTATAAACAACTGGAGAGGACAGAGTAGAAGAAGGTAGAACTCTGTCTTCAGTGAAATTCTTGCAGTCTCCGAAGAGACAAAAAGTGGACATAGAATTTCCAGAAAAGTACTATAACATGAGCTGAAGGGAAAAGAAAACATACCACCAACAACAAAATATACAAACTACTTTATGGAAGTTTTCTGACATCCTTTTGTTTCTGTTGATCTGATCCGGTGTTTGGCAATGTTGCCCATGGCACGAGGCGGTAAGTACATGGTCCTCGAGGTCCCTTCCAACTCAAATCATTCTGTGACTCTATAGTTTCGCTGAATTATGTATGAATTAAGTATGCTGAATTTTCAAAAAAAATAAAAAAAATAAAAAAAATAAAAGCAAATAAGACTCAATATGTGCTTTGGTGCTATGATTCCAGGCTCTATTTCTATCTTTAGATAACACGAGTTTTGCTCTTAATTTTCAGAATAAATTGAAAAAAATTAAGATCATGTGTCTGATTAATGTTTCTGATTAATTTCTAAATTGGCAAGTGAGAAACTTCATCTTGTGATAAGTTTAATCATTCACCATTTTTAATCATTGCTAAATGTCAGTATGAGGCAGTGGCATTAAAACATCCACTCAAAAGTTGTCCTACCTGAGGGGTGTAGAAATTTTAAGGGGAAACTCAATGCATTTGTATCTGATCCTACACAAAATATGTTACATATGTCAGTGGGAGAAAAAGATTGGTTTTGTTGATGATAATGAAGAAAGACAACTCATTTATAATATAAATGTATTGTGTGTCATTGAAATAGAAGACATCTTCTGAAATAATATCTAATAATCAATACATTTTGAACTTTTGAAAACTTTTTAAGAAAATATCCTTTCTGCAGTAGAACTGGAACTGAAGCCATAATAATAATGATGAATATGGCTTCCAGCATTCACTACCACTGCTCCTGTTAGTCTAGATCACATTTTGGAAGACCAGGTTTTTACATAAAAAGGAAAAATTCTGGATCTTTCTATATCCCCTTAATTTTAAAAAGTAGTATGTTTGAACAGCACAACAAAAAGTTAAAGACGACTCTGCTTATTATCAAACATATTCATAGACCCTTATTATTTACTCCACTTGGGCACAAGATGATTATTTACACTGTTAGTTTTATTAACTTTCATCTAAACAAACCAGCAGTTCACCGTAGGTGAAAACATTTCTCAAAATAACGTATGTGAATTGTTTATGTCATGCATACGTGTAGAGAAACAGAAAGAGATTTCAATTCTGAAATATTAAGTCTCAGAGATGGATGTATATTACCATGATGTTTTAAATCTTACTAATTTAAAACAGAACAGTAACTTAAATCTTCATGAAAAAATCACTTCAGACTTTCTCTTTTCATTTATTCCATTCCCTCTGCAGTTACTGGTTACCAGTATCCAAGGAGACAACTTGCCAAGGCACAGAACCACTGGAAAAGAATTATAACATCTCACTAATCCAAGAATGTACTTCTCCTTGGAGACTTTATTTTGAAATGATTTTATTTGCTGTTTGTAAATGTCAGTTAGGCTCTAAAACATCTTGAGTTTCCTGGAGTAAAGAATTAAGAATTTATAGAGAATTCACATAGTGTGAAACAAATCCAAATATTCACTTCAACTTTCAAACATTATCAGAATCACAAATATAGTTAACAATACTAATTATTTCAATATGTTTCCCTTCAATCATTTGTGACCCCCATTTACAGCAAAATGGTGTCTTTCCTGAGCAGCATTTCTTGACTTTACCTTTTTTTTTAAATTATTCATTTACAAAGTAGAATGTAATTAGAGGGACGTTTTCCTTGATGCACTCAGAACCTGAAGCAAATCTTTTCCCGTAGGAACTACTGACAATTCCAAGAATATCAGAAAAGTCTGCTACGTTGGATATATTCTCCTCACCCCCAAAAAAGTAGTATGTACTGGAAATCACTGATGTCTGCAAGGAGTACCACAGGGAACTTGAAAACTCAAGAGTGGAGTGTGTCATGTATAGTCAATATTTATTCTCAGCATCACTATTTACTTATCACTGCTGTAGGTTTCTGTAGGCTTGTTATGTTGGTAACAAATCCCATGTGATTAAACAAGATGAAACTATGTCATCTTTTGCTTTACTCTCAATAAAATCTACAGGGAAGACAGAACCTTTGCCAATGGACTATCAATTTCACATTGTAGGAGTGGGATTATTCGGTCCCTTTCTTTTCTCTCCTTTTCTCCCCTCCCCTTCTACTTTTCTCTCTGTGAGCAGTCTAAAATGACCTTTACAGTAGCATGAGACTCTGTCATAACCACCCACAGTAAATACTGGATAAAGGAGATAAAATCCCCATGACAGAGCAAAGAGCTTTATTTTGAAAGGTGAAAAGAAAACTATATAGGGAAACCAGACTCCAAGTTCTTTGAGTTGTAGAATCTGGAAACAGTTAAGTTCTTCTTTCCAGCCTTGTATTTTCCATAGGGAAATCATGTAAAAATATAATATAATTAATATAATATAATGTAATATAATATAATATAATATAAGTTGGACTAGGTGATTTCTAAAGGTCCCTTCCAACCCTACAATTCTGTGATTCTGCAATTCTATGAATATGAAGCTTTCCAAACATGCTGTGTTTTCTTCCCACTAGATTTTGCAAGGAAATCGTTGAACTGTCAACGGTTTACCGGGCTGGATTGGCCCGGTTCCGTGACAATTGGTGAGGGGGACCCACGGACCCACGCCCCAGGAAAGGGAAGGAAAAAGGGAAAAGGGAAAAGGGAGATGGGCCCAGAAACAAAACAGCGGCAACGATCTGAGGAGGAAAGCTAATTTACTAAATAAGATATCAGAAAGCAAAATAACACAATATAATTGGAATTGAGGCTAATGAATCAAATAAAATGAGCAAGAGAGAGTGTCCGATAAACCGAAGGCCTTATGCAAACGCTGAAGGCGATACGGCAGCGAGCACCCACTGCTGAGTCGATCCCGAAGGAAAGAGAGTGTCCCGTGACCGCTGAGAGTTTTTATCTGTTCCCTCTGAGCGGAAAACACGTAAAAATACAAAGCATCGCAAAGTCCTCTGGGGAATGTAGTTCTTCTTCTCTTCTGAGACAGGTACTCCTGGAATTATCAATGATCTATGGAGCTGGAGAATTAGCTCTTTACCTCTTAATGCAATACATGATGTTATGATGTGGAATACCAGTACCAAAAATCATAAAACCATGACATGAACAAACTATCTAATTCTTAAATTTGCACCCATTTCTATCCAAACTTCGAGAGTCCCAGCAACGTGGTGAAACGTGGTCAGTAGTGAAATCTATAGAAAAACTACAGTCAAGGTAAGCAAATATCTGCATAACTGATAATTTGTACCCTGGGATGAATTAAATTAAACCCGAGTAGCCAAGTAAATAGAGTTGTAATAGTTAAAATAGATGGGATAAGGAAGAGAAGCTCATCTCAGATGTGCAGTGCTGAGGTAAGAGGCAACCATCACAACATGCTGCAAAAGGATTAAAAGAATTTTGTACTGGATTCAAGATGAAAATGTTATCTGTGAGAGTGGTGAACAGTAAGCTCTGGCACAGGTGCCTCAAGAAGATATGAAACATTCACCCTTAGGGAATTCCTGTCCTCAACTTGGCCGGGTCCTGATCAACCTGATCTAACTTGGGTATGAAGCTGTCCTTGATGGTCACAAGAGGTCTTGCCCAAACTAAATTTTTCCATGAAATTAACATTTTCTACACAAAGACGTTCCAACCAGCTATAAATTCACTTTTCTGTAATTTGATTTTAATACATATCCTTACCAAAATTTTACTAAACAGTAAGCTAAACATGAAACTGTAGACAAATTGTCAGTTTTAGGGCACACCACACATTCTATCACTCCCAGCTTCTCCAAGGTATCAAAGACAGTTATGTATTCAGGTTTTATTATTATTATTATTATTTTTAATCAGATTAGACAAGTAAGTTTTATTGCCTTAAGGATCAGAACAAAACAATATGGTTATTTTAATAGTTTACCCCATCCTGTACATCTGGAATTCCCACAGGTGTTGGTGAGACAAGAGATATGTAGGAGACAGAAGGTTACTGTGCTCTTAGGAGGGCTGAGGATGGAACGCATTTCCTCTTTTGAAACCTCCAGCAGTGCTTTCGGCCAAGGCCTTGGAGAGTTAGGTCATGACAGAGGCAATCTATGCCCCTATCTAGCAGTGTGAGTTCATAGCGTGTGCAGCCATGCATTATGGAGAGTGAGATGAGGATTTCCTCACACTTGGCCCAGTGTTTCACTTCTGTGTATTCTTGCAGTCTTCACAGAGTCTGCAGAAGAGCCATAAGCTCTCTAGGGATGGAATGAAAACACAGTGTATGGGCTGATACATACACTGGTGAAAACAAAGATCCATGCTAGCAAGGTGTGGTTGTAAGGAATGGCACTATGCTGTTGTGCAGAGAGCACTGAGAATGAAGCCTGTTGCAGGTGCTCACTACGTGCACATGGCAAGCAGGGCACATCCTGCTTTTGGGATCTTGCAGAGCTCAGGCCAGGAGAACTAGTATTGCAGAGCTGACTTTTTCACCACCATCCCTGTCAAATTGGCAGTGGTTCGTAGATGCTTTTGCCCAAAACTTGTTCTGCCAGGGACCAATTACAGTTGCTCAGCAAACTTACTGGCTTGTGCCACCGGTACATCTATTCAAAATGTCATTTGCTGAACAAAAAGTGCTAGCTCAAAGTGCCACTTAGATCTACTCTGCCCAACTCTGCTAGCATAGCCATGCTGATCACATGTGCTATATGTCTGAGAGCGATGAGCAACGATGAATATAAGAAGCTTCCTCAAATGAGGTACTGTCATCAGTACTCCTCATGAGACACAAAACTGTACCAGCAATCACAGCCCTTAAGACGGCAAAAAAAAAAGAAAAAAAGAAAAACAACTTTGCCCCTTTCTGTCCTAAACAAATTTAGTACTGACTACACCTATATCAGGTGCTACAGGACTGTTCCTGCAACTTTGTTCTCCCCATTTCCTTTGAAAAAGTGGTCTCAGGCATACTGTGTGCTTGGAACAGTTCCTGGGCTATTTCTGAAATGCACTCAGAAATTGTCAAGGAAAGCCAGCCTTTACCAAAAAGACTTCAAAAGCTGGCTTGCCTTGGATAAACTATTAATCAGAGCTTTGATTATGTTGTGCTCAGCAAAAAACTCCCCCTTTCACTTCTACCAATGTAGTTTACAGTTTTGCCAAAGAGTGTGTTTTCAACTCCCAAGAAAATTTCTCCTTCCCTGTAACATGCCACAGTGTAGAGTGTGGCACATAGGTAACATTACCTGAATCCCAAGGCTTAGTGAATGCTAGGGTCCATACTAGCAGGAAATTGTGTTACAATCAGTTTGACAGAAAACAAATGACCAACAGCATTGTATGCATGTACAAAATATACTGCAAGCAGCTCCTCTTCACAGTATGAACTAGCACAGGGCAGGAATTGTCTAGAAAATTTGGAATTCACTAGATGAAGTTGTTAAGAAAATTAATTGGCCTGAATGTAACATTTCAGAAGGCAATTTGAGCCAAACCATCATATCCAAAAATTAGGCCTTTTATTTGCTAGGAAACCAGGAAAAAGTGCATCCCAGGTAGATATGACACTAGCAAATGACTCCAGCTACAGACATCAGTTGTAAAAATGCAGTATTCATATAGGTTTTCAGTACAAGGAATTTGTTCAGGATGAGTACAAAGGTCTGAGCCCTACCCAACACAGTTATACTAAAAAAATACCTAGCAGGAATAACATTGTTTTTCTGCAGAATAGGATTTTTCCCCCATGGGCTGGTGATTGGGAGGCCAAAGTGTCTTTGGTGTATGCATAAGGAGCAAATCTTTGCCTTTACATAGATAACTCTTTTCATTCCAGTAAAGCTCTCCTTATTGCAAACACAGGCTAAAGGTTAACATGCTCTTGTAAAATTCTCTAGACTTTTGTATTTTGGAAAGTAGCTTACAGACAAAAGCAAATAGTCTGTGTGCATCTCCAAGGCTTCCTCCAAACCAAATTCTTCTGGTGTGATCAAGACACGACCTCTAGGAAAATATACTGTAGAATAAGCATATCTGTTTTATTCTCCTTCATGTGAAGCTATGATGTATATTATTTACTGCATGAGAAAACGGTAAGCCATGTGTCTTGTTCAGATTTGTAAGGTTTGGGATAAAAATTGGTAAGTCAAGATTGTAAGAAACCAGTTGGTCAAGTTCTCTGAGAGTCAACAGGACTGAGTTACATTTCTTGGAAGAATCTAACAGTTGCCATATATCTGCATACAAAAATAGCCCCACTCTTGGCAGCATCTAACTGCTGGCTTGGCATTGTCCTCCTCTGGTAAGCGTTCTAGCCTATCTTAGGTCCAGCTAAGACAGATTACACCCTGTGATCTTCTACAGGGTATTTCAACATGTTTTTAAAGGTGCAAAAATAATTTTTTGCTGAATTATGAGAAGTCTTCTGTATAAAAGTTGTCTAACTGGAACAAGATTTATGCTGACCAAGATTTTGGATAGGCATCATGTAGAAGGCTGGGTTGCTATTGCCTTGGTCCCTGAATGGTAACCAAGTTTAGATTGCAGTTGCCTCCAACAATGTGACAGACATGAAGCCAGGTAGAAATGTTTTCACTGTCTTGAAAAAAAATAACCTGGAGGGTGAAGGGTTGAATTAGGCCTGCAGTGAGGAAGCAATTAGGCAAAACTACAGGGGTTGTGCATTTCAGCCAGGCATGTGTTCTTCTATTTACCTGTGTTCAGTGAAAAGGATCCATATTATAAAGAGCAAACTGTACTCCTTTAGTACTTAAGTTCCACAAATATGTAATTCTGGATGTACTAGAAACACCAATCCTGGGCCAAGACAGTGGCAGTTACGAAAGCTATAAGGAAAAAGGAGAAAAACAGAAAAGAAATATAAATAGTTTATAATGAATCTGGAGCTTACATGAGGAAGGACAGCATGTGCCCAGCCACTTCTTTACATACAACAGACAAGCTGCCCATGGACTGCCTGTACAAAGCCTGTGCAGTACTCATGTGGTTTAGGAGGAGAAGTCAATCCTAGTGGCTTCTAGTGACAGTCTTTTCTGAGATCACTCGCAAAGAATGACATAGAATCAGGCTTAGCTTTCAAGAAACAGGTGACTGCAGTTCCACTGAGTAACATGTTGAAGATTAAGATGTAAAGTTTCACATGCTCCTTCCTCTTTAGACTCCTTCTAACCAAAAAAAGAACTAATTCAGAGCAATGGACCAAAGGAGAGGATCTTCCAAATGAATACAGAAGACAGGCAATTACTACAAGGAAGAAAAGCCACTAGCTAGTGTTTACAGGAATGACCACAGGCAAAGTACACATGTGATATGGGCGTATGAGACAGTGAATGGAGGAATACATTTATTTCCAACCACCTCAAAAGAGCCTTGTAAACTTCCTGCCTGTCACATGCTGTGTAACATTTGGATATTGGAGTTTTTCCTTTTCTCACTGTGTCATTTTGTCACACTATTTTTCCAAAATAAGGTACATGTTCTAGCCTGATCTGCAGCCCTCTGGCTATGACCAAATCAGGCAATTCCAAAACAGTAGATGTTCTATGGTCTTTAGCTACATCTTTCAACATATTTGCTTAATTAAGTTCTGCATTATGATTTTTCCCCATTAACACTTGTTCAAAGACAAGACAAATAATTTAGTTTGGCTATTCTGTTTTCTTATCTGAAAAAAGGTGTCAAGAATAGGTTCTTATTCCTGAGACTTCATTAACACCAGTGACTCACGAATGCCATGTTTCCATTTGTGTAAACTTGTGAGTAAATGCCACCTCCTAAAGAATAATAATAAAAAAGAACATCAGAATGCAGAGTGAATCAGAAAGCTCTAACTTTTCTCGATTCCTTGTTTTATATGAATAAAATTATTGCCTTTACTTTGATTATTTTACTCATGGCATTTGCTTCTTCCTCAGATTCACTAGAAATAGACAGCCTCTGTCCTTGCTTAACATGGGAGATATGTTGGTTTTAACTCACATTAGAAAATGAGTAATGCCAACACTTGATATCTCTGTGCTTGTGAATTGCCATCCCCAGTGGGAGAAATTAATATTAAAGATAGAGGAGGATCAGCCCCAAACCTATGCATCATTTTGGCCCATGGAATAGTTGCTAACAGAATCTAGCATAAAGCTGTTATTTTACCTTTCTAATAAGAGACTGACAAGTTACCTGCTAGTCTAATGCCATGACCCTGATGACGGCTGTCATCAGTCACTCATTCCCATAAAGACTCAGCAGTATCCTGACAGCCTTTGTGTTACAGATCCAAGCCTATGACTCAAACTCTTAAAGGTATTTAGATCTCTGAATTGATATATAAGTAGAACTTCAGTCAATGCATAAAGGCTCATGACGTATGTCTAAACCTACTGCAAAGTAAATTTTAGAGAAAATTAGCATTTGAGGCAACGAGTTTATAGGAGGGCTCTGGTTTAGCTCAGCATCTGTGTAGACATGACTTTGAACTGTCAGTGCTGTACTCACTGCCTGGCTCCCTCCACCATCCACCATTTGGTCTCAAGGTGCTGTGTTTAGCAAGCACACTGAAATGCTCCAGCATTATCAATCTCCACACCAAACACAAAAGCAACAGATATGACTGCTTATCTAACTGTTTATCTAACAGTGGTATATTGACTAAGTGTCTTCTGGTATTCTTTGATGCCAGTTACCCAGAAAGGTACACAGAGTTCCTAAAATCAGTAACTCATAGCACCCTTCTGCAATATTCTAAATTATTTCAGTTATGTTAGAGGAGGTAACATATGAACCTTTGCTTTCAGGGCTGGGCTGAAGTTTTGTCTTTCGATATTAAATTCTGAAAAGAAACACAAATTGAGTTTTCCAAATATTTAACCAGAGTTCTGAGTCAAGAAATTTGCTTTCATATTAAAACAAATTAGAGCAGATTATATGGTAATATATATATGGCTTATATACCATATGCTATATAGAGAAAGTAAATATAGGATAGTGTTTGTATACATAATATATATAGTATATAGTATAGTACACTTGTATAGATAGTATACATCTATGTGTAAAACATATTTGTATAGTATATATACTATAGTGTACATGCAGTATATGCTCCATATAGAGGGAAAGATTAGTGACTGGTCTCCAGCCTGATACAACACCATTTATTATAGATATACAAAAGTATATATATGCTATGCTACATATACTACATACATACTATACTTTGAGGCCAGCTCATCAGCCAATTGGTCACCCATCCATCACATTATGTTTTTGTCTAACTGTATGCTGAGCATTTTATCCAGAATGATATGGTGAGAAACAGTTATCAAAAGCCTTTCCAAAATCCAAAAAGGTTCTTATCAACTGAATGGGTGATTTTGTCATAAAAGGAAATTATATTTGTTAATCAGGATTTTTTCCCTCATAACTATGTGCTGGCTGTGAAAAATGGCTGCACTGTCTTCCAGATATTTTTCAGTGACTTCTTCTCCCTAGCTTGTTTCCTCAGGAATGAGGAGTTTTCATGAAGGAATTTTAGGAAGCTCCTGAACCTGCTTGTAGCATCTATGTAATCTTTACCCAGTTGTTGTGTGGCAAGTCATTCATAAGAGTAAGAACAGATGACATAGGATAAAGAATAATTTATCAGCATTGTCATCCTGCCTGGTGGCCTGTAGTAGTCTCTGCCTTTTAACAACATTCTCAATACATGAATTGCTGTTCCTGTCTGTCCAGTTCTCAGCAGCCATCACAGATTTTTATGGAAAAGTGCTGTCTTCCTCCTGACCTCATATATAAACATACAAATTACAAAAGTAGAGAGTGAGATAAGGAGTATTTTCACTTGACATAAGTCAAGAACATATATACAGACAGATATCTCAAAGGCACTGGGATAAAAATAATCAGAAAAAAAAAAGGAATTGTGTGTATGTAATAGTAAACTTGGCACCTGCTTCAAGGCTAGCAAAGAATGAGAACTTATTATGTATTTGTAGAGACTTCTAAAAATATTTTACAGGTGTTTTATTTTCATTAATTATATTTTTTTCTATGTTTTTGCACATTATAATAATGCTGCCTTACGGATGTGCAAAGTAAATGAAATTATTATTCAATATGTTTTAGATTGCCTCTCAATTAAGTATACCCCACATACAAAATAAATATTGATGGAGTGTGTATTACTGGCTACATTGACAGACAGTTATGAGGTGATTTTATTAACTGAGTCTTGAGGTCATCTTAGACAAGTTTTCAGGTTAATACAAGTTTGTATTGTATGATGTCCAGCGTCATCACACAGCTTGCACAGGAAACTTCATATTTCATAGGAACAACGAACAGAACAGTCAGCATGCCACAGGAATCATCAATGTAAATTGTCACTAAGGAATGACTAGTACACAGAATACTGTTATTCCTAACTGTTCTACAATACTAATGAAAAGCACTTCTATGGTTTCCTCAAGATTAATAAGTGAATTCAGACACCATGCCTTTAATTGTGCTAAAAATAGGAATGTTAAATAAGTAATTACAGGTCAGTTTTGTTCTTCATCATATTATCTATTTTAAGGAACTAGATAATTAAAATCAGAAATTGCATAATACTTCATAATTTAAGTTTAATCAATTTAATATATTTTTTTATTCAGTTCGTCCCTATGCTGCCAAGAAAATAAAAGACCACGAGGGTCATTTAACCTGCTACTGTTAGAGGAACTCTCATATCTTCGTGTATCAAACTGAGATCCTCTACTTAGTCACTGATTTCCAATACAAGATTAGTCTTTTTGAAACAGGATTTTCTTTTTTAAGCTTCAGATGCATGATTTGTCATATTAACATTTTGAAGTATATGTATTCTGTAGACAGAAATGACAACTTGAGTTGTTATATAATACAGCTTGAATTTAAGTATTGGATCTACATTTACATTAACAGTTGTACAAAACTGTGAGCAGATGTGGTACGCTTCATAGAATTCAAATTGCCAGCAAGTTTCAAACACAGTAGTCAACATGGAATTCTCTGTGCCACTGTCCTCCAAATGAAGGAGAGAGGATAAGCAGTAGGCACTTCCACAGCTACAAATTTGTATGGCTATTTCTGATGTAGCAAAGCAAGCAGATCTGAAAGATTCTTTTCTAGGCTCAAGTCTGCTCAACAGCACATCAAACAAAGAATTTTGGATACATTGGAACCATGTAGAACAAGGCGTTATTCCTCATAACTATTTCAGTGTTCAAAAGTAATTCCATGTTTGAAATGTGTGACATGAACAATCAG
This sequence comes from Callipepla californica brunnescens, assembly GCA_023055505.1. Lineage (NCBI taxonomy): Eukaryota > Metazoa > Chordata > Aves > Galliformes > Odontophoridae > Callipepla > Callipepla californica. The sequence continues at coordinate 2,808,625 of JALIRH010000023.1, read as the reverse complement.
CAAACAGTCTCGAAGTTCATGGCTCCACTGGAGGTTTTTCCATGTGAATGAGGCTAGACTGGTAGGATAGGGAAAGTCTTTTGCAATGTATCATTTTATTTTAAGGAGTTCCACATTGCCCCTGTAATTCTATGCTCAATTATGAGCCAGATTGAAGAATTTAAATAAGGGACAGATTTTTGAAACAACTGTTTTTATAAGTGAGGTCAGATTTTCAGAAGAAAAAAGCCACATATATCAAACACAAAGTTCTTGGAAGTCTGTCTATTAGCATCACAACTGGGCACTGCTGAGCAATTAAGATTGCTTAAAAATAAAATAATACGATCCTAGATTGGTTACTGCAATGGGAATTGAGTCCAGTTAGTACTGCATACTTCCCTCTTTGTTCAAAGTATCCAGCACACAGTACTCAGGAGCCCAGATTTTCTACTGCAAGGATCACAATTCTTTAGGTTGAAATTCAAGGATGGTGTAGAAATGAATTTGTATGAAGTTTCAAGATGCAAGACGATATCTGAATCACTTGCCCAAATCTGCGGCGCTCGTGAGCTGGTTAGTGTGGATGAAGAGTGTATTTCTGATCAAGTCATTTTAAATACTTGTCTGATGTCAGTATCCCATTCATTCCTTTGTTATTTTACTTAAATCAATTTGCAGATGCAGTTTTTTCTAAATTATCAGTTGGCTTAAAGACTGTGCTTTAAAAATATTATTTTAAATTTGTTTTTTTTCTGAAAAACTTCTCTGTGGGGATCTCTGGGAACACAGCACTGGCAAACACTGGGTTCACAGTTGTTGTGATTTATTTATTTATTTATTTAAACACCGCCTTAGTTGGCAAAATAAGTCTGGTTTTGTTAGAGGCACAGTTAATGAAAAAAAAGAATCAGAATTTTCAAATGAACTCTTTATTATCACTATCTGTTAATACTAGTGACTGAAAGGTACTGCTCAGACACAGAAAAGCAAAAGCCTGAGAGGCTGCTTTGCTTAGGTATCCTCCCTCAGTCATTAAAGGAGAGAAGCATCTCAGCTTCTGGGCCTACATGCAACTGAACAGAAAATCCTCAGTAAGGATATCTGGAAACAGAAGTTTTCTCAGAAAAAAATAAATAACTAAATAAAAAAGACTTAAGTTTTAATATCCTCTTTATCATTATGAAACTGGCAGCTGAAAAAGCACCAAGAGTGGATGTCACAGTGTAAAACATATTTCATCCAAGGGGGCTGAAACTCAGTTTTCTATAGATTACCTTGTAGCTGTTGGATTCTGAGGTCTTAAGGTAGCTTCTGTCCTTGGGTGCATTCAAAGCCTTAATTTCAAGCATGTGAAGTCACATCACATTTCGGGACAGAATTCTGATGAGGCAGTTATGGTATCTTTCTATGGCCAGCCTCGACAATGCTCTTGAGTTTGGAGGCACAGCAGCATTCACCTGCCCATGGACTGATGGAATACTTTGCAATATCTGTCTGTCCTTTGCACCAGTCAGCTGTTTGGAACTCAGTGTGCATATGAGAAGAAAATAATACCAGGGATGACAGAAGTTTGCAGCCCATTCTGACTGTATATCTCAAATTCTAAAGATTCTGTCAGGTGAGGCAGGATAAAATGTGGAATATTGTTTTTTGTATTACTTGCTGTTATTAGCAGTACATGCTATACAATAGCATCCTGATTGGAATTCTTAACAAATGCAATGACTGGTCACATTAAATGGGAAAGCTGCTGTAAAAACTGTCTTGCCTACAAAATGGAAGGCTGAGGTGTTAATAATTTAAGTATCCTCTACCAATACTGCAGTGTCCCATTGAATAATTCAGAAGCATATTAGGTTCATATTATGAGATTTCAAAATTAATATTTGCATTTTACTGCTACCTTTTCTAATCAAGTTTCTTTAAACATTCTGAAGAAGTTAAATAGAACACAAATCTGATGATTTATGCCACTTAGTAAGAAAAACTAGTCTGCAGTATAAATTAAAATATGGCTTATCTCTAAACAACCACTGTGTCAGACAAATTTGCATTGGACTCAGCTGTTTAATATTAGCTCATTTTGCACTGCCACTGAAAGCCGAGCCTTCTTTGAGACAAAAGATAAAGATGATTACAACCTAGGGAACTTCAGTTTTTGGTACCCACTTTTCACTCATCATTTCTAACAGAGTGACTCAGCAAAGAAGAGCAACACAGCACAGGTAAGACTGCTATATTTTAGTGACATGAAAAAGCAGAGTAGTCCTAAAGGAGCTTCTACTACCAAACTATCTTTCTCACACACTGGGAGTTGCCAACACCAGAGAATCAGAAACAGCTTAAAGGTTTTCCCTTCTCTTTCCTTGATTTTCTCCACATCAGACAAGCCAGAATTCTGGTCCTAGCTGTGTCCAGACATGACTCACTGCTAACTTCAAAATCAAAATTCAAATTAAAAAAAAAATTGGTTTATCCCATATCCTCAAAAGTATTTTCATAGTCTACCCAATGCTCTGATGCAAACTTGTTCCTATATATAGAAGAGCTGATGAAAGTCTTGCTAATAATTTCCTTTAGACAGATTCCCGGATACAGCACCTGTACTGCTGCACAACCGCAGCCAAGGCAGCCTGGCTGTTTCTCTGCTCTGTCTAAACTAATGCTCTGCACCTAAGTGACTCACGTATGAGCTACATGCCCAGACAGACTGCTTACCACCTGTTTTCAATAATTTACTTGCTGCGCTATTGATTATTTCCTAGGTGATTCAGTGCTTGTTTAGCATCACTGCTGCACAATATTACCGCACTTGTGGCACCTCAGCTCCCTATTCTAGCTTCTAAAATATTAACATTTTATCTGCTATATTTTCCTTTCTTCCTCCTTTTCTGATGCCTTTTCCACTTTATTGTTTTCTTCTTCAAAGTGCTGTGTCTCTAAAATCTCTCTTGCTCTTACCATCTCTTCAAAGCAAGATTTTTCCACTTCCTCCTTGATTTCCTAGGCACTGTTTCCTGCCTTCATTATCTGCTCTGCTACTCCCATAGTTTCCCATCCAAATCTCACTTCTACCTTTGTCTTCATTTCCCTCCTGCTCCACACAATGTTTCACTCATTTTTAGAAATCTTCATTGCCATCTAGAGCACCTATGTGTGTCAGTAGGCCCTAGAGCCCTGCAATTAGTAAAACCACATTATTTTTTGCCAGCTTTTGCTTCTCTCCTCACTATGTCCATTCATGTTCCTATGAAAAAGCAGATGGAGAATCAGGTTTCTCTGTTCCTCTTAACATCAGTCCCACCTGTCCCTTCATGCTCTTAACCATGTTCTGTATATAATTCCTTCCTCAGTTCTGGCTTTTCTAAGTAAAATTTTCTAATGCTGTGCACATCCCTCAATCAGTTATTAAAACATTTATTCTATTATGACTTTGCCTCATTCCCTCCCCTATTTCTACTTCCAGTTAGGTACACTCTCATTAGATTTAATTTGGCTGTGAAATCCTGAAGAATGTTCCTGACATCTTGTTTTACTTACTGTCTTGTATGCTTAGCTTTCAGTATAGCTTGAGCCTTACATGTACTTCAAATGGCAAAGAATAAATCAACTAATAAGACTGAGTTACACTTCCATCTGCAAGTATATTGCTTGTTCACCCAATGTTTATTAGAAATTAAAACACAAAGCTGAGGCTAGTCCACTACCACTCATTCACTTGTTAAAAATACCTTTTCCATTATCAAATCAGAAAAATAACAGAAAGAGTGTGATAGGAAAAATAGTGAAGGATGATAAAAAAGAAAGAAGGGAAACGTCAATTGGTGGCCACATGCACATGAACATCTCCGATGATCAAAGATTTATGCTTCTTGCATTAATTAACAAGTGTCCTGGGTGATCCTGAAAGTCGAAGCAAAGCCCTGGCCCTTCACAGCAGCTGAAAACTGAAGGATCAGTCTGTAAAGTGACTTCTGAAAATCTGTCCTCACCATCCAAAGGACAAAGGTGATGGTGTCACTCAGTGACAATTAGACTAGCAGAAGCTTTTTTAGTTTAAGTAGAAAAAAAACATGAAAGTTTAAGTCCCCTTATTAGCAGTATACTCCCTGTGTATTATTAAAGGAATGATTTTATAGACAACAGTGATGTACTTGGAACTTGATTTTGAAAGGATTTGCTAAAAGATTTTGCTTCCTTTACAGAACAGCAGAATGGCTGATGTTAGTCAGAAGCTCAGGGTCCATCTGACCCTGCCTTTGCTCCAGCAGAGACACACAGGGTGCCAAGGACCACATTCAGGTGGCTTTTGGAGATCCTTAAGGAGGAGACCCCATGACCCCCTTGAGCAGCCTGTTCCATGCTCCAACACCTGCACAGCGCAAAAGTACTTCCAGTTGCACTAAAGTCCTCTCCTTTGTTTCAGTTTATATCCATTGCCCCTTGTCCTGGCATAGGGAACAGCTGAAAGGATCCTGGCTCTATCCTCATTGTACCATCCCTTCAGGTACTTTTATACCTGTTGATGAGATCTCCCTGAGCTTTCTCTTCTCCAGCTGAACTATCTTAGTAATAATATAACAACCTCAACTATCTCAGCCTATTCTCTCATGAGAAATGCTCCTGCTCTTCGCTATCTGTGTCACAGCTCTTAGTGTGTTCTCTCCAGTGTGTTCATGTCTCTCTTGAGGATGACCCAGGATTGAACACAGTACTTCAGGTGTTACCTCCCAGGCCTGAGTGTAAAGGAAGGATCACCTCCTTTGACTCATTGGCAATACTTTGCCTAATGCAGCCCAGGATAACACTGGAATTCTTAGCAACAAGGATATATTGCTGACTCATTTTCAACCTGGTGCCCACCAGAATCCTGAGATCCCTGTCTGCCAAGCTGCCTTCCAGCTGGTAGGGCCCCCAGCATGTCTTGGTTGATTCTCTCCAGCTGCAGAACTTGGCACTTTGCTTCACAGACCATTTCTTCAGCATGCTGAGGTCTCTCTGGAAAAGAATACAACCTTCTGATGTATCAGCCATTCCCCCCTCCCCTAGCTTTGTTTCATCTGCAAACTTAATGAGGCTACACTGCTCCATTGCCAGCTTATTAATGAAAATATTTAACGGGACTTGACCCAGTACTGACCCATGGGTATGACCACATTATGCCAGCCGTTCAGCCAGTTTTTGATTCACCTCATTGTCTCCTTATCCAGCCTACACATCAACTGCATTTCTGTGCTGATCTTATGGGGGAATCTGCTAGAGGCCTTATCAAAGTCCAAGCAGACAATAACCCTCATCCACTAGGCCAATCGTTTCATCTCAGTATCTAATCAACTTGGTCAAGCATGCCTTCACCTTGATGTGTCCCTGTAGACTATTTATAAAGATTCTCTTGCTGTTCTTGTGCCTGTACATGGTAAAACTATAGCTGTTTAAGGTGACTCTTTTAGTGGTCAGCACTAAGGTAATCAGAGGACAAAATTCACTCTAGAGTGGAAGTTAATGTTGTGGAGAGAATCTAGGAAGATCTCTCCTGCTACTTATCACTGCACCCAATATAAAATCAGTGGTTTCTACATTGTCATTTGTGGTTTTGCTGATGTAGCCTAGACTGTTGCAGGCTATTGCTACAACAAAGGAGCACACAAAGTCTCTAATCTACATCTGCATTACTCATTTGTTCTAACAGGCTGTACAGAAATTTATTTCATTTACATTTAAAGATGTGGCCAAATATGCCTCTCGGTTACTAATGTAATATTGATCAGAAGGCATTTTAAGCATCACTCAGCATGTACTCTACAAAGCTGGCAGCAGCAATATGTGCATAAAGGACATAGCCTGATTCCAATGGTCATACCCTTGCCAGCAGCTCTTCTAGTAGAGAATAAACATCTTCAGTTGTATCTGTATAACTCTAATCACAGTCACAGACAGGATCAGTCTCTGTCCTTCTTATACAGGTAGCCAGCAGTGATTACTGTTAATAACAAGATTGGTGAGGCTTGGAAACACTACTGTTCTTAACTTTTGTTTTGTTTTTCTTTTTTGTTTTGGTTTGGTTTTGGTTTTGGTGCTTTTAAAGTTCTTCTGCTCCCATAAGAGCCTCTACAATTCTTGCCGCAGCTGAAGTATGGAAACATGAACAAGAACATTTGTGTCGCACCTGTACCTTTTTACAAAGAGTTTTCTTAAGCAAGAATGAACTGAGTTTTCATTTTTCTTCCTCTTAATTGTATCTTTGCTCTTTTAGTCTGCATTTTTTCTGCAGTATCTGCAACACCATATGGTGAATAGTTACTCACCTCCAGGGAAGCAAGTAAATGCAAATTTTGAACATTCTGAAGTAAGTGGTTAGCTATAAGGGAGATAAGTATGCATCAGTGTTGCCTGAAATAGAAGGAAGTATAATTGCACAAAGTACAGGGCAAAAAGACTAATGTGACCTTCTGAGGACCATGTGTAATTTTGCAGCCACAGGTAGGAGGGCAAAGTTTGTAAACAAACACAAGAGGACTCCTGCCATCCCCTGTTGATGAGACACTTAACCGAAGACTCTGAGTGAGATCTATCCATAGGAAAGGATGAGACAATGCTGCTATATATTAGCCTGAATTACTGTATTACATTTAAATCATAATTATATGAGGAACACTGCAGCAAAAGAAATATGCTAAGAATTGCATCTGTATAACATGAGTTTGTTGCTAATGCTGATCACATTCCAATTCCTCTTCAACATACAGCATAGACTCAAGGGGAAAATTATGTGCTGTGAACTTATCTTTGGGGAAAGAAAGCGAGTGGCAGGAAACTGACTGCATTGAACAATGAGTGCTGACTGGGTGAGTTTTCTTAGTCAGCCATGCCCCCTGGGTTAAGACCTGCTGCTGTCTCCAGTGATAGCTACATAGAGGTGTTCATCAAAATGTTTGCATCTACATCTGCCACTATCTTTCACTTACTTTTTTTTTTTTTTCTGCACTTAACTTATCTGAGATTACACAGTGCTTTAGAGACTAACTACTATCTTGCAGTGGATGTAATTTTGGGATCTTTACCAACCAGAATATCTTAAAGTGCTTCTGGGGCATCTAATTCTTAATCCCCCCAAAGTTTTACTCCTGTCATTCTTACCAATGCCCTTTGAACTCGAGAAACATATACCATCCCACACTTCAGCATATACACTTTTCTGAGACAAATGAGACATCTACTTATTTCTATCAGTCAGCTGCCAGTCAGCTGTCAGTTTTTCTTGCAATTGAAGAAGACATCTGCAACAGAAAATTGTTCTCCTGTCCTCTTCCTTCTTGTTCAACCATGTTGCCACTGACTACATAGGTAATCTCTAGCATAACTAATCCATTACAGTTTAATGTGAATCCACCTCTCTTTAAAGTCTTCCTCTCCTTTTTTGTAACGTTCTGCAGAACATTACACCACTACTTTCTGCAGTCGTAATTGCTCTTATCCCACAGCAGTTGATTTTGATGGATTTGTTTTACAGAACAAGTCTGCTGAGGCAATTGTGGCCAATTCGGTCTGTAAAGTTTGGCTTCTAGGTTAGGTGACTAGTTCCTACTGACTCTGAGGGAGTACTCAGTAAACCTTTTAATAGTCAAGATTATGGAAAAGTGAGGTGGTTCTTGTTCTTGAGCTGAAAATATTTGTACAGTGTGATATATAGAAAAACTTCACATTGTTCCTTCAGGTTTGTGCATAGTGACTTTTCCTGTCACTGTAACAAGGCAAGATCTTTTGGCTTGACAAAGCTGACAGTGCCTTCAGCTGAATTTGTATTTTATCATCTAGTAAAATCCTTTAATTGACTTAGCTGGTATACTTGCTGTTGGATCCTCATGTCAGACAGCTGTATGTTATCTCTCTTCTTTCATACATGTGCAGAGCTAAGTTACTAGGAGGTGCCATGGCCTTAATTTCTAGACTAAGACAGAAGAGTTGGACTCATTATAGGATGCTGAAGATAAATACCTTCATTCTCAAGTGGCTACTGTTCTTTCTGAATCTTTGGGTTTAATCATCCTCTGCATGTACAGGACCCGAATTAAAAGGATGCCACATATCTTTGGAGTCATTCTCATTCCTAGCTGGGACAGCATTACTATTGACAGAAAATTATACCCAGTTTCAGTGGCCACTACACTACCTTCCAAGAAGCAAGGAATTGCTGGAATGCGACAGCCATATGCTTTTTGCACAACGTTTCTTCCATCCTGAAGTAATCAGGAGACAGGACCCACAGAAAATGTGCAAGCAAAACACTGAGTAGTCATAAAGAGAACTGGTACCTGAAATTTAATTTGTACTGGATCACTTACAAAAATGTGACCTCACTTCCCATTTAGAAGGACTTCTATGTTATTTTATTTTATGCATCATTACTTTCTCTGTAATATATATATTTCAACAAGAATCCCCATGAGAAGCAGTAAAGAGCATGACAGTATCAAACTGTACTAGTGCAAATCCTGTCAACCTTGCAATCCATCCCTGAGAAGTGCAACACCCGCCTGCAGTACAGCATAGAAATACTTTGTTTTCATTATGACTGATTGTGTTTGCTCAATTAAATTAAGGCACACAATAGTTCTGTCTAAATCAGAGCTCTCAGCTTTGTTTGAACAGACAAAGGGAAACCTCAGCCCTTTCAGTACAATCTAGAACTACCTATTCAAGCAGAATGTCCCAAAAGCAAACACTCCCAAAACAGAAACCAGAATTTTAAACCTTCAAGTTTCATTTCAATCTGTTTTGTGGAACCACTGTTCCTGCAGACTCTTCTTCAGTACAGAGTCTAGACAGTACCCTTGACAGGCTTATCTTTTATTTATTGAAGACAAGGGGAGAGCAAGGAAGAGAGAGATGATCTGGCTATCAGAGATTTCATTGTACACCACTCATTTCTTGTTTCTGCTTTGCTGACATCAGTGTGTTTTGTCCTTCTGCATCTACATCCATCACCATATGTTCTTTGGTCACACACATGGTCCTCAGGGAATTATATCACAAAATATTCCAAATGTCAGATATTCAAATTTCCCACTGTAAACACATTTATTAGGTGCATTTCCATCAACAGGACGGATGCAGGTTCTTGCATGTATTTTAGACCTCTCTTCCACAAACCATGGGAATGTGGGCACTTGAGTTAGTCTGTCTGTTTGAGCTTATGTTGTCAGTCCCACATGGTGTTTATGCAAGCAGTGGCCAACCTGATAGTTCAGAAGCTGACAGATTTCCAGGGCCTACAAAACCCTATAGTTGGGAGCAGGGAAAAAGGAGGGACATTTATATGCACCTCAAGTGACACTCTTTTTCCTGCAACAGGAGCAAGCTGAGGCCGATTTATCTCCTCCAAACTTTCAGTTTTCCCTTGTTCCTCCACTGACCAAGGCCTCACTCATCCGTAGAGAATCTTCAAGGAGCAACAACAACAGGGCTCCACAGTGAGCAGGAGGAACAAACCTTGGCAACATACCAGCAGCACGCAATTGTCTCAGGGCCTTGTTCTCCTGGCTACTTCAAAGCTGCTCTCACCCCGAACAAAAATAAACAGAGGAAAGGCAGAGACATGCATTCTTCTCTCACTGAGGGCACACTTCCCATTTTAACAGGGGTCTTTGGTTGCCCAGTGAGAATTATTTCAGGTCTCCATAGCTTTAATGAAACACAAGCTGGAGGCACTGGGTACCCAGAATCTTGTCATTGATCTGATTCCTAGACTAAAAAAAAACATACCTCTACTGGCAGCCCTGAATTCTAGCAGAGAAGTGATAATTTTGAAGTTGAAAGCAAGGATATTCCAAGGCAAAAACAGGATGACTGCTTGTGCTCCTCAGGGAAGGTTTGAGTAATGCCCGGTGGCAGTAAACCTCCGCTCACTGCTGTGAGAGACAACTGTGGACACAGGTGGAAGGTGGGAAAGTGACTGGAAACACCAGAGAGACAGGTGGTATATATTACCAATACATTGGTACTCTTTCATTGTATTCTACACTGTAAGTTATTTTCCAATTGCCACATTCTCAGACATCAGAGAATCAGGAAATTCAACCTTCTCTCCCTTTTAACACATTACACTTTGGCAGCTCACAACAGTTCATTTGGCAGGCGTGTGTACCAAATGTTCATTTCAGTCTTGTAACAGATGGGGTATATTACACACAGGACTGCATGCCCCATGTATAATACCCCAGCTAGGAAAGAACATCCCGCAGATCCCACTGACCACAGAACTCTTCTATATCACTAGGAAGAGGTCTATAAAAGAGTTAGAAGTAAATATACGTCTATCTGATAAATAAATGTAAATGCCTGACTCCAGTAGCCTTAGTTTGCAAGCAGTTATTTATTCTTCCATTTGTATTCTACTTTGTGTATGTCCCATGTGAAATTTAAACCTAAATATTTAAATAGCCTTTGAACTGCCTATATTTACGGAATAATTCTTACATGCAGAATGATTACACCATCACTTTACTAATCTTTTGATTTCAGTGGCTTTCTTGTTATATTGTTATGTATCACAAAATAAAATATTAGCCACACAAAACTGTCAGAGATTGTCTTATGATTGAACTACAGATTAAAATGCTTTTCTCCTTTAACAGACCAAATCACAAGTTATTAGCATCTTCAAGTACAATTTATAGGACATTTCTGGAAATGCTCCTTGGAGACTGCTGAGTACTTCCAATGGCTTCATTGCTGGAGCTGAAAACATGGCAGCTGCTGGGTCCATGCTGCTAACCAGCAAAGGGTAAGAAGAGAGCAGAATGAGAAAAACAACAGAAGGAAAAAATATATAAAAGGATAACACTGATGGGCTTATTGTCTATACATTCAGAAAGTGAAGGAGAGTTTTACACAGCTGTAACTCACTCAGCAAGTTAAAAACAATGCATGAGTTGTTAATATACATTAAATAAGATGTATAAATTGTGTATAAAACTCATGATTAGCTTCCAACTTGCTATATGGCTTTAGATAAGTTATTCATGCCCTCTTTTAGTTTCAGAATCTGTCAGATGGGTATAAAAATAATCCTTGATATTTCTGGTCCAATCTGAGGATGGCCTGAACAGCAGTCATTCATTGGTACGGTGTTACAGATTTTATCACCGAATTAAAGATAATGCTGTGAGTACTACAACAACTGAAATGCCAGTGTGAGCCACAAACAGCTTACATATAATTTGATATGAAAAACTTCTAGTACATAGCAAAAGATAATTTCATTTCAAACCATGACACTTTGCTTGACCTGTTTGTATCAAATTATGTGATAGACAAGTGCATAAACAAATTAGACAGTAGATCTATGTAAATGGATAGGCTTCTAGTACATTTTTCAACAAAATATTTTTTTTTCCTTTTTTTTTTCTCTCAATCTACAAGTAAAATTCTACATGAAAATACTCTTCTTCAAAAATTCACTTCTTGCTACCATAGAAACAATCTTTAACTCAGAGAAACAGAGAGAAATTTTTTTCTCGCATTCCAACAAGTTATCTAGGCCATGGAGACAAGATATTAAAAAGAGTAACTCCTAATTCCTGGAAAGGGAGAGAATTTACAAAGAATGAAACCTCTGCATTCAGCCAACATTTATCTTCTTGCTCCAAGTGCAGGAGGTTTTAATTGTAGGAAAAAAAAAAAAAAAACGACGACTGGCTATAAAGTAAATATGTTCACACATTTCTGTAAGATACATAAAATGTTTTTTTTACAACAGCATTAGTATGTAGATTTATTATTTCAATATGAATGTATTACAAAGCATTTCAGGCATGAAAGCTTAATCCTGCTTGAGAAATCAGCTGCACCCAGAAAGCAAGTGAAAACAGCAGACAAAAAAGGAATAGTGAGAAGCACAGCAGACTGGATGTGACTAGCTGAAGCTTTCTCTTCTTACGCACACAGGCACGTGTGAATCTCCACAGTTCTGTTGTGCTGATTAAACTTGACAAGGAGCATATTGTTATCCCAGCTCACACTTGAGAAATCTCCAGGACAGGGGCTGTTAACTGTTCGGCACTAGGAAAGACCTTTTACAATGATATTGATGACATCATCATCAAAGTTGTTGATGACAGTGCAACTCTGACAAACACACAAAGGTATGTCACTGACAAAAGGTCTGCAACAGACAAATTGTCAAGCCTGAGCTGTCTAAGAACATTGCTTTCACTGGTGCACTTACTTGTATACTTATGTGCATAGGTTCTCCCTCCACCTTTCTTCATTGACTGTACGTACAAGACATCAGCTGGTCTAAGTAATGCCATGTTGTGCTGTGAGAGGAGCTACACATACTGATTTCCTTATGCATTAGATATAACTCCAGAAATTAAGAGATAAGTATATGCAATATATACAGAAAGTATGGGACGTGTCTAGACAGTTCAGTGATGGCGATACAGAATTTTCTCTGTTCACAACGACTTGATGAACTGCAAGGCAGGTCTCCAACAAGCTGTGCCTGTGACCTGCTGCATACTCTGAATAATAGTTATTGTGAAAGCTAGATGACATATGACATAGAGAAGAAGTGATAGCTCTCAAGTCATCAATCACCTCACAAGCAATAGTGGCAGGAAAGGCAGTGTGTCCACCTTTAGCAGAAGCAGTTCACAACAGGACCATTAATGCAACCTCTCACAAAGGTGTGGGAACCAGAAGTTGGGGTACATCATTATCACTTACAGGAGTACCAGAAAAACCCTGCCACTAGCTCAGCTAAGACCAAAAAGAAACCTGAATAAAAGCTCAAGTTGCTATATTCTTTTTGTTTGATCTACCACAGATAATTGTACTACCTAGTTTAGAGGCATAAACCTATATTGTGTATTTGCTGTTGGATTTTTAATTTACATAGACCAAAATACAATTCTTCAAAACTGGTAGCATCTTAAAGATCATATCAACAAAACAGTACTGGTTTATGCCAATTTTCATCACTGTTTCCAAAAGGAGTGTAAAAATAGTAAGTAGGCAGCTGTACTTACATCCACATGCATGAACCACATAGGTGAAGGTAATGAAAAAATCATTTACTTTCAGCTCTGAAGCAGTTCATAGAAAATTGCCTTGTAGCTATGCAAGTTTGAGAAAAAAAAAAAATCATTTGAGTTCTCCAGGTCCTACTGTCCTTGACATGTTATGCTTTGTCAGCATCTACTTCAACTTTCCATATTTTGATAGAGTTTACATGGCTTTTTTTGAGAGCTCAGCTCAGTGTTGCTGGGACCTATTATTCTACCTGCTTCATTGTCCTAGATCTGCCCAGCCACGTTTTCTGATGTAGGTAAGGACTTACTAACTAAAAGAAGACCTTTCAATAGGAATTTTGCCCTGTCTCCAGATCTGATACCATTCTTTTCAGCCCACAGAATAGGCAGTTTTGGCATAATCCTATTATATCAAGTTACCAAGAAAGGATGATGCTGTTTGGTCACTATATCAGTTTTGTAGCCAATTATTTTCTGGGGATCAATGATATTTAAAACCACTTCTACACTTTAGGCATAACAGTCCCATAAAGCTTCAGTTTACAAACTGCAAACTAATTGAACTTGTCTTGAATTGTATATCATATCTTAATGGGCTGAAAACAACTGTGGCTCAGTGGCTCAGGAAGAGAACAGACAGAGAACTGATCACTTCTCTCAAACCCCAAATACGTTTTCTTGGTGAATCAGTCAGCATCTCCATTTGCACCTCTTGAAGTTTAAATCTTCAACACTGCAGCAGTGCCTCTAGAGAAGTGGATCATTGTTAAAATGTCAGTTAAATACACCCAAGGGGTAAAAAAAGAGGGGTTTTGCTTAGTCATACTGACTTAGTAAATTGCATCTTCTGGTTTAGCTAAATCCATGGAAGTTATACTGGCAAAACCTTTCTATTTTGGAGATTAGTCCTTTTTCCAATATAATTTATACAGGAATGGAAACTACAAAATCCAGCCCATTTCCCAGTAGCTTGAAACTGATTACAGTGTTGAAAAGGCAGTCATTCTTCTGCCGGACAACAGCCACACAGCCACAGAACAAAATTACAACATATTTAACACCAGCAGTTGGGTACATTCAATATCAGCATTCTTGGAACAGGTCTGGTGTAATATATTTATGTACATGTATTACATATAGATGTTTACTACATAAAGAGGAACTTAAATCAGCAGATATGAGAAAGAAAAGCAAGTATGACTACAGGGGAAGAGACTCCAAATTTACATAAAATTCAGAACAGAAGCTACATCAGAGACCATTGGAGCAGAAGCAGTTATTTTATGATGTGGAATGTAACTTGCCTGTAAGTACAGTTCCATCAAAAAAGAATCACTTGGAGCACTAAGTCAAGATTAGAACTGTGAATTCACAAAGGAATTTAGTTTCCATGGCTGTTGGTCCAGTATATTTAATGCTCACTAACAACTGGAGGGAAAAAAATAATTTTAAAAAGCACCTAATTCTTTGAAATACAGATTCAAGCAGAATACTTTGGTTATCATTAAGAAGATGGATATTTAAGATAAACAAGAATAGAAAGAGAAGCATGCTGGATTGTCCACATTCAATTAATACACAGAAAAATACTTTGCTATATTTCAGCCTGAGCTTTTATTAATTGACTAGGGAGAGCTCATCCAGAAAGACAACATGCTTTATAGTACAGTTGAAGTGCCTCTACATCAATGCATGCAGTATGGGAAGTAAGCAGGAGGAGCTGGAAACCACAGTGCAATTAGAAAACTAACTTATAATTGCTATTACAGAAAGTTGGTGGGAGGAATCACACAACAGCACTGCAATCAAGGGCTACAAGGTTTTTAAAAGGGATAGGCATGGAAGAATGGGTGGTGAAGTTGCTCTCTGCATTAAGTGAATAGATTGCAGAAGAGCTTATTAAAAAGTTTGAGATTGGAGGCAGTCAGCTGTAGCAACAGTGCCCCACTTGAGTTCATGATGTCAGTGATTATGGCTTCGCAAAAACAAAGAAAGGGCCCTGACCTTGGGAAGAGTTAAATTCCAGCTATTTGAGGAATTACTGGATGAGATCCCCTGAGAAACTGTTCTTAGAGACAAAAGAACTGAGTAATGCTGGCAACATTTTAAGCACACCTTTCTGAGGGTAGAAAAGCTTTCCATATCCCAGTATGTGAAATCAAGCAGGAAATACGGCTGAACGAGGACTTCACGGTCAATATGAAGGATAAAAAGAAAAAGAAAATGTACAGGCAGTGGAAGTAGGGATAGACGGCCTGAGAAGAGTACAGGGATATAGTCCCAGTGTGTAGACAAGAGATTGGGAAAGCCATCATACAAAAGGAACTGAATGTGGCAAGAGATTCTACAGATACATAAGTCTGAAGAGAAAGACCAAGGAGAGTGTACTCTCTCTGATAAATGAGAAGGGGAACTAGAAACAGTAGACATGAAGAAGGCTGAGGTACTCAACAAGATTTTTGCCTCAGTCTTCACTGGCAGTCTTGGTGAGAACTGGAGGAGCAAATCTCACCCTCTGTAAGTGAAGAGCAAGTTCAAGACCAATTGATGAGACTGAAAGTGTACAAGTCTACAGGGCCAAACCATATGCATCCCAGATATCATTCACCTGGACTTGTGCAAGACAGCCCAAGTCATTCTATCATTCTATGATTTAATAAAAAACCACCATAAAACAACCAATGTATCAGAGCAATTCTACACACACCTTACAAATATTCATCAACTAAATGTACTGTAAAATTGTTTGTGATTTCTAAATACAGAAAAAAACAAACACTAATCTAATGATTCTTCCAGAATTCACAGTATTCTACTCATGACAGAAACCCATTTGATTGAATAGATCTTCTTTGAAGTCTTAAGGTTGTATACTGTCAAATAAACTGTTTCTTCATTAATTAACTGGGGGAAAAGGTCATCAGAAAATGCTATTATAATATGATTAAGTACCAAATTAATTTCCTTTGTCTTCTGGTAGTAAACAAATGTTATAACAGATGACTGTACTGATAGTAACGTCCCTCAGAACAAGTCCCGCTAAGTGAATCTCCAAAACTAAAAGTATTCACATAAAAAAAGCATAGGCCAAAGAAAGGAAGTTCTAAAGAGAAGAGAAACATACCTGATGTACAAGGAAATGCAACTCCCATATCATGTGACTGCTCTTTTCAATCAAAATTAATAGGCCTTTTCAATGTCATATAATAAATACACGCAAAGAGGTACTCAAAAATTACATTAATAGAAATTGCTTAGCAACTTGTTTTAAATAACAGGCATCTGCAAGGAAACCTCAAATCCTTCATGATTAATTAAAAGAAATAGAGTATATTCATTGAATAAAGGATTTGAATCAAATCATTGTCTTGCATCTGCCAGTTCAAGTTTCCATGACAACTTCTTTTGTTCATGAACAGCGGGTTATGAAGTACTACAAAACTGTGATTCAGATGCATTCTACATTTTATTTGAGTTTATAAAGTAGGAGGCCTAGGAAGAAGAATAGAAAATATATGCTTATGATGTTCATTTTATGAAGTACAGAAATGTTAATTACAAAAGATAGTGTAACTATGATGTGACTAGGTCTTCCAGTGTAAACTCCTGACTCCTGACTATAATGGCAAATAATGAAAAAACACCACTTGGTGTCAGCGGAAGTTCATCGTTCCAAATCAAACCTATGTCTGAAAAATATTTGATTGCTATAAGAGAACCCAGTCAAATTGATTTCAAATCTGAACAATTTTTGTCTGAGACTGAAATATGATGATTGTATAATCTTGAAAATAATAAAGAAGTTAGAACTCCTGTTAACTACAAAGCATCCTGATGTGTGAATGACCAGCAGCAGAAAGTACATCAGGCTATTCCATTCTCATTACGAGAGCTGACTGTCAAATGAAAAGCAAAACATTTATGGTAAAAAAATTTGACCTTCTATTGATGGCGAAGTCATTAAATTAAAACTATTTTTAGTAAATATTATTTTGGAGCCTTCAGTCCCTCTGTATCAAAAAATATTCAAGCTTTTGAAGATGATAAGGTTAAAAGAGATGTATTTGATAGAATGTGAGCCAAGTAGCTATACAATTCATATAAATGGACAGGACTTAATTTTCAAGATTTTTCAGCCTCTTACACAAGCTGCATTTTCTACCCAAAATAATCGAAAATCTCCTGGAGCTTATAGTGTAGATTTAAAAGGAAGTATTTGTATGTTTCATAAAAGAGGTGTTCAGCTTACCTGGAAGACACATCTATTTCTTTGTCTCTTGAAGTAGCTGTGAAGACAGGTGCAAAGACAAATGAGCTTGCACAGCACAGCCTATTAACTTAGGCTTCAAGCAATATTAATGAAGCTGTATGATCAGTGCTGGCCCTCTTCCAGGCAGTTTTAAGTGTGGCCAGAACAAACCTTAACCTTTTGCATGTGTCCTTACAAACACACTCAGAATGAACATTTCAGTTTTAGGTATTAGTTCTGACACTCTCATGTTTTAGAGTTTCAACATGAAATACACCAGTTTTAGAGATGTTTAACACTGTGCACATTTGGGCACCAGTTATATTAACTTTGAGGAACCACGCATCTGAATTTAGTGAACACATCTGAAATATCTGGCACTGGTCAGCATTTTTCAACCCAAGGATTCATAAAACATATCTATGAAAATGAGGACTATTCTCAGCAGATTAAACTGAAACTAAAATGCTCATTTACCAGAACACTATTTAGAGAATCTGCTAGGTGAGAAATGTTATTAGGTACACCCAGAAATGTACTCTGTTCACTCCCAAAGGACACCATCCCTGTTCTTTTACTGACAGAGATGAGATTTATTGTTCTACTAAGTTACTAAAAACACAAATCATGTGCACAACTTTGTATGCCCTCTATTTGTCAGTAACATTTATCTCTATGACTAAATCCTCTGAATAGCATTGTTACTTAGCTTTCTGTATCTGAACAGGGCATCTGCTTTCTGTCTTCTAGTGCTAATATTTACGCAAAAGTGATTATCACCAACCACAACTTCAATCTGTTGCAGGAAACTGCTGATTTCATATGTTACACAGTGTTTGCCTGGGGCATATATTTGACCAGTGCCTTTCACTTATTTGTTAGGAACATATTTTTAGATGTTTTTAATCATTTTCTGCCATCTTCCCTAGAGATGTTAACATTAGAATGAACTTCTCTGAATAAAAACTAGGTTTATCATATCATACTTGTATTACAAATTCTTTCACACTTTATCTGTGCAGTATTTCTCAGGTTGCAATTAGAATGACTGATGCAGTAACATGGGTCAAAGCCATGAGTAAGACATAGATAATATCCCAGTTCTAAACTCTGATGATTGATCCCAGTGCAACTCAGCAAGAAACAGAGAATATGCATTATAGCTGGGTCTTATACAGACAATACCAGTTTTTGAAAGGAAAGTTCATTTGTTCTTCCATCATATACACTTATTTATCAGTAATTTCTGGGGGGGGGGAGGTGGGGGGGGAAGTATTATGAATATTTTTTAGTATTACTAAAGAGGAATTAAGAAGCTTCTTATAGTGTCTATGCCATGTAACTTCTGCTCTGTACACATGCTACATTACAGAAACAGAATATGCAAATGTTAAAATGCTGTAGTATTGCATAGGATCTTTGATTTTTGTTTCTGTTTATAGCATTTTTCTCTTAAATATCATGTATCCATAGGTATCATAAGGTCTTCAATACATTATGTAAGTTAGCTTTCAAAAATATATATATGAAGAGGTATGGTTTAGATGATTTCAGTTTGCAAGCATACTTAACACTGTAACTTTGAATTTTCTTTTCCTATTAACATTCACAGGTAGAGCAAATACTGTACTAAAATATGTGAATAATGTGGCTGATGACTGGGGGTCATTTTGGAGGGAAAAAAGAAAAGCTAATCATGTGTTTTGAAGGAGAGAAGAAAATGTTTCTTTCCTAAGTTGTGTTTTATTTTTTTTAATTCTCAATCATTTTTTTGTTTAGAGATTTCAGAAGTCTGAAGAAATCCTGAAAGTTATAGATTAATAGGGACTGCACATTAACATGACCAAAGACACCAGATACGTTGAAGGGA
Source organism: Callipepla californica brunnescens (assembly GCA_023055505.1). Classification (NCBI taxonomy): domain Eukaryota; kingdom Metazoa; phylum Chordata; class Aves; order Galliformes; family Odontophoridae; genus Callipepla; species Callipepla californica. The sequence continues at coordinate 2,789,490 of JALIRH010000023.1, read as the reverse complement.
GTTAGCTGATTTATCAGATGAATAATCCTGCATTCACATAAATTTTAGATAGACTGGCTAAATTTCTCTTTCCCTGACTCCCAGCTGCCCCTCCCCTGTCACAGCTCCATGCCATTCCCTCGGGCCCTGTCGCTGTCACACAGAGCAGAGCTCAGCACTGCCCATTGCTCCCTGTGAGATCTGCAGCAACACTGGGGGCTCTACTCAACTGCTCTACACTGCGCTGAACAGACCCATGGATCTCAGCTGTTCTTTATATGTCTTACCTTCTAGACCCATCAACAATTCCATAGCCCTGTTTTGGCCATTCAAGCATGTTAGTAGCACTTGACTGATAGAACAATTTCACATTTTCATGGCAGATATGTGAAGTACAATTCCAATTGCTGAATATATCAAGGACATTACCTGAACAAGTTGAACTACCACTCTCTACAAGACCACATGTATCAGAAAGTCTTACTTCTGCCAAGAAGAAAAAGCTACTTGCTCTCCTTTGCACCTGCTTCCAGTCTCACATGGCCAAACTGAGGTCATGCAGGGAGCCTCCACAGCTATAATAAATATCAGATGATGCAGAGCTTTGTGCTACACACTTGTAGAGCTTTATGTGCTGTCTGAGCTATGTAAGCCACACAAACTTTACTATCTACAGATTCCAGGGTCTGTGAGATTTGGTGTCTAGAGCAGAGGAGGGCTCATTGCTGAGTATAACTCTCAATGACTCAGAGGGAAGTAATGCTGAAGGTGTTCAGCAACTTCCAGCAACAAGTCCATGCTTAGAAGAATAAAGAGATTGTTTCTGCAGTAGTGGAACTACTGAGAACTTCTAATACCTCCAAAAGAAAGCAATCAAACCTGTGAGAAAGCTGACTGAATAAGACTGCAAATTATATTCAACAGTGATGCTGTGGCATCATACAATCATAGACTCACAGAATAACCAAGGCTGGAAAAGACAAGGTTATCTAGTCCAACCATCAAATCACGTAGCTTGAAATTTCTGCCTAACTGTATGCTACCTTCAGCACAAGATTGGCAGCAGCATAGTGATCTCTGGCTCTGCAAACTGTTCATTTTTGTTTTCTTCCACACTAGACACAACAAGTCTCCCATTAGATTAAAAGAAAAAAAAGGGAAGAAGAAAGCGCTTCACAGGATACTTTAAAAATATATTCCAAGCTTTCAGTATTTTGCAGTCAGACTTTTTAAAAAGGAAGGGTAGAATCATAGTAACTACTAAAGATCCCACCACTTACAGAATAAATTACCTCATATTCCTCTGTTCTTAACTGACTGCTCAAACTAATATCCAGTTGCCTGTATTTCTGCATCCTCATCACCTTGTAATATATAGGACCAAGAAAGTTATTGTTCTGTATAATGAAATTCTTTAATTAACACTCCATATTGATGAAGTTGTGCCCTTTTCTTCTTGTTAAATAAAATTTCTCTTGGTAAAACTATGAAATGCTTAGCATATCATAAACTGTGATAGAATGAATTTGCATATAAAAGCATATACACAGCCAAATTCTCAGTTTGCTTGTACTTAGACACCTAAGTTCTTTTCACATTTTTATAGTATATATGAGGTTCTGTTTAGCATTATAGCACTGAAATAAAAATGATTTTCCTCTCTAATGTAGCATGTAGCTGCCAAGAATGAGTCATCTTAATCACATGGCTTTTTTAAGTGGCTAGTACTTGCTTTTTGAGTTGAATAAATTGAGCCTTCTGCATTCCAAAGCTGCTCCAGCCTCTTTTTAACATAACTGTTTATCTTTCTGAGATCAGAAAAATAGACAAATGCCAAGTATCTGACGTTTGTGTAAATCTGCAGCTTTGCATCTGATCTCAGTGAAACTATTCCAAGGGCAAAGCAACATAAACCTTAGATTAGTATCCCTTGACTTGAAACAGTACTTCCACAGACACCTTTTTCATTTTTTTGTTTTCTAACTTAGGCCTACATTACTGCTACCCATCCCTCTAAAAACCTCCAAGTTTTATCTTCGTGCAAACTCAGATACATTACTTGGTTACTGCCCTGCAATGGAGAAAGACAACCAAACACCAACAAATTGATGTTTTGCTCCACTCTGTTTTCAGCTGTATTTTTCTAGAGGTGATCAGAAAGCAGACTGGGGACTGTACGGTGCATTAAGCAATCTCTGTAGCAGTCAAGTTTGTTATACTAACTTCTGCATTGCTTTTTTAGAAGCTAATACACTCTCCACATCAAATTAAAAAATCCACTCATCAGCATTTTATTTCTCTTTCCATCACTAACTTACCTTCTATTTAAATGCCACTCACACCTCACACTAACTGGTACCTACTTTTGTTTTCCATTTTTGAACACTTATGTAATAGCAACATGAAGACTGTAAATGGATTTGGACAGGTTTTCAGATTACCTTTAAGATTCAGATTTGATTATATCACACTTTGCTTGTATCACTTACTTTTTTAGGCCCAAATCTGATACACATTCAAACTTCAGCATACAACTAACATACGCTCGTTCTGCAAGCATGCAGGTAATCTAATGACACTTTTTTCATTAGATCTTCACTACATCATGCCTTCAGTTAATGCTATTGAGACTGGAAATTATGCTTTCAAGAATTTTGTTTATATCTTATCATCAGGGCTTCCATTCCATTAGTGTTACATTAGAACACTGTTGAAAAAAATAAATAAATAAATTGAGAGATTTCTGAAAAATCAGCATGGATTTAACAAGTTACTTCAATTCAGACTCTGCATGTTTCTTAGCTTATCTGTAAAGAATGGAGATTATCTCCAAAAATAGAAAAGCTTCTAGTAATAAAAAAGTGTCCATGAGCAACTTAGGACTTGGAGGAACAAACAAAATAAGCGTTAAGAAGTGGTAGAGTAAATGTTTTGTTAAGCTTCATTGTCACTGCTTATCAATTTCTGGGCTTCCACACGTGCCTTCTCTTCCAAATTCCTTAGTTTCAGGAACAAGAAAATGATTTGATACTCATCTTCAAAACAGTGAGGTATCTACTCAGTGTTCAGAGGTTTTCCTGCAGATGATTCAAGTAAGCATAGCAATTGTAATTGCAGCAATGTGAGGCTCTATAAAACTATCTCCACAGATAAATATTTGGGCACCTACCTTCTTCAGGGCTGCACAGTGCTCTTGCTATGCTGTTGTGAACACTGAATGGCCCAACTGCCCAATTGCAATTGTTTGTGTAAGTGAAGGTCATACATTCACCTATATGCATAGGAAAAGAGCAAAGACAAAGTACTGATCCAACCTCCAATCCACTAACAAAGGCAAAGGATGTTTCTGTTTGTTTTGAATGAATATTATTAATTATTCTATTTTAATGTTTCCTAATGTTTCCCATGGAGGTTTTGTCAGCACAATACTTCAGTTCACCCAAAGAAAAATCTTTCTTAATATTTTGCACTGAATCAATTTTGTTTTGAAAATATTGATTTTGCCATTATCTAAAAATATAAGCATTGCAGGGTGTTCTGTAGGTAGCAGTACTAACAAAGCAGGTTTCATGTGGATTTATGTCCTTAGTTCTCTCCACCTTCCCACTGTAACAAAAGTCCCACAAAGAAAGAAATATGACAAATCTGAAACTGTATGTGTGATTCATGGCTGGCTAATGGGCTACCAAACAGAATATCAAACAACTGAGATCTGTCTGTTGGGTTTGTTTGTTTGTTTGTTTTTTGTTTTCCCAGTGATGGTTTTTGTTTCTACAAAGACACTAATTTTCATTAGATCTATTTATTCCAAGATTTTTTTTTCTTCCTTTGAAATCAGTTAAAAATGTCCAAAAGAGGTGAATAATTATGGGAAGGCCAGGCAGTCAAGCACTCTGATCACAAATATTTAGTGGCCTCACAAAAAAGATAGTTTCGATAATTGTATAAGGAACTTACAAAATATTCTTCCTGCTGCTATGTTCTTCTTGACACATCTCAGGAGAAGTCATCACTTCACTTCAGCACAGGTATACACTGTAGGCTCTTTTATACTCCACTCTTAGTGAGTGAAGTGGCTGTGAGGCTTACAGAACTTCTTGCAAAGGGAAAAGCTCTAACAAAATTATTTAAATCCAGAATATCTGACACCATGTCTAAGGAAAATGTACCATTAGATACATTTGTAATACTCAACTTTTGTCTTACTTATGCCTGTATTCCAGCTTCCTGATAGCTCCAGCACCAGTCATCTATTGCCTGCTTCTAGGCTGAAAACACAACATAGTGTATGGGGCTATCAACTATTATTTACCAAATATTACCACTACATAGGTCTTTCAAGCCTTGTTGGTTCTTGAAAACATTACTTGCTTCAAATATGAAGCAAAAGTGGAAAAATTGTGCTGACAGTGTACATCTGTCAATCATTTCAGTTATCAGATGCAATTCAGGCACTGAAATCAAACCTTCAGTCTGTAAGGTAAGACCTCCCTTGAAATAAACACATAAAAATAAAGTGTTTTTGGTAATTCTAGACATTCTCCCTCTCATTCATTGGAGCCGAAATCCCAACAACTTTACTACACACTACACCTGATGCTACTTTTGTGGGTTTGGTTTGTTTGTTTGTTTCTGAAGTAATTAAGAGGTAATATTCTATCTCCTCTATAGCCATATGCCAAGGAAGTTTTTTATGAAGTACTACACTAGCAGCCCTTTCTGGGAATCAGACAATCACGTCAAACATTTGAGACATACGCAGAACTATTCTCTTGGCTGCTTATGTTCCTTGCCCATCTGCTAGGGTGGCAAGGCTCCTGCTTGCAGGCTGACGTGTCAGTTTCAATAAAGCAAAAATAACAATTAAAGAAAGAAAGAAAGAAAAAGCCTCCTGCTTATGTAATGCTTCCAGAACTCGTACTTCCGCAAGGAATCCCTCCTCAGTCACAGAGATACCATATGTTTCTTTCACACAGCACCCAGTGACATTTGTGCAGTACTTTAGTGGTACAAGAAAAGAAGACCTTGAGTTTGCAGCTGCCAGGATGACAGACTGTAGAGCAGCGGAAACCTGAGGAGTGAACTAAGGCAACATGTGGTGTCCAAACGTGATACAAAGAAGCATAACTGGTATCTGTAACTGGTAAGAGCACTCATCTCTGAACAGTAGTTGATTGTAATGGATACTCCAATTTGCCTAATAAAAACAAGTGGGAGAGACTACAGGGAGTGGAGGGGGGTTGTGGGGGAAGGGAGAAAGAGGGAGAGAGAAAGAGAGAAAAGAAAGAGAGAAACATAAAACAAGGTTTTTAACTTGTGTTGCTTTTAAGTGTTTTGGGTATACTCTACTATTCCTTGAAACCTTCATAGCAATATGTGGACATTAAAATGAAGTTTATTTCTGACGAGCCCAAATCTTGCATGGGATTTGAAAGGCAATTTGAAAAAGGTTGAAAAAAAAGGAAAAATAATTCTATCCATTTTAGAGGAGCTAATTCTAACATTAATGTAAGGAGAAACTGGCTGATGTCTGTATGCCTTATCCTCCCTGAATTGTAAGCCAGGAGCTAGGACTCTCAGTACAACAAAACCTCAGTGACCAGATCTGCTGAGACACAAAAGATCTTCTTGCACAGTCCACTTTGTGGGACAGAGCTAAGTCCTTAAGTTTGAAGTAAATGTGATTTTGGGCTAAATGCTGCCTCAAAATGCTATTATCTGTCTGCTAATTTATAGCCAAGTGTCCAAATTAGCTGCATATACATTCTACCTTTTAACCTGTTGAGATGATTAATACAAAAATGTCAAGTAATTATATATCAGGTTTGAAAGGCTGTTTTTATTTCAGGCATTTAAATGAGGAATTTACATCTGACAGGCAACAGCAGTGTCCTCCATTGAAAAGTAAACACAGTAGAAGGTATGCTAAGGGAGCACTAGAGAGGCCAACAAACACAGTGAAATAGTGACACCTATGTTTCAAAACCGTTTCCAGGTGGTTCACAAGGCACTCTGAAGGGTTTCCACAAACTTAATGCCTCTAATGAGTAATATGCATCATAGGTCTTAGTGCATCACAGTGGAGAATCAGGACTTGGCTGAGCAGGGCACAAATGCAGAGAGGAACATAAGCTCCATGACGTAAAGTGTAACTGTAGAAATATCATGTAGCCTCTAGATTTGAAGACTGTCTCTGTACTGTGCAAATGGAGAGTGAAATATTTCAGAATGGGCACTAAAAACGAAAGCCAGCATCTTGAGCAAGCATGACATACCCTACTCACTAAAAAACAGAAATCTTACTACTCCCTCCTCTAGAATTTGGGCACTGTTTTTACCCCAAGAAGAAGACATCACTGCACAGTGGTGTGATTGTTCAGCTCAGCTCAGCAATCAATGTACATGCCTGCATTGCAGCTGGATATGTCCTTGAACACAAACAGCGTTTATAGAATGGGCATCTGTGCTTGTGCTGTGGTAACCTGAAGCCAATAGTTCTTCAGGTGAAGTGAAAATTTCTATCCCACTTTCCTGGTGAATAGTGCACTCGAAATTTTCATATACTCAGGACAAGAATTGTAAATCTATTTGTGTTTCAGTACAGATGAACACCACATTATATAATTTATCATTTATTATTTAAAATTCATATGAATTTATAATTCATTACTCATAATTGCTCTTAGTCAATGGGACAAACAGAGTAGATGAATACGCACATTTTCTTACTGCAGACTGAAAGGATCTTCTAGTCTCTAATTTGCTAATTAAACAGGATGTGCAATCACAGCATAAAAGAAAAGCTCTGATTATCTTAGACCATGTCAAGCCAAGCCATGTTTTTCCAGTAAAACTACAATGCTGAGGGTTAAGGTATACAACTGGTGTAAAATGGTGTTAATGGTATGTTTTGCCTCTACCAGGCAACATTATTTCTCAATTACCACGCAGTCTAACAACTGAATTCTCTGAATCACACACTTATACTATTTGAAAAGAAATATCTTCTGGGGCTTTACATCCTGCTTCAGAAGAACGTAATTAAAATAGAAGCATGCAAAAAATCAGTGTTCATCAGGGTGTTATACAGGTATACAGAGGAAGGAGAGGGTGAAGGAAGGAAGAAAAATGTGTGGACCATACTGATGTGCAGTCCTGCAAACTCTTTGCAGCATGCCATGGCAACTTGTCTGGCCTACAGTTTCCTTATACAAGCCCTCTTTCCTGAGGGCTCAGTGGGTGCAGGTCACAATATGCAAAAAATGCTGTAAAAAGATGCAGCTCACACTGCATCTAACCGCCTTCTTTTGAAGAAACTCCCCAGCATTTTCAGTGATTTATTTCAAATTTCCAGGAATCATCTGATCTACCACACAGGCAGAGAACTCTGTTACACGCATGACTGCTTTTTCTGGTCAGGAGCTGGAAAGCAGACCACACTCTTACATCCAGAGAAAAACAACACTGCCCAGTGACAAGAAAAACTAGTCATCTCTGCCTCAGGCAAACTTCGCTATGAGTCAAAATTTTCTGAATTTGAGAAGGCACGATTTTTTCCCTTATTTGTCAAAATTAGGCAACTCCTAACCACATCAGTACTAGGACCTCCTGGCAAGGATACATCAGGACAGACAGTAAAATGTCAATACAGAACAAGAACAGCAGGACAGAATAAAAGTGTTATTTATTGTTTGTTTACTTACTTACTTACTTAGCTTATTTTGAGGAAGAGGTGCTCTCATGCCCATGCTTCCCAGTCTCCTGAGTCCCTATGACCCAGAAGCACACCACCTTACCTTACAAGGTAATTAATTCAGATGGAATCAGCAATTCTTATGGCAATGAAATGCCATCACACCTTTTTGGGCAAGTAATGATGGCAGGGCAGCAGCAGTAGAGGGAATAAGGAACTGTAACATCTTAAATGAGCACAGAACTGGTGGTGCTCTGCATGGGCTCCCTTCAAAGACAAAGGAGCTGTGATTAAGGAATCACATTTGCAAAAATACTTACTGTATTTTTAGTACACAGATGCACTCTTCTGATTACCTGGACAAGAATAAACAAGTTGCATGGTGAACCTGGGATGTCTTCCACTTCTCATTCTTTACTGGCAGGGAAAGCAATGATGGGAAGAAACAAACAGATAGACCTGGAGCTGTTCAAGTGGCCCTGATAACAGAACAAATCCTGAAAAAGATTGAAGATAATGTAATTTTTCTCATAATTGTCCTGTGCATTTCTACAGGATAAAAATAAGAATGCTATTACAAAAAATCAGAACAGAGTCAAACAAAATCTAAAAGCCGTAATTCAAGTGCGCCCTGTACCAAATGGACCAAACACCTGACTCATGAATATTATGAACGTCAATACTCTGTGACAAGAATAAAACTAATTTTGGGGATACTACCACTACTACCTATCATAGAAAAGCAGAGCTGCTCTATTTACACATTACCCACCTGAGCTTCTCAACAACAATTCTGGCAAATTTGAGAGGTTGAGTGTTTTGCTTAATCAATGTTTGGAAAATAAAAACTAGAATTACTGCAAGAGTCAACCAGAGGATCTGTATCACAAGGGGAAAACATAGTTGGTAAAAAATATTTTTTCCTTCAGTCAACTGTCTTGTTCATAGTAAAAGAAATCACAGAATAGGAAGAAAAACTCTTCACCCTTGGGAAACAAGCTCCAAACACAATCCTCTAGATGAAGGCTTATGATACAGAGTGGCAATGGAAATACCCAAAAGAAAAAAAAATCACACTCAGCAGAATCTTTCAATGCAGCTCAGTTAAGACCTTTATGCAGTGAACAGGTGCTGAGAGGAGAAGGAAGGAAAGAAGATGTTGAAGTCCATCAAGAAATCAGAAGTAGGACAAAAGAAAAATAAAAATTAAAAAAAAAAAAAATACTGAGATGCTTCCATACCAATCAATAGTGCAGGCTCAGATGGAATTTTTTATTACCAAATATTCTACCTCACACAAGTGAAATTATTTCCTAGTCACATTATTTAATAAAAGGAATAATAAATAGAATCTGAAAGGATTCTGAGAGGAGTTACCTCTCTGCTGCGGAAAAATGTTAAAACTGGTAATAATGCAGAAAATGATGAAGGCACAAATCCTGGGAACTTGAGCTGCCTCATAAAGCAAGATCATTCATCTGAAATCAGAGGTGAGAAATTGAGTACCAAGCACAATATTTTCCCATTCATACTTAAAATGAACAGTGACTTGCGGTAGTACAGGGAGACACTGTGACAAGAACTTAGCAAGATCTGTCCATTTCTTCAGCTCTCACAAACATCTGGAATGCTGCTGGGCTGATGAAAACACCTTTCCAAAGAAACAGAAACTGTCAGATTTCTGGGTTTAAACAACCTCGGACAGTCTCACTATCCGAGGTACCCTCACCTGTTGCCAGCTTCATAATCTTCCCCTAATACATCTGGTGCCAACGAAAGACAAGATCGCTGCTAGCTCGCTGCTATAATCCTAGCAACTGATTGTACCTTGGTAACTCAGTCCCCGCCCTACTCCTCCTCATTCTCGGCACTATACTGACCTCTGGTGGATACCAGGGAAAAAAAAAACTGTAAATAAGAGTCCCAAAAAATAAGGAAACCATGCTATCGAACTTTGACGGGAACTGAAGAAGGTACACAGAAAGCCTGCTTCTGAAAGCGTTCCATATCACTCAAGACAACAGGGTACAGAATAGTTTACTGACTGCTCACTGCTCACTAAGCATTTTCATGATATTTCAGCTCACAATGCTCCCCTGAGGTACATGTTCTCCTTATCAGCACGTTAGGATTTCCTGTAACAACAACCCCTAAAACATTTTGTACACAGCAGCCCCATATTCTATATGAGGAAAAGCAAGAATAGGTCAGTCTGTCATCTTTTACTACAGTAAACAACGCAGACTAAAGCACATACATTCAAATGCAACTGTTATTGCACCTACACACAGTCATTTAGTCATTTGTTGTATTCTCTTCTACTGCACACTTCAGTTGGCCACTAAGCCAAATCACTTCTTTTTAGAAGATATTTACAGTGAGGTGTTTTGTGGCATGTTGCCACAAATGCTGGAACTGACAAAGCTCATGGAGCAACAGACTGAGGTCAGGAGAGACTTAAAATTGAATTGATTAATGCCATTCTCCCTTGCATGCAGTGGTAAATTTATAATGCATTCATGTAACTGACATTATGTGGTCACTTTAGGGTAGGGGGGATAGTCCTCACTTGAGGAATTCAGTTGCTAGCTGTTGAACTACACTTGGATAATAAGGCAGTGCTCAACAGCATAGGACAGAGAAAGAAAACCTTAGTTGAGGCAGCTGATGAGACCTGGCTCTGAGCTGCTAAGTGGAGCTGGGGGGTACTAGTCTATCCACACTGAGACACAGATTCCTCACCTCTGGAAAATCTGAGTGCTGCCCACAAGCTGGTTTTACAGATTTCAAAGAAAGAAAAGAAAAAAATCTGTAGAAAAATATGCATCACTGATTGAGACACTACCTTTGTTCCCTCCCATGTTTTCCTCATTTGGAAGGATGAAGAGTGTTGCATCCAGCACTCACCAACTCTTCTGCCTCTACACACATGCTGCTTTTTCAGAAAGTCTTTAGGAACTTCATATTTCTCTACTCTTTTGACAAAACCAGCTGAAAACAGCTTAAAGAATACTGCCTACCCAGGAAAATAATTCTGGTGATTATTCCTTCTCTCCAAGTGCAGTGAGGTCATGGAGCGGGCCATCCAGGGAAGTGATGCTGCCATTGTCCCTTTTGGTGCTCAAGAACTGCGCGGATGTGGTACTGAGGGAGGTGTTTGTGGGTACGGTGTGGTTATAACCTTTTGGAAGGTGGTAATTTCTACTTGATAGCATTTTGTGCTGAACTCCTTCAGGCATGCTCCTGCCATGTGGCCGGTTCTGCAGTGTCAGGTATACAGTATCCACCGACTTGCTCATTGAAAGAATTATTTGCTTATGAATTTTGGAGGATTTACGTGTTGGGGAATTGGTGTCTTTCTATTTTGCAGAGAAAAATAATCGTTCTAATTCTAATACTATTTTTTTTGCCTTTGTGTTGTCTGTTCATTGCTCTCTAAAATGAGCATGGTGTCAAAAAAGGCAAACAGGAATTCTTGCTCAGACTGTGAAAGGAGCTGTCTGTTTGCCATCCTCCTCCCTGCTTTGGCAAGGACAGAAAGCAGTCTGCAGCAATTGTATGGCCGAGCAGTTGCATAGCTGATTTTATGCATGAAGGTTTTTTAGAAGAATTTGATGTTTTAAAAGGGGAAAAATGGGTGGTGGATGGACACTCCGTACTGCTCTGCTGTCCTGTCCACCAGGCTAACCTCAACAGCTGTGCTGCAAGTATGTTATTCATAATTTTCACACTCCTGATGAGACCTCTAGTTGTGATTTTGTTGGTTTTCTTTTTGTTTTGTTTGTCTGGTTGGTTGGTTGGTTGGTTTGATTTGTGTTTTTTGTTGTCGTTGTTGTTTTTTGGTTTTGTTTGTTTGTTTGTTTTGTTATTGATGGCTGTGGGAGCAGAGCAGCATAAAGTCAATCCCTTTGCTAGACTGCTCCATACCGGTCATCAATGTCTTCTACTGTTGTGCTGTAGACAGAATAGTGTTCTCTGATACCCTTTTGAAAGTGCAAAGTATACTGTAGCATTAGCAGATGTGGCTCTTACCTTGGTATTAGCAGGTTTTATTCATACTGCACCACTTAACTCTTCAAATGCTTCTTGCAGAGTGCGTTTATGCAGTAGCCATGGGAGATCTTCCTGGCAGTTCACAAGCTCACAGGGATAGGCATGTGGTGAAAGACTCTTGAAGGGTGTTCAAAAAAATGACGAAGTACTGACACCCAGCTCTCCTGCAATTTTATGAGGTGACAGTAAAATCTTCTGGTGCTGTACCCTGCAACTTTATCCTACAATGAAGCACATTTTCTATTGAAGTTGAGCAGAATGACGTCAGAGCAGAAATCAGAACTGAAACACTAAGGTTGAGCTCAGCCTGATTCCTAGGTTCTCATCAACAACAAGAACAAAGTGGGAATGCGGGTCAAAAATTTTTGAAGCCAGGAACGTTGGGGACAATACTGGAAATGTGATGGGGGAAGATTCACTACCGACGAATCATTACAAACTTACCTGTATTTCAGGCGACATAGAATCATAGAATGGTTTGGGTTGAAAATACATTTAAACTCATCTAGTTCCAACCCTGCTCATTGAAAGAACCCTCCAGACAGGGACACTTCCCTCTGGATCAGGTTGCTCGCAGCCCCATCCAGCCTGGCCTTGAATGCTTCCAGGGAGGGGGCATCCACAACCTCTCTGGTCAACCTGTTTCAGTGCCTCACCATCCTCACATTTAAGAATTTCTTCCTAACATTTAGTGTAAATCTACCCTTTTCCAGTTTGAAGCCATTTCCCCTCATCTACTTGCTACCTGCTTTTCTAAAATGTCCCTCCCCAGCTTTCCTGTAGTCCCCCTTCAGGTACTGGAAGGCTGCTGTAAGAGCAAAGGTCTCCTCAGAGCCTTCTCTTTGCCAGGCTGAAGAGCCTCAGCTCTCTCATCCTGTCCTCATAGGAGAGGTCCTGAAGCCCTCTGACCGTCTCCGTGGCCCTCCTCTGGACTTGCTTGAACAACTCCATGTCCTTCTTTTGCTGGAGCTCCAGAATTGGATGCAGTACTCCAGGTGAGGTTTCATGAGAGCAGAGGGACACAATCACCTCCCTCAACCTGCTGGTCACTCTTTTCTTGATGCAATCCAGGATATGGTTTGTCTTGCATGCAAGTGCACACTGCAAGCTCATGTGGAATCTTTCATCAATGGACACTCCCAAATCCTTCTCCTCAGGGCTGCTCTCAGGCCCTTCTCCACTTTTATCTGTGCTTGGAATTGCCCTAACCCAGGTGCAGGACGTTGCACTTGGCCTTGCTGAGCTCCATGAGTCTGGCATTCGCTCACCTCTCAAGCCTGTCCAGGTCCTTCTGGATAGCATCCCTGTTGAGGAGCAGACTGCCTGGAGTACAAACACCAATAATATATGTGCTCCTTGCACAATACGCATCAATTAAACCTAATTATGCAGAAACTGCATTCCAGAACACTGAACACAAAGCACCTTTAGCACGTGTCTATTTGTTCTAGGTGTTTCTTGTTCTTGGTGTTTCAGTAAGGTATCCAGCATTCCTAAGTGAGGTGGTGGGGAGAAGGGTGCTGAGTTGAAGTGCAGCATAGTAATAGCTCCAGAAAAAAGGTATGAATGCAAGGAAACTCCATTAAAAGTGGAAAGTATAGAAATTAGAGAACCTTAAGGAAGGATCAAAATGGTGTTTGTCATTAGTTCATGATTTTTACATTATTCAGGCTTTTGAATAATTACTAATTTTGTTGCCACTTCTGTTTTTTGTTTTGTTTTGTTTTTCCCCCACACTGTGCCAGAACAAAAAAACAACAGAAGAGAAACTGAGTTATTTTTAATGGGGTGGTATTTGTAGTAGCAGCTATCAAAAAGTAATTGAAGCCTTTGGAGAGGAGACCGGCTACTTCACAGCTGCCCACTGCCAAGAAACCAAAGCATGTGAAATGAGCTGAATTTTGAAGGAGCTTTGTGATCCAATAGTTGTCCATTGTGAAGGCAGATATTCTTACAGGGATCTCCCAGCAGCTACAAAATTGACATACAAAATTACATACAAAATTGGCATACAAAATGACAACTTTCATTGTTTTGATGAAAATTAGTCCAATGAATTTTTTGGAAAAAATAAACAAAAGGTTCAGTATTTTCACTTTGCACATATGTCTTCACTCAAAGGTATGCTTTTAAGTTATGAAAGATTCCTACACTGCTGTTTGTTTTTCTGGAGTTGAAAACAGTAATGGAACAGAAAATCTCATTGAAAGTACCCAACATTTTACCAGTGCCACTGTGAGAATGAACCAGTGCAATCCATTCTGGACTTAAAACTCAGTAATTATTGAAGGGTTTTTTGCCAGAAGAGGCAGTTGTTTATATGAGCCTGTCAGACACTAGGGAGAAAAAACTGTACATATAAATGGTAAACCCGTATGAATAACTATCTAAGAACATGGTTATTCCTTGTTTTTCAACATGAAATAATAAACATTATCTTCTGCTTATCGGCTTACCATTCTCTGAAACTCTCATTGTGTAATGCACAGAAGTAACGTGCCTGGGTTCCTACTACATTTTCTGTAGGTCTCCACCACGTAAAAGGCATTTGAGCTGCCTCAAAACGGTAGCTGATTATGATCTGGAGTTTTGCTTATGTATTGCTAAGAGCATTTCTGCAAATCTCATTTTTTAAGACACCATTAGCTTCTGACTTTTTTTCCAGAGGGCTGAGGGGAAGTTGGTCCTTGTAACTTTGTTCTGGTCTCAGGGACCTGGCAGTTCAGAGGATGTCACTGAACACAGCTGTGCAGTGGCAACGCAAGACCACTCCATAAGAAAAAGCTGTTAAGGACTCTGGAACGTTAAGCCTTAAAATAAATAAATAAATTATTATTATTATTATTATTATTATTATTTATATATTATCTAATTATTATATATAATAATATATATTATTATTAATACTTAAAAATAATTAATAATAATAATAATAAATACTTATGTTTCTGTCTTAGAAGTCTTTTCCAAGCTGTGTTAACAGAAGTAATGGCCAAGACTTGTTTCATATCGTTTTTGGGCTACCAATACCATGGTGGATTAAAATATGGAAGTTAATTAGCACATGGAAGGTAATCACTGAAACCACAGCCTTTTATAGCACTCAAAGAGTTAGCTGAGGTATGTGTTGTGATGAGAAAAAGTAGAAATTTAAATTTAGCAAGCCTATGTTTAAAAATCACAGGAAACATGTTTTTCCAATGTGAGGAACTGCAAGCTAGTTCTGTAACTAGCTGTGTGGATCAGCGACGTGCTGTGATGCTTCAAATGGAGTACAGTGAAATGCACTGCAGGGATAGCAAATCAATTTCCTACTTTTTCTTTTGAGGAAAGTTCATTTGTTAATTGTATCAAAAAAGCAAATGCTGTATTTCAGTATCTCAAATCGTTTTACTTTGTATTAACGTAAGCACATTATTAATGAAACATGTTGGTTGGAAACGACCAAGTGGAGTGTCTGTGGGTAAGGATCAGGGGGATGGTCTGTAGGAGTGACATCGTGGTGGGGCTCTGTTATAGACCGCCTAGCCAAGATGAAGAGATAGATGAGGTGTTCTACAAGCAACTAGTAGATGTTGCACGATGGCCAGCACTAGTTCTCATGGGGGACTTCAACTTCCCTGATATATGCTGGAAATATAATACCGCGCAGAGGAAGCAGTCCATGAGATTTCAGGAGTGTGTGGAAGATAGCTTCCTGACACAGCTGGTGCAGGAACCTACCAGGGGAAGTGCCCTGCTAGACCTGCTCTTCACTAACAGAGATGGACTAGTAGGAGATGTGAAGGTTGGGGATCGTCTTGGCTAGAGTGACCATGAAATGGTAGAGTTTGCTACTCTTGGTGACATCAAGAGGGTGACTAGCAAAACTGCTGCCTTGGACTTCCGGAGGGCAGACTTTGACCTGTTCAGGACGCTTGCTGCAAGGGTCCCTTGGGACTCGCTCCTGTGGGGTAAAGGGGTCCAGGAAGCCTGGGCCCTCCTCAAGACGGAAATCTTAAAGGCACAGGAGCAGGCTGTCCCTGAGTACCGTAAGTCAAGCCGGAGGGGAAAAAGACCAGTGTGGATGAACCGAGATCTTTTGTTGAGACTCCGGGAGAAAAAGAGAGTCTATGCCCTCTGGAAGATGGGACAGGCTACTTGGGGAGACTACAGGGAACTTGCCAAGATTTGCAGGCAGGAAGTTAGAAATGCAAAAGCCCAGCTTGAACTTAGACTGGCTACTGCAGTAAAGGAGAACAAAAAATCCTTATTTATAAATATATTAACAGTAAAAGAAGAACTAAGGAGAATTTCCCTCCTTTACTTGATGCGGCAGGGAATGTAACCACAGAGGATAAGGAAAAGGCTGAGGTTCTTAATGCCTTCTTCACGTCTGTCTTTAATAGACAGACCAGTTATCCTCAGGATACTCCTCGCCCTGACCTGGCAGTCTGGGACGAAGCGCATCATACACCCCCTGTGATCCCAGCAGAGACAGTCAGAGACCTGCTCCTCCATCTGAACTGCCACAAGTCCATGGGGCCAGATGGGATCCACCCAAGGGTGCTGAGGGAGCTGGCAGAGGTGATTGCCAAGCCGCTTTCTGCCATCTATCAGCATTCCTGGTCATCTGGAGAGGTCCCGCAAGATTGGAGGCCCGTCTTGTTTAATGTCTTTATTGATGACCTGGATGAGGGGATTGAGTGTACCCTCAGTATGTTTGCGGATGACACCAAGTTGGGAGGATGTGTTGATCTGCCTGAGGGTAGGGAGGCCCTTCAGCGGGATCTGGATAGGCTAGACAGTTGGGCTGAGGTCAATGGGATGAGGGGAGGGGAGGGGAGGGGAGGGGAGGGGAGGGGAGGGGGAGGGGAGGGGAGGGGAGGGGAGGGGAGGGGAGGGGAGGGGAGGGGAGGGGAGGGGAGGGGAGGGGGAGGGAAGGGAAGGGAAGGGAAGGGAAGGGAAGGGAAGGGAAGGGAAGGGAAGGGAAGGGAAGGGAAGGGAAGGGAAGGGAAGGGAAGGGAAGGGAAGGGAAGGGAAGGGAAGGGAAGGGAAGGGAAGGGAAGGGAAGGGAAGGGAAGGGAAGGGAAGGGAAGGGAAGGGAAGGGAAGGGAAGGGAAGGGAAGGGAAGGGAAGGGAAGGGAAGGGAAGGGAAGGGAAGGGAAGGGAAGGGAAGGGAAGGGAAGGGAAGGGAAGGGAAGGGAAGGGAAGGGAAGGGAAGGGAAGGGAAGGGAAGGGAAGGGAAGGGAAGGGAAGGGAAGGGAAGGGAAGGGAAGGGAAGGGAAGGGAAAGAGAGAGGGAAAGAGAGAGGGAAAGAGAGAGGGAAAGAGAGAGGGAGAGAGAGAGGGAGAGAGAGAGGGAAGAGAGAGAGGGAGAGAGAGGGAGAGAGGGAAAGAGAGAGGGAAAGAGAGAGGGAAAGAGGGAGGGAAAGAGGGAGGGAAAGAGGGAGGGAAAGAGGGAAAGAGGGAAAGAGGGAAAGAGGGAAAGAGAGAAAGAGGGAAAGAGGGGAAAGAGGGAAAGAGGGAAAGAGGGAAAGAGGGAAAGAGGGAAAGAGGGAAAGAGGGAAAGAGGGAAAGAGGGAAAGAGAAAAGAAAGAAAGAAAGAAAGAGAAGAAAGAAAGAAAGAAAGAAAGAAAGAGAAAGAAAGAAAGAAAGAAAGAAAGAGAAAGAAAGAGAAAGAGAAAGAAAGAAAGAAAGAAAGAAAGAAAGAAAGAAAGAAAGAAAGAAAGAAAGAAAGAAAGAAAGAAAGAAAGAAAGAAAGAAAGAAAGAAAGAAAGAAAGAAAGAAAGAAAGAAAGAAGGAAAGAAAGAAAGAAAGAAAGAAAGAAAGGAAGAAAGAAAAGACAACAAGCTGCCAACAGGCAGTGCTGTTTTACTGATGGCTAAAATGTTAATTTACTTTGAACGAGAAAAATAATGGGCAATCTTATGCATCAGAACGCATTAACTGTTCCACAGTGTGGTGAAATGAAGAACAAAAAGGAAAAGGGGTGTAGAGAGTAATACATAAGGGGCCCTGAACAAAAATGGTAAACAGAATGATGGTAAAAATAAGTAAAGGTAAATGCATCAGCACTCCCTTTGTTAGTTTTTTATGAGCAGCTAACTTGACCTCAATTGTGAAAACAACTGAGGAATCTTAGGTTTTTCTCCATTCTTATTTTACATTAACACCGTCTGACAGCCTGTTGATTTTATTACAATGAGTTGAAAGGAGAAGAGATTCCCAGGTGACAGAGGGGAGGAAGAGAGCAGCTATTTGCACTACGTCAGGGTTGCACCAACCCACAGTTCTGCATCCTACTCCAGTGCTGTGTGGAAGAACATATTAAAGCTGAGAAACAAAACTCTAGAAAGGTGTGCACAGAAGGAAGTGTCACATTCCAAATTCTTCTTTAACTCAGTACACTGCATTCAACTTGACTTAACTCTTACTGGGAAAACAAGACAAAATGGGCACATAAAGGGGAGACAGCATCTGCCATACTGGTATCTCTACATTTGATTTGGTGGCTAATACAGTCTATTGATGCTTTCTGGTGATTTCTTAAATAAGGAAGGAATCTGTACCAGGGATATGCACTGGAAGTATGAAACTAAAGGCTGACAACTTTTTGCTACCACGAAAAATACTTAATCTGGAGAAGCTGTATATTTAAGTGCATTTTAATTGGTACTACACCTGTTCTTACCAGATGGTGCTGTCAAATGAAGGCATGTTTATAAGGTTTTCCTCCTTTGTGTAACGTAAATAAGACACACACGCAACCATGGAATGCCCTAAAAATTCAAGTTTTACTTGACTTTTTTAAATAACCTGGACACAATTATCAACACAGCCACCTATCATATTCAGTTTAGAATAAAGCACACAGTTGCTTCATGAATACTTAATGAACATAAAGCATATGAATCACATCACTGATACGTTTTTGTATGTTGTTTTAAATCATCTTTCTAGAGAGCTTTGAATTAAACAGGCTTTCCCAAAAGAAAATTATATTCAGGTCACTATTCACCTGTATGACAATGACTGATTTGGCATCTTGTAACGACTTTTTAAACCAACATCTTCAATACAATGAGCTTTTTTAGAGTGTGAGTGAGTTGTAACATTAGGGTCATTGATAAGAAGTGCAGTGTAGAAAACAGCAGGTCAAGGCTAGCTCCCAACAGAAGAAATCAGCCAACAAGCAGGGGGACCAATCTAGGCTGTGCAAAAATTTTTGCAACTTTTGTGGTACAGACAGCAAACCCTCTTTATCGTATAAAATGTGTTTTTGTTACAAAGAGATTTATCAGTACTGTTGGTTTTGCTAGTAAGTAATTTCTGCAACTTGCTTATTCACAGCATTTACAGAAGTCTCAGGTAAATACAGAGGCACAAAGTTAAAAGTGTTGGCCAGGGGTCACTTCAGCAGGCTAGAAGCACAAAGAAGCTAAGAATGTCTCAAATTTTTATCAGTTATTTGTCCATTTTATGACAAGTCTGTATGACATCCAGCCTCAGAGTAAACTTTACTTGATTCCTGGTCTCGTGCACGCACTTTAACTTCCCAACTCCAGATCTGAGAACACAAATGCCTCTAGGCCCAGGAAGCTGAGGAAGGTAGTGACTGTGGACAGGCTATGTGTAACTCAGAGCTGTAATTAGGAGATGTATCCTTGTTTCAGGGATAGCTACTGTAGCTGTGCCAAAAAAAAATGTGCTTTCGGTGACCAATTTCTTGTAGGTTTCTCACAGAACTTACAACCTCACAAGAAAAGGTGCCTCTCCTCAAATGACTAAGGAAATGAAGCTTGAAGGGAAAGGATGTGCATGTTTATGGAATAACTTACTTTTTCTGATTCATTAGCTGACAGTGATGTCCATGTTCTGGTTTGTTTCACCACTGATACTAAAATTTAATACATGAGCTAAGTTTACGCCTCCTTGTGCTGAGACAAAACTATAGCAGTACTCCAGACTGATCATTAAATGTTTTAAAATCCTGCTTCCTAAATAATCTCATAGGGAATACAGCTAACTCAAATCCAAGACTGCAATTTTCTCACTTAAATGCAAACAATTTGGCTTGGCTAGAAAACATCTGTGAAGTGAGAATTAAAGTATACCAATAGCAAACTAGACACAAGCCTATTTTCTCATGTAGTGGGCTAAATACACCACAAATCTCACAGGCAGATGACAACATACAGAAAACATAAGGCTGGATGTAAACCTTACAAGCAGCTTTCTTCCTGATCAATTTCAAGTTTGGTAAGATACAGGCACTACGTACAGATAATGCACAATAATAGCACACATCCTCCTACAGAAGCAAATGTGTTCCACTTGCCTGTGCCTGAGTAAGGAATCCAGAAAGACATCAATGATTAAGACAGCAACAAACTACAAAGTGTGCAATCCTCCTGCTAACATTTTTTATTACAAGAGACTGTAACTAGTTCTCATGTGGTTTGCTGTATTTCAGTAGTCTTATCATCTTGCAAAAGATTCTGATGACCTCACCAGAATCTTTGCAGAGTGTTGGATTTTCTTTTCTTTTTTTCTTTTTTCATTTGTTTGGGTTTTTTTTTTTTGTTGTTTTGTTTTGTTTTGTTTTGTTTTTGCTTTTGCTTTTGCTTTTTATAATAGCACTTGTAAGAACACTTATCAAAGTCACAAAAGGGTCACTTTGAAGTGGAACAATGATTGATAAAAACAATTCAAGACAGTTTGGGGCCACTTTTTAGCAATTTGGGCAAGGACTGAAGTGAAGCTTAATGTCGCAGAATGGCATTTCCATGAAATTCAGAAGGTATCCATGAAACAGCATTTACAGCACAGCTGGGTTTGAGGTGCTATCCTTCTCTTAAAACTGTTTACTGAAAAAGGAGCACTGTCCAAAGTACTTGTTTAGAGAAAAATGTTGTCAGGTGTATCTGCTTTGCTTGGAACAATGCAGCATCTCTCAGCCCGAAGACTAATCTGTGTTATAATAGGAACTCACAACATACATGTTGTAAATGCTAGCAGCATCCATCTGACCACCTCAGTTCATTGAAGAATGTAGGAATACTGTGGAAAATAAAACACATTATGCAAGATTTTACTTCTCACTTTTGTTAGGGAAAACATCATGCCTTTTGTAAAGCGTAACTTTTGTCCCATATATATACTCCACTTCATCAATGGTATTGCTTTTGTGAAAGGGCTGTAGTCCCCTGGTATAGTGTTGCTAGGTGCAGAAGCTAGAATCACTGTGAATCACTAAAGGTAACAGGTAGGCTTTATGAAGGACAAACATAAAACGATGTTTTGTTAAGCTTTGTAATTAGCAAAGCCAGGTTGCCCCAGCTGTGGAAGAATGGAAGGCAGAGGAATGGCTTCTGCATTTTGTACAAAGTGACAGGACATGACAAGAGCTAGGCATCACTTCAGATCTATACTGTTAGATAATGTGCTCAGCCTGCAGCATCATTAACAATTACTCTGCCTACCCTGACAACAGAAGTTGCGACTATCATACCTGAAATACTGCCTTTGTCATTTTATCATCACAGAAATGGCTCAGAGAGGAGTAACGAAGTTATCAGCATTAATTATTTCATATTAAAAGAGATTAAGGCAGGCTTTGCTAGTCTAGTCATTAAAAAAAAAAACAAAAAAAAGAGCTATTTCCTAGCTCTCTTAAATCCTACTCTACCAGTTCTGTTTAATCATTACTTAAGTGCATTGCTAAACAATCTTAATACATTAATAAGTACATATCCCCTATTTTTTTCCAGTATGGTTTACCATAAGATGATAGATGCATCTTTATGGTATGGAATGTTCAGTTACATAGGCCCTCAACACAGGACGTAAGGACAGTCACCATCCAGAACACTGCTGAGTAAATCTGTATCATTTGTGGAACAATTTGCTACACGGCTCTACTGAATCAAACATTTCTGAGCTAAAAAAAATGGGATTCTGTTGATAATAGTATTGAAAACACCAGCATCTCTTGTTGTGCTATAAACTGTAAGAGTTAGAGGTCCTTATGCATCAGGGCACAAATTGATGACCAGATGGAACTGTGAAGAAGATTCTTCCCAAATCACACCGTATTGCACAACTGGCCAAAAATATGACTTACAGTGCTTCTCTTGAAGCATCTGGTCCTGGTCATGTTAGTTAACAGTCATTTTTTGGAAGGAGGCTATTCAGTTACAGAGGAGACCACAAAGCATGTTTTTCTGCAGCCACTTTTTTGTTCATTTTTTGGAATTGTAATTGCTGATCATTCTGTTTTATGAAGATTTTTTGGTTGTCTAACTGGTCAGCTTCTCCTCCATCGGTCACATTCCTAGAATGGTCCAGGTGATAAAGGCACTGCTTGGCCTTCCCAGCAAGCAGGCTGTGTTTCTGAATGTCCTGTAGAAACTGCCACCACTTCAACTTCAGTTCCTCTCCTTGAACATGCACACACATATTCTTGACCTCCAAAGAACATCTCCAAGTGCAGCAGTCAAGTCTCTACCTTGAAGCGTGACACCTGTACAGTTTTTATCATTTTAGTGGTGGTTTTAATATCGATGTTAGTAGGTAGCTGAGACTTCTCTTCAAGAAGGCTGTCTTTAGATCCATTTCGTCTCTGAAGGGAACAAATTATCTTGTTGAAAGAGTACAGTAGAATTTAAATACCGTATTTTGATAACTGTAGCTATGACCGCTGCAGGCAAATGATATGGCAGTTCACATATATGTACAGCACAGATATGAAAGTCTCTACACTGAGTCAAAAAGATCTTTTTATTCCCTCCTGCGTCCTCCTTCCCCTTCCAGCTTCTGCTCCTCTGTGCTATTTGTATTCATATTCCCTACTCAGGAAATTCCACTACTAATTATTTGGTACTTAGCCAAATATTGCAAGCAGCATTCAGTGGGAATTAATGGCCACTGCTGTGAGAAGTTCTGGGGCAGAGTGAAAAGAGAGATGGTTATGGATGTTGACCACTATACTATTAATTCCTTCCAGGGCAATGAATTTATGCCACGCAGTACTGGTTAAGAGTGGAAATAATCTGATTTTGATTTTGAACAGGAATTAACCACACAAGTAACTTACTAAAATAAAGAGCATACATTTGCTTAGTTTTAAGTACACCAACTTCCCCCTTCCTCCTGAAGCAAATTCTTACAGAAATACCACAGATAGCTCAACTTTTTCCATTTCCATCATAAGCAGGAATGCTAAAATCCTTGAAGGTCATTGCTATCAAAGAATGGGACATCTGCTAGCTAGTCTTAAAGTGAAAAAAAATCTGCCTGCTGTTTCTAAGTTGCTTGATTTTAAAGTGATTCTAACCGCTTATATGACAAAATAGGGCAAGTATTGCCAGTTAAATTCTGCAGTTTCCACACTACATAGGGTATCAGCATGCAATATTAGCATATCGATATGCCAGACTAAAAGACAAGACATGTGGACTGCTGTGGGAAGGAGATATTTGTTTATGTTTCCTGTTATTTTGATTTATATTTGAAATGCTATTGCTTAGGTTTCTAAATGACAACTGTGTGCTGCTGAACAGTCATGAGGCTGCGGTCCCTGGGTCTGTTCAGCACAGAGCAGAGGAGCTGAGGGGAGCCCTGATGGTGGCTGCAGCTCTCACAGTGAGTGGAGGGCAGTGCTGAGCTCTGCTCTGTGTGACAGCGACAGGGCCCGAGGGAACAGCATGGAGCTGTGTCAGGGAAGGTGCAGCTGGGGGTCAGGAACAGTGTCTGCACAGGACAATGGTGGACATGGAATGAAAGGGCTGCCCAGGGCAGGGAGCGTCTGGACAAAGCTCTCAAAGGGTTTGAATTTTGGGTGGTCTGTCTGGAGCTGGGAACTGGACTTGATGAACTTTGTGGGTCCCTTCCCACTGGGGGTATTCCTTGATTAATTATGAATCACGCTCAATTTTACAGAACATGCTATTGCATATATATAACATGTCATTTTCAGCAATGATAGCAAAAAATCAAACCAACACTAATTAATAGTAATAAACAGACTAGAAGAAAGCAAGATTTTGCTGTCTGCCTATGCAATTTTACCCAGGTATTATTTAAGTGAAAAAACTTCTCATAAAAACATAACTTTGCTGGAAAAACTTCCTCCAGGTAAAACAGCAAGTAATTCTTACAAAAGCAGCATATACCCTTCTAAGGATCTAGAATTTAGTTGGAAATATGTCTAGAATTTTCCCTTATACATTTGTTTTCCTTTAGACTTGTATAACAAAACTGCAAGTGCTTTCTGAATATAATTCGCACACAGTTTTTAAGTTTAATATAGCTATCTACTTCAAGTAATGGTACTACAGCTTCTGAGAAAAGATGGTGATTACATTTAAGAAGGCAAGTTTTTTCCCATTCAGCACTTGAGAAAAATTAAAAAAAATACTTCAAGCCCAGGCTCTAAGAGAGTAATTAAAAAATGACAATGTACTGTCAGTACAACCACATCCTAAGGAAACCTGTACACTTTAATACATTCTGAGAGTTAATTATCCTCCTGTAGAGAACTGGTTATGTTCTTAAGGATGCATCAAACTTAAGAGAAACTGTCCTTAAGTAACAGAAGCATGTGTTTGCCACAGGCATGTGCTACAGCATTTCATACATTTGGAAATGTAAACAAAATAGAATGCAAAATGTAAAATCTCCAGTCACTGCTGAAGAAAAAAAAATCTGTGAGCTTTAATTATTGCTGAGAAACAAAGCTCTTAATTAAATAAAGTGCTAGATTCCCTTCTGTATCAAATAAATAAATAAATAGATAAAAAATGGAAAACTGTAAAGGATGTGAAACTACTAACCTGTTGAGTAAACTGGATGCTGGGACCTTTAACATCTGAGGATCGTGTAACAGGAAGCGGAGGCACCAGATCATTTTTTGCACTGGAATCAGGATATTACAAAGCAGATATTACGATACTGAAGTAAACTATTAAGTGTTAAGGTACACACAAAAATAATACTAAATCTGATCTTGGGAGTAACCTAAACAAAATGTGGAAGGCCAACACCTGAGTTTAGCCATCCAAAAGCTATCATGCTGACTATTAGTAGTCAGTGTGTGGAGGCATCTCCATGGCACCTTTTATCCCATCCTCATTCCAGGGCCTCTTACCTCCTGGTCTAGAGGGACAGTTCATTTGCACATGAGATGAGCACCATCTGGAGTCATGAATGTGCCACGTCTTCCAGGATGCCACCTAGCTGAAACTAGCCTCTCAAGCCCCTTGATGAAGAATATAAGCATTTTCTCTACACATCATTAATTTAAGAAAGACCAACCTACCCACTGCTGCATACACTAGAGTTCCTGTGAAGCAACTTACTACAGGTGACAGTTTGATTCTAATTAAAGATGTGCACATTTGGAAAGCAGCGTATGAATTCTCCCTTTAGAAACTTTGAAACTTACCAGTAAGGAACAAGGCAGATTTCTTTTTCATATTTTCCCCTTTCTAAGTAGACCAAGCAAGTCTCTGGTGCCAAAAGAGACCAGAAATGCTTTTGTACATCTTTGTGTCACTTAGGTCTGAAGAGCCGTTATTTACAGGCTCACTTAAATCCGATGGCAGCAAACAATCACACGGATGGCCCTTCTAACCTAACTGCACGTGAACAATTTCTGAGCCAGATTAAAACAGTATGTTGTTAATAATCCCACTCACGTACTTCACTTCAGACAGAACAGATCTTTCACCATCAGAGCACTGGGACCGCCGATACTGGCGGTAACTTCGAGGTGAATGTGAATGCCTAATGCGTATTGGGTCGCCTTGAGTCCTAGGAGAGACACAAAATTCACAACAGGAGGTTAATACTCCAGAATAAAAACGAAATGCAGCTGCCAGAGAGATCCTCCCTTTATTATTATTATATTTTTTTCAGCATAAAAGGCAGCTTTTTACACTGGATGAATTTAAATGGCTGACGCTTTCCATTTGAGTCTGTACCTGGAATTCAATTCTTTACAAGTGCAATAGTCACAGACAAGGCAAGTTGGTTTTTGAGAATGACAAGTATTTAATACAGAATGCATTAATATATGCAACTGTAACGTCGCCCTTTTCTGTTCAGTGATGCTGAGAGAGCAAATTATAATGCAAAGTGTGTTTCCATTTCTGTCACAGGCAGCTGCCTGCATTAGGACATGGCATCCCAAATGGGCAATTATCACAGCAAAATAGACGTCTGCTCTTAAGGAAAGGGCTATGCCATGGCAACTGCCCATGGTAAGCAAGGGGGCTGAACAAGTTAAAATACTGCTTTACAGAGCTAGAATGAAAATGTAAGGAGAAAGCATAAATTCAAGAAATGAACTAACATGGTTATTTGCATTCAGTTCTCCCAAATTCTGTAATGCATAGCACATAAAATAGACATACATATATTGTGATGTATGTACAGAACATACAGATATACAGCAGGTTCTTCAGTGTGTGACACAGAGAGAGATATTAAGATACTTCTTTTCATATTTGGGGAAGAGAAAATGCTAGGTTTTAAAAACATGAAGTGTTCTCATCCAACCCATCCTTGGTAAACATCTGGGGTAGATAAAACTTTAGGGCTTAAGTATAAACCCAATCCTACTTCAGTGTAACAAAGTTCACATTAAAAAACAAAAAGTAAGCTTTTACATTCACAAAGAAAAATCCTGATATAAACTCACTCTATTTTTGTGTATGGTATTTCTTTCAATTGCTCCTCAGACAGGCCAGATGGATCCACAAGTTCTTTCCTACAAAGCATTAGGCAAAGTAAAAAGTGTAACAGCAGCTCCCAACTTCAAACCCACTCTTTTTATTATTAGTAGTACTAGTATTAGACTGGAAAGACTTATTAAAACAAGCTCTTGTCAGCCCTGAGACTATCCTGACGCCAAAACAGGAAACATATTAAGAACTATGTCTAACTTAACCTTAATTGCTTCAACTTCATGTCACATCCTGTTCCACTGTCCTCTCACATTCATGCTGTCTGATGTTTCATTTTCACAGTACTGAATACTGTGTACACTGAACATGAGATGTGCTTTGGAATGGTTAGTATTTCCAAGTGATAGTTTTAGGCGTAATAGAATAGGGAGCTTCATCCCAAATGTATCACTGTTACAGACAAGGACATTTTGTAAAGACCCGGCTCTAACATACTGTATTTTTCTTTATAATTCACCTACATACAATAGACATTGAATTTAGTGCACTCAGTGGTCCACAGTATCTTCTACAAGTCATTTACACCTGCATAATTTATCATGGCACTGAACCAAATCAAAAAGTAATGATCCCCAGCCACAAGGAAAAGGGGTATGATTGTAAGCATTTGAGGGGCAGAGCAGCAGTCACTCAGATGCTATGAGGACCATACTTACTGAATATGTTTCCAGAGTTCTTCTTTAGCTTGTACATCTGGGCTTCTCCTACAAATAACAACAAAGACAGCAAACTGTGAAAACCATCATCCAACACGTTGCTGTTCAATAATCAATGTTAAGAGCACAGCCTGGACAAAAATCATTGCAAGCATTTTGTTAACTCAGAAAACACATTAAATTTCATTGCTTTAATCTAACTGAAAAGTTATTTCCTCTAAACTACAAGTCCTGTTCTGCTAGCTAAGAATATGTTTAAAATATCTATGATGGAAGGGCTCCTCTTTGCAAGCCAAAGCATTATCCAGCCACTGCTACCCCGTTACCCAGCTGAAGACAGCCTGTTTTAGAATTCCCTTTATAAAGGAGGAACCCTGTGCCCCAAGGAGCTCTCTGTGTTCAGTGACCTCAGTGCTCAATAGTAAAGAATCCACTGCTCTACTGAGGTCACAGCACCGCCTTTGCTTTCTGGTCATTTCTAACTAAGGTTTCTCCTCAGTTTATTTAGCACTGTCATGACTGGGACAAACAAACACACACAAAAAAAAAAAAACAAAAAAAAAACAGAAAAAAACACCACCACCCAGAAGACACTAACTCTCCCCCACACAACCACACATCCCACACCAGCTCCATATTTTAGCATGTATTGAATTCATGGAGAACTTAGCTAAAATCATAATTTCTGCAATGCACATATGGAAATGTAGTAAAGCAAGACTGAGTGGCAAGCCTCATGTTTTCCAGAGAAATACAGAAAACACTGCATCCAAACTGGGTCCCCTTTCTTTTCTTTTGCTTATTCTACATCATTGCAGTAGTGTGAAATCTTCACTGTTGCTGAATCTCAAATGGTATAACAGATTAATTACACATTGTTAGGGATAGCATTTGCATGGAGTAATGAGATAACCCTTTCACCGGGTCTATATAAACTCCATGTAGACAGCTAGATTGTTCTGCACCATCTGAGATGTAACGGGTGCCACTTCGACATGGATTCAATGTGCATAAATGCTCCCACTGAAGTCACAGTTTCTCACTGATCTAGTCTTACATCATCTGATGATAAAGCTCTTCCTTTTTTTTTTTTTTTTTTTCTTCAAACAATAGAGGCCATCACAGTCAAAGATGCTTTTGGAGTGAAATAATCCAGATACCAATGAAGATCGAGGAGGACATCAGCCTTTTAGCATCTGTTAAATTGGCTCCCCACTGCCCCATGACAGCTATGTCAGCATCAATTCCAAAACTATTTTTTGTCACTGTTCCACTACTTTTTTTCTACCGCACTATTAATATGCTTGGATAATTCCCAGACTTTGGTCTGGGAATTATCTGATTTTAGAGACATCTGTATCTCAGTTGATGTTATACAGTTGTTATAAAGTCAGTTTACTTAGGGATGGTAATTTCATTTTTCAGATTTTACAGGTGTAGAAGTACTAGAAGATACCAGCTTTGCAAAAACAGAGAGTGACAAAAGAGAATCTTGTGGTTCCCTCACAGGAGTAACATGAACTGATTCATTACGTTTTGAGGCTGCAAGGGGCAGCTATTTCCACGAAGCATCCCTGCTGGCCCATACTGCTTACCTCCTCCTGATGTTAACAGCCACAGCCACCACAAGTAGCTTGCAGTGTGATTTTTATTAGTGTTCAGAAGATTTTGCTTTTCTGTGTGCTTGTGTTTATTGTCGTGTATTTCATTTTCTTATGTTTACACTTCTCCCATCTCAACTCACTTTTTGCACCTATTTCTCCTTTTCTCCTTACACCAGCCCATGTTTTTTTTTTAACTCCCTGATGTAGAAGCTTGTTATCCAGTGGCATTTACAAGCCTTTTCCACCCCTCAGTCCCAAACTGATTCCTCCTCATCTGCAAGCCCTTGTTCACAGAGCAGCAGCTGCAAGCTTTGTATTCACCCAGGGGCTAGGAAGACAGGCATCCTCCTCAGAGACTGAATAATCTGGCAGTGGGGAATGCAAAGGCTCTGTGAAAAATGCCAGCTTCTCCAGGGCGGCTTGGTCACACCCACAAGCCCTAGTTTGCCTGAGGAAGCAGAGCCTCAGGGTCACCCCATGCCCCAGGCTCTCTCAAAGCAAAGCACTGTGCACACCACTAGCCCATCTGATCAGCTCATTGCTTTCAGGCATTTATGGAAACACAGTTGTTCAAGATGTGGCTCTAAGTCTCACAGGCCCGCCAATCATCACATGGCCTCCCCTGCAGTAAGAAAACCTAAACTGTGAGGCAGCATGGGAAGAGAATGGTTAAACAAGAAATCATCTTCACTTCCCCATTTTTTAGGAACTGTGTCTGCAGCCTCCCTGCCAGCTCTGAGTGTTTAATCTCCACTATCTCTCCCTCCTCCTCTTCCTTCCCACCCTCACAACTAGAAAAATAAGGAAGCTACTGTTGCAAAATTCCTGTACAGTCAAATATGCCATGAGGAAAAATAAAATCACAAAGAAAAGAGTCTGAACACAGTAATTCCTCAAGCAAATATTTCCAGGAATTCTCATCTTAACATTATTTATTTTCCACCTGCTTAAGAAGTGTTACATTACTATGATTACTTTCCAGCATTTGTTCAGCTTAACTCCCAACAAAAGAATATTCAGAAATATGATACACACAGAGTATCTCAATAGAAGCATTTTTCTATGAAAGGTCTGTTCCTGCCTCCTTGGAAGGCAGTTGGAACACTATCACTCTGAAATGAAGAAAAGCCTGTAGAAAGAGATGTCTTGTTCAAGTGTAATGCAGGTATTGCAAATCCTGCACTGAAACGTTGTGTTTACACAGCTCTTAACAGCCTTTGATCTTCAAAGTCAGATCACAACACCTCTCTCACTTTGTTTACAACTTTTTTATTGTGAATTGTTTTAGAAATCATAGTTTGGACACATAATGTATGCTCAGGTTGTCTTACTGCAGTATCTGAATTGAGCTTTGAATGGATGATGGTTTTCAAACAATTTGCTGATCAGATTTGATGATGTGCAAGAAATCTAATAGGAATTCCCTAACAGTGAGTCTTCAGAGCTCTTTGTTTCTGTTTGTTTTTTACAAGCTTTAACAACCCTACAAGTTAATAAAATCTACAGCATATTCTGTATCTGCATCTGCACGCTTATTAATATTTCAATGTGACTCACAAATGGTAAATTTAAATAGCCATGGAATTTTAATGGCCATTCTTCTTAATTAAAAAAGCCCTTTGGCTACACAGATGTTTCACATGAACTCCTGAAAATAAACCCTGTAGAACTAAAATTGGGAGCTCTCTTTGTCTTTGATTCCTTTAAAAGATAGAAAGGTCAAATTCTTGTTAAATATTTTTATTCCTGCGACTGAGGAGACACCAAATCCTGCCACCAACAATGACTAACACCACTCATTATCAAACAAATGAAATACAGCATGCCAGACACAATAAAAATGTTCCAGCCATTACTTCTCACTTTCAGGATGAACCTCTAGTTAAGATGACTGAAATAATGAACTTAATGTGAAAGGCTCAGCTGTGTTATTAAAATGATGATTTTCTGTCAGATGTTAGATGTGCAGATTGAGGTGACCATATGGCCAGAAATAAAAATAGCCATACCTTGTACTCTAGGGAATCATTTCCCTTGCCTCTGATCTGTATTCAGTCCTGTAAGCAAACAGCTGAGCCAAACTAAATCAAATCAATGTTCTTATATCCTAACACAGCTTGGGTTAACCCATCCACATAAAGGCCTTTTACTAAACTTTTTGAAAAACACTTATAAAGAATTCATATTTTACTTTTTCCATTCATGCTCCCATACATTACATATCTACACCATACATGGAAGTCTGAGTTAGTTTTCTTTTTTTTCTCTGTTTGTTTAAAGAATGAGACAAAGGGAGGAACATAATCATCAGGAGAAGAAATGAAACCTTCAGGATTTCCCTTTTCTTTGCATCATCTGTGATCTTCCCTTTTTTGTATGACAGCACTTTTTGCTAGTATTAATTTAGAGACATGTAAAGCAGAATGTCACTGTGCTGGAAATAATACCCCTATCTTACTCTCAGTTGGTCACAAGAGGGAGCCCGTAATGTCCTTGTAATGAAATCCACTGGGCATATGGAAAAAAAATTGAGCTCACTACAAATTTAATCTAACGCCTGTTTCTCAGTCTATACTACTTTTTGTATAACACGGAAAAAGTTAATCAGAATTGATCAACTGCATTTTGAGACGTCTGTATAAGCAAAATTAGTAATTTATCATTGTGTAATTACACCAAAAAAAGTTTGATTTTTGTGCAGCTGAAAGCGAACAAGTCTGCTCAAATTCCATTAAAGTAGAAATTCCAACATTTGAAAATTTAACACTAAATACTATTTCTCATTAAAAAAAACAACCATGAACTATGAAAATGGAGATAACAATTAGTTTCAGCACCATGCTTAACTGCAAACAGAACTCAAAGGACTGCTAAAACCAGAAACCTCAGCGCAGATTAAGTTTCAACAGGTAAGAATGAAATAATTAAGGCATAATACAGGTTCTGCTGGTCCATTCCTAACATGAAAGGTAAATTTAAAAAAAAAAAACATTAAAGGGAATTATCTGCATAATTGAGTCAAAGAGATTGCATATTATGCATCAGCGTTGGAGCTGAACAGTTCACCTGATTTAACCAGGCAGTGAGGATGGGGACATAGTTACAAAGATTGCTCTCTATTGCTTTTTTCTCAGTACTAAACAGCTGCTCTCCCATGTACCAATGGTAACTGGACATAGAGACATCAGCAGCTAGGCCCACCTGGAACAATGTTGTGGATGTATTGATGCAAGGTGTGTACACAGATCTCACACATTCCTCTATCTACCACACAATATATGAATATTTTCACAGACACACTGCCCAGACGTGAAACCACTGTCCTCGTTACAGAATTATAGACCTTATTGAAGGTAACAGTCCAGGTGTGTTACAAAGCTCTTTTTGTGTTACTCATTGTCTGAAATTCCAATTACTGCAGTAAGTGACTCAGACCACAAAGAGAAATCTGCTTAAGAAAGAACATGCAACATGAATATTGCTTTTCCTCAGCAGCTGAGAGGAAAAACCACACTGGAGATATTCCTTTTCCATTTTAACATACCACAGAACCCTTAAATTTCATGTCAAAGTTGGCAACAGATACATACGATCGAGATCTGTGCCTGGATCGCCGGTAGTTTGGATCTGCCTGGTTTTTCTCCTTTTGTCGCCGTAGCACAGCTTCCCACTGAGGAGCTGAATCAACCATGTCGTTTTCTTGTCGTAATCTGCAGAGAAAGTACCAGGAACTTAGTCTCAGGTTTCCAATACAGAAAGCTCAGAAGCAGCAAGAGGGTATCCTTGTCTCCACAGAAATCCATCTCCTGCGATGCAGTATTTTTTATCTTCCCAAATTTTTATTCATATTTCCAAAATACATAAAATGCAAGAGCCTATATAAAAAGTAGACTCACAGATTTGTTACCCAGAAATAGCTCAAGCCAAAAGAAGTCAATCCATGGTATTAAAAACAGACCTACAGCTCAACTTGTCTTCCCAGCCCAAGCCAAACATCTGGAATGTTTCTGCTATCCCACTTAGGTGTTCAAGTCCTCCTCATCCATAGTAAGTGTAAGACCGACATTGTGGCACAAAGCTCTGGAACTACTACAACTTATTCATCTCCTTTGTCACACAAGGTTTAGCAACCCTTCCCAGTGAGCATCTCTGATCCCTGGAACAGGCATAATGCCCAAACAGAAAGGAAAGGGAAAATCCCAGCACAAGGGAGACAAAGATAATCCCCTCATCTCTCTTACAGAGGCAAAAAACTGGGGAGGGAGGAAGGCTTTAAACTCTAGCCCAGCCCAGTGTGGATGAGTGTGAAGAATGATATGATACTCAAACAGTAGTGGAACTAACAAGGTAGAAAGGAACACGAAATCCTAAATTCTATGAATTATTTCATACATTAAAGTATCCAAATTCTTTGGAACTAAGATGTTCTAGTACCAGGTGATTTTCATATTTTCTTTTTTCTTCCACAGTCACAAATACCATTACTGCAGTGTATTAACAAATGTCGATATCCTGTAAAATCAGCATGTTTGATAGCGGGCTGATGTAACTCTGTCATGGAGAAACTAGTCAGGACAATGGGCGCAACAATGCTGGCCATTAAGAGGTCTACAGCTTAAGGGTTTCAGGGTTGCAGACACCACTGCTGTGATAAAATGCTAACCTGGGACAAGTAGATGAGTTCAGTTACAGCTGTAAACTTAACATTCAACAATGCTTTATAT
Source organism: Callipepla californica brunnescens (assembly GCA_023055505.1). Classification (NCBI taxonomy): domain Eukaryota; kingdom Metazoa; phylum Chordata; class Aves; order Galliformes; family Odontophoridae; genus Callipepla; species Callipepla californica. Next base: position 2,756,053 of record JALIRH010000023.1, on the reverse strand, counting down.
ATAAACAACTCTGGAAAATGTCACTCCAAGAGTAGGACAGTATGATGGGCATACTGAAACTAGTGAGGCTTAACAAAAAAGTAAATGGGAAGATTGGCAACAAGCAAAAAAACCATCAGAGATAAGTGTTTTACTTGGTGGAGACACATCTGCCTGAAAAATGTAGGGCATGCTGTTGTTGCTCTTCAGTAAATATGTACCTTTCTTGTTAAATTACCCTATCCACACCAGGGGAGTTGAAGAACAATGATATTTAAGGTTCCCCTCCAACCTCAGCTATTCTATGATTCTAATTTTTAATTGTACTGGGCTGAACTGACTAAAAAGGTTTCCGCTTTTGCTTTAATAAAATCTCCACTCACATAATGAGTTTTGAGCTAGATCCCCAAGTTCTGCAAAGCATCATAACTCTACCAAATGGCAATAAGCATCTGGAGTAGACCACAATGTCAGGTACTGATTTCTAAGTAGGTTTTTTTAAACCTGTAATCTGGTGGTAGGGATTAGCATCTATCTAAGGCTTTTGTAGAAGAACTCACACAGTAACAAGTAATGAATTGTGATTTTCATCCTGAATAATCCAGTTTGTGGAGACAGCACTAATCCCATATGGCATAAACAGTATGAACTGCTTCACACATATGGCCATCACTTAAACCTGAACAAAAAGAAGATGTGGCTGTCAGACCAGTGCCAATGCACTGTGTGCTGGATGTGCCTGCTCACCACCTACTTTAAATCTACTCTCATAATTTTAAACATTTTCTCTCATCTTATGGGTCACTCCCTGAAGACTTTCTTCCCATATTTCCTGAAGATCCCTTATAAGTACTGTAAGGCCAAAGACAAGTGTCCTCAGAGCCTTCTCTATTCCTGGATGAACAAGCCCAGCTCTCTCATCCTTTCTTAATAGGACATTCCCTAGCCAGCATATGTTTGTACTTGGGACTACCCCAACTCATGTGCAGGACCTTGCACCTGGCCCTGTTGATCTTAATGACATTTAAATAGAACTTCTTCTCTAGCCTGTCCCTCTGGATAGCATCACTTCCCTTCAGTACACTGACAACACTACACAACTTGGTGCTGCTGGAAAAGCTGCTAAGGGTGCACTCAATCTCACTGCCCATGTTACTTTCCTAGCAAAGATGATAGTGCTAGTCCCTGTACTAACCCCAACTTGTCACTGGTCTCTATCTGGATATCAGGCCATTGACTGCAACTCTTGGAATGGACCAGCTTACATTCTTGGTTAGTGGAATGAAATCTTGTTGGAGACCAGTAACTCACACTGCTAACGGTGGGATCCTGTTTGGCATCTTCATTGTTGACATGGATAATGGGGCAGAGTGTTCCCTCAGCAAGTTTGCAGATGATATAAAACTGTGAGAATTCACTAATATGCCAGTGTCATGCTGCCATCCAGAGGGACTTGACAAAGTGGTGAAAGGAGCTCACAGGAACCACATGAAGTTCAGCAAAGAGAACTTCAAATCCTGTACCTGGGAAGGAATAATCCAAGGCATCAGTACACGCTGAGGCCAGTAGCTGGAAAGCAGCTCTGTAAGAAAGCCCCCAGAGGGTCCCAATACACTCAAAACTGAGCATGCATCAGCAGTGTGCTCTTGCCACAAATGAAGCCTCAGGACATAGAACTAGTAGAAGAAATATCACCAGCAGGTGATCCTTTCCTTCCGCTCAGCCCTATTGAGGCCACACCTGGAGTACTGGATCCAGTTCTGGCATCCGCAGTACAAGAAGGACATGGACATTGCAGAGGGAGTCCAACAAAAGACCATGAAGATGATGAAGAGACTGGAGCATCTACCCTGTGAGGATAGGCTGAGAGAGCTGGGACTGCTCAGCCTGGAGAAGCCTTAAGAAGGCTTTGAATGTTTCTGGAGACCCAACAGTGGCTAGGAAGTTTGTTATAGACAGAGTGATGCGGTGCTGGAACAGGCTGCCCCGAGAGGTTGTGGATGCTCCATCCCTAGAGGTGTTCACAATCAGGTGTGATGGGGCCTTGGGCAATTTGGTCTAGTACCAGATATGGAGGTTGGTGGCCGTGCCTGTGGCAGCAGGGTTGGAACCTGATGATCACTGTAGTCCCTTCTAAACCAAAGCAATCCTACGGCTCCATGTGAGCACAGTGAGGGCTCCATTTCAGCAGTGACAGCAGCAGCTCACCTCCATTGGTACATACTTGCATGAGCACAGCATGCAGGATCTTAATTGCAGGCAAAAATGCATAGCTAATGGTGGTGACTACACTGAAGAGGAGCGTTTTGTAACTGAGAATTTTCTCTATGAAAAAGTGGCATTGTGCTCCTTGTACTTGCTACAGTTTCCATGGAAATAAATAGCAGGTATTATTTTCAGAGTGATCAATATTCATCATAGGATCTTCCCCCTTACTATGAATATTTGCTTAGGAGAAAATGAACATATACTACAGTAAAACCTTAAAGACCTACTGAGATGAAGTAAAATATTTTATTCCCATTCTTCTTCTACTTTTCAATGTTTAGTAGGTCTCACCTGCATCTCTGTTTTTCTGTGATAATTTATTTTTATCTGACAAAAAGTTGACATTAGTTTCAGTGCAACAGTAAAATTTAGTGCACTTGTGTCAGGAACTCAATCATTACACTGGGAAATAAATTAATATTAATCCATGCAACAGATAAGCTTGATGCACATGGAAGCCTCACTGTATTGTCACAGTTAACCCTGTTGGAGCTGGATCACCTCTGCTAAGAGGAAAGTTATTCACTTCCTGTGTCCTTTTAGCTTATTAGATTCCTTCTGTGTCCACTAACAGAATGCAAAAACTCATTATGACTGGTGCTTTTCCTGCTTTTGTTCACAAGGAACAAGAATGCGATCTTCAGTAAATACTGACTGCCTACTTCAGCACTGAAAATTATTTTTGACCTTGTCAAATTTCAAGTGACCAGCTAGGAGCACAGATGCTGCAACTTCAACAGTTTTAGTGTATCTTACATTTCTGAGAATGTCAAAAAAAAAAAAAAATTCTTGTCCTTCCATAAAAATTGATTATATTCTTTTTAACTGTAAGCACTTTTCCACAAACTGAGAAGGGCTGGTAAAGGCCCAGTTATTTCTTCAGCAAACGATAAGCACGACTTAATTCTTCTCACAATTCAATCTTTATATTGCAGGAATCTTTTAAAAACATTCTTGCAGCCAGTCTCTAATTTCCTTGTCTTGTTTGTAAAACTCCCAGAACAAGAAGTTTCACAGGAGAAAAAGGCAGGCAAGATTGTACTAAGAGAATGGAATACAGAATGTTGTTCACCAATTTATCACCGAAAATACACTCAGTATTTCAAACTTCAGAGCTCACCCAGAAAACAAAACTTCTGTACACACTACTTCACTGTTAGCTGAGTTATCTCAGAAGACACTGCTCTGATTTAAGCAATTGCCAAAGAAACCTCATGGCTTAGCTATGCTTTTTACAAGACCGTGAGAACGTTAAGGACTGTGTAGAATCTCCTTAAATCTTGAAAGTTATGCTTAAAATACGCATTTCTTAGCACTGTTTTAACATATCTCACAAATCCTTATAACTGTAAGAGCTTCAAAATATCTAAAAATAATTTATCACTAATAATTCTGCAGATGATAGTGACAGTTTTCTCATGCTCTGTTTATGCAATAAGAAGCCCTATGTACTTTGCTAAAATATGTTTTATAAACAGCTCTCAGATGCTGCTACAAGTGCAAAATAAAAAAGATCCAAAACATACTAGCATCATTTGATGTTAATTGCTGTCGTTCTATGAAAAGCTGTCATTGTAAACATTTTGGGTTTAGGCCCATGATTCACATTTTGGAAAGTTAAAATATTTACATTACTAAATGCATGCATTTAAAAACAACAGCAAGTTTCAGATCCATTCAAAAAATATTCTTTCTGCTCGTCACAATAGCATATTTTTTGCTAAAAATAAATATCTGAAAATTCTGAAGTGTTGAAGTATACGTTATGAATATCATATCCACCATTATCTACTTATTTGTATCAATACTACATATCTTCTATAAACATGTTCAGCATTTGATTTTGCAGTTCATTAGTGAGATCTTCCCAAGCAGTAAGAGAGAGCACATACACACACCAAAGGAATATATGCCATTTGTCAACTCTCTCTCTTTTTATTCAAGATACTTATCCTTCTTCAGGAGGACTGCATACATACAAAACACCAGTTCTTATTCGGCCTATCTCAAGAAAATCCATTCTCTAGTTGTTTGTGCTTTATGTTTTCCACTCTAAACAATAAAAAGGTCACCTGTTTCTCTTCTTTCGATGCTCTCTGTTGGAATTTTCAGATTCACTGCCACTGCTGGTGTTACAACGAGAACGTGATCTGGAGAAGGAAAAGCAATATCTCAGCATCACTATAACCCCTAATACCTTTCAAGAAATGATGGTGTCCACAACAAGGAATAAACAATGCTGAAAAGACATTATTAGGGAAATCAGTGTTACAAGAGTCTAGAAGGCTTGCCTACACCTGAGAGCCATAATCTCTTTTGCTTATTAAATGACTGGAAATAACTGCTTCAAAGGTAGCACCCAGAACGCAGTGTCAAGTGACTGCTGTTTTCCTTTTGAATCCTTGCACTGCATTTTTGCGTTTAATTACTTTAGCTCTCAGCATTCTTCGTGTGTATATCACAGTGACATATTTCTTCAAAATGTTCTGCCTTTAAACTATTTGCACTCTTGCACTTTTCTTACTCCTTACTATGGGACTCCCAACATAAACTTTGCACAGCAATTCTGATTTTGCAGGCAAACCAGAATGCTCACTAGATCTGTCTTCTTTAGTTCACCTGTAACTTTTGAGCTTCAAATAAGCACAAATCATTTTTCAAGTGTTGGGCTGTATGGATGAAACATCTCTAGCGCCATGCTTCTGCTGATCTTTACAGACACAGAGTGGCAGGTGTATTTATCGGTACAGCTTAGAGACACCCCCAGGCACAGCTACAAAGATGGTGCATCATGTGAGGAAAAGGAAAGAAAGCAGCACTTTCTTTACCAGCTCTGACTGTTGAACTTCAAATGGTGACATTTATGGCTCTGATAATTTATTATTGAGAAAGACTAGTGGAGCAGGCTGATACAAAAGTGGACAGGTAACACTGAGAGTTGAACTTGAAGAAGAAAATAAGTATCTGGCTGCCTAAAGGCAAGCTCCTCTCAGTACAGAGAAGTACATGGTCTCTACTACCAGAAACCCTTAAATCCTTGATTGCCACTGATTATCATCTTGGAGCAGACAGACCAACTGTCAGAGCTTTCTTGTCAAGATTCTATTACCCTACTGCTGGGCTAAGTCCTAAAATACCTGGTTTGAACTACTGTTTAACAAAAGCTTTCTTCTTAAGTCTCTGAGCATAAAACAGGAGGTCAAGTGGGTGACTTCTGATGCTGCTGACTTCTTGTGACTCCTGGCTATTCTTCATTCTCTTCTGAGCCACATTGTTAAAAGAGCTGACTTGTTACATTGCCCCTCAAATAAGATGAAAGGTGAAGACAGCTGATCTGGTGTAACAGGTAAGAGGAGGTGTTTTGTGATGAGGTTGAAGGCTAAGGACAAGCACCTGCTCACCTTGTGTTTGAACAGTTCAGAGAGAAAAGCCCAAATAGGATGGGAAAAGATGAAAGATACTTCCTAGGGAGCAGAAAAGCAACAGCATTCACCTCTCTTAGGGATCCTAACTGCTCAGTGACACACTGCTCTGCTCTCCGAATAAGAAACCAGGTACTGTCCGTGTCCTTCCATCAGACATAATTAATCTCAAGAATCTGCCCATGGTTTTGGTAAATTATGATCGGTTTCATCAGACTGGTGCATCATTGAATGACTCAGTCTATAGAATTAAAAGCTCACTTAGGAGGCTGACCTCCCTTCTCTCCTAAATGTTAACCTGAATAACTTCCAGAAATATTTCAGACTAATAGCACACCGAAGACTAGGAAAATCACTTCACTCCAGCTTGTCTGCAGGGAATAGTCCCAGGAAAGTGAAATATCCTCGGAGGAGAAGCAAATGCTCTCATGCCTCCAAATTTTATGGTTCATAATTTAAATCCATTGAGAGGTTCAAGATAAACAGTTTCCTATGTTAAAAAAAAATACAGAGAGATTATATGTTTCTGCAGAAAAATGTTACTCTGAAGGAAGAAAAGATTTTAAAAGACAGCACCCAAAAAGGTATCAGCTCAAGGAAGCTCAGGGGAGTTCAGGGAGCAAAACATGCACCACAACTGCAACAGACCTTACATCCCTAAAAGTACCCCTCCCTCCTTCCCCTTTCCCATACCTTATAACCACTAACACTCTTAACACAGCAGAACAACACCTATTAAAACAAACAAACAAACAAACAAAAAACCTTCCTGATCAACACAGCAACACTGTTCTTTCACAATTCAAGTATTTCCTTGCTCTGATTTAAACAATTTATCCTAAAAAGTACCAAGGCGGCAAACCTGCAAGATAAAACATCCTACTTGCTCAATTTCAAGATAAGTCTATTTGCTCAAATTTAAGATAAGCTTTTTTTCTAGCTTTTCAGGAATGAAAATCTGATCTACCTTTTGTGCTCTGCACATCAGATTACCTTGTGTTCACTGTCAGAAAAGCACCTGCAGAGAGACAGCAGGGCTGCTGAACTGCTAGATAAGAGGCAGCTTAGTTGTGCTTGCTGTCAGAATGTTACCTTTCACTGCATATTAAACATCAGTTTTTACTGAACTGAATAAGATATTAAAAGAAAATTAGATAATAAATGTGTTTTCGTAAGCCAAGTGTACAAACACAAAAGCTAACCCCAACCTCTAACAATTACAAATCAACTTTTGCCTTTTACCTCATGTTTTCTTGCTCAAGCAAGAAACACATCCAGCAAAAAAGAAGAAACAGTCTGTTAGGTAAAAGAGGCAGAACATACACAGCCCTGTAGGGACTTTGGGGTAGGATTTGGTATTTCGGAGGAACAACTGACAGAGAAGGCTCATATCCTGATGCAGTCCTTTTCTGATTAAAATGTAAGCAGGGTCACCAAACTGAAGAAGATGAGAAAGTCTACAGCTACATAGAGTAATAAATTGGCAATGTACAGCCTTCAGGCAGAGATTCCGCCTAAGCACTTGCATTTCCTACCTGGAATACCTAACTACATCATCTATTTTCTGTTCTTGACACTCACCATGGGTGTATCACTGACAGATTGAAATGGTTACATCCTTCAAAAAAATAATGTTATCTTAGGCGCAAAGTACATGAGGTCTTTCTCTGACTTCCTGTGATTGTTCCTGAGAAGTTTGTATCTCTGCCAGAGCTCCTTTCTCATGCTGGTGTGCTGAATCAGATCCTGGGAGTGCCTTCACTCCTTCATAGACTTTAAGAGAGTCAGACATCAAAATATACTCCACTGTGTTCTTTTACCAACAGCGAGAGCAGAAACACAGGAACAAGGAGGAGCACAGCACAGTGTCACAGCAGAGAACTCCAGATGCAAAAATATGTAAAAAGCTGAAGTTATGGAAGAACACACCAGCATTTTATTTGAATCCAGACAAGACTTGCACAGGAAAAGGAAGCAAAGCTTAACAAGAAAGTAAAAATGTTTAAGACACTCTCAGAAGTCCACAAGTAAGAAGTTTAAGCAGAACAGACGTGCCTCCACATCTACATTTTGAAGATAATCTCAAATGACAATACACTTGATATCAGAATAGATGAACTAAAGTGGACTGGGAGTCTAGACAACTCAAAACACAATATTCAGATGCAAAATTAAAAAGCTTAGACTTCTGGAATTGACTTTCAAGCTGCAGATAAGCCTTTAGTAAGCTTCCATAAACTATAATATGGTTGCAAGTAACAACGTGCAGGGTAGGTTGTAAAAATCATTGATGTGATAAGATTACACTACAGAACATTGGAAAGAGAAACTTAAATGGATGAAACACACTAAACTTTTTAAACATTCATGAGGATGAGGGAGAATGAAGGAAGGGAAGAGACACAGAGAATTAAAATATTGTCAGTACCTTCACTATCACTTCATGACTGATATGGTGTGTATATTTACCTTCTCCTGTGCTTTAAATCTGAATCTTCACCACTGTTTTGGGTTTTCCTTTAACATTAAGGAAGTGTTAATGAAAGAGTCACTTAACACAAATACACAAAAGTTTTCATCTTTAGCATTTAGAATGGAGAAAAAAAAAGGCATGTGCTTGTTTCAAACTTTTCAGGACAACTACAGTAAGTTTCAAAGGCATGATCACACTCCAGTTCTCACTGCAAAACCCTGACTTGCACTGCTGAGCACAGTACGCTGGCCCTTAGAGCTTCCTGATGTTTTCAGTACAGAAAATCCTGATGTCTTCCTCTCAGTTCCAGTTAAGACTGCATATACAACACAGCTATTGTTCTTAAACAGTTGAAAAAGGAAAGTACATGAATTAAACCAAGACTCAGGAAGACATAATTAGGTTAGAATCTACCCACTATTGTCAGCCTTTACAGTCTCACATTTGAGATAAGGCTTTTTAATAACATTTTGTTGGTGTGGTGGCCCAAGAGAAAACTTGTTATTGTCATGACCACCTGTCTAGCTAGCAGATGAGTCGAATATAAATCCCAAATGATAAACTCCTTGCATCTCAAAACAATCTCCTACTGCACAGTGCGTTAACAGTATTCTTTTCTTTCTGCAAGATGGTTTTGCACTGCTTTTGCATTCCTTTATTTTAACAGAGCCCAATAATATCTTCTGACAGCAAAGTTACAAATGAATCAGAAAATCTACCACAGTAAACACACTGCTATCAACACTTATAAGAGCTAAATTCAACATAAAAAAAAAAAACCAACATAAATCTGTCAACTTGAGAGCTACACTGACTTACTTTATTTAACTCATGCATGAGCTCACTAAACATACATAATGGTCGAGTTTCTTCACTGCTTTTCTAGACAGCAGTGGGCAGGTACGAAGTTTGGAGCCGCTCAAAAACCTGACAAATATAAAACCTCCACATCTATTGGGCAGATTTCCTCATAGATAAGGCTGCGTCTTCAAAGACCCCTTTGCAAACTTTGGCTTTGAAAGCCAAACAGAGAATTGCATCAGAGGTGTCAGAAGGAAATACAGCTTCAGGGTGAGGCCTCATAAAGTAGTCCTGGAAGACTGTGAATACCACACAGTAGCTATATGTGTCTGTATTTCACAGCAGACCACAGCACCCATGTACCTTAGCTGGCTTAGGTGATGAAAGCAAACTCTCAGCAGGGCAAATCACCCCAGCTAACATGTAGTCTGTAAGAACTTCAATGTGTGAGCTGAAAATGATTCACATATTGGACATAGTCCAGGACACAGAGCAAAGTATCGCCATCCATTTAATTTCTGTGTTCTAAGTTACTTAACTGAAACTAAGCTACTGTTTTGTAATGGAAGTTCACTGTCAAGCAAGCAAGATCCATCAATCCCCTTCTTTACAATAAGAAAACAAAAACAGCTGCAGCAACGGAAAGGATCTTTCAAAAGCAAATAATATAATTTTTTGTATTTTCAAAATTATTTTCCTCATACCCAGGACAAACAAGCAAGTAAAAACTCTGACCACTTTCTTTTCAAAATCCGATCCCATGTTCCAAATTCACTTTTATTTTGCACTAACAACTGACACTCACAGGACACTCCAAGAGACTTTACTGAATATAGAGCATGCAGGACCATAAGCTTTCTGCTGTAAGAAGCTAACTGTGGTAGGCCTCAGGGCTCTTACCTCCTCCGGACTGGCTGCCCGCACTCATTCTCACTGCCACCTGATGGGTTCCGTCGACGAGAATAAGGAAACTTTGGTGATTTATTGCGGTCACTGGGGGAATTATACAGCCCACTGGGGTTAAAAAGGAAAAGCAAATAACTGACTTCTCAACATTCACAATAATTAAGTCAGATCACTCAGATAAATTCTACAAAAACAATGAGAAGGTTCATACATTCATACATTCAAACATTAACGTATTCCGTAATACATATATGCAAGGGCGTGCATGTACGTGCATTCACACATGCTATGTAAATACCAAGCACCTAGCACTGGTAAGATGACAATTCTAAGCTTACAGAATGTAGAACCAAGTATATACCAGTTTATGTACTTTCATAATTTCCGTGCTTCAGAAACATTTATACAACTCACAATGAGGTATTCATCTGCATCTGTATTTTTCAGGTTTTCCATGGATTTAAATACAAAAATAGTGCCCATATCTCAACATACATTCTCAGCACAGCTTAAAATCTGGATCATTGAATAGCCCTAGACTTCTATTGTTAATCTACACAATCCTCTGAAAACGCATGGAGATATCCCAGGCTTCATGTGCTTAAGCCTAGGAAGGACTTAAGTCTGCTACAGTGTTAAAAGTTGACTACACTGTCTGTTCTCAAATGCAGTACGAATTGTACTGTTGTGCCTTCCTACAGAAATATAACTCTTCCAACAAGGTAAGAGAGCCTGCAACAGAATACATGCAACTCCAAAGGTGGTCTACTGATGTGGAAGCAGTTACACACCTTCCTGAGTCAACGAGGTTAAACTCAACAACGTATTTATGTCTAACGATCCTCAGTCCTGTTCACAACAGCTAACTGATAAATATCATGTTCTCAGCCAATTCTTCTTGCATTCCTAAAATCCTCCTTATTCAGACTGCTTGTGATCACTTGCACAGCTAAAAGTCTGCCACTGTTCTTTCTAATAAGAACTGATTTCAAAGTGGAAAATTACTGCTAGAAGTTGTGAAAAGCTTTGTGCAAAATACAGTCTGATTTGGTATCTAAAACTGCACAGTTTTTTTACAATAGATGTCCTTTCAAAAACTCAATCCCACTACTCTATGGCTCCTAGGAGTCAAAGCTCCTTCAATACTGAGAACAGCTTTAACCATGAAGCTAGACCATGACAAGCTGACATCAGTTCTTCTTTAAATATCACAGACAAATGTCTATCCTAAGAACTGAATATTTGAAACACTGCCTTGTTCTTACACACAAAACTCTTTATGTTTAGAGTAGAATCACTGGATAAATGTACCCCAAATGCCACCATCTATAAATATGAATACTCATGTAAAAGCAGGACCTTACTGCATTATGCTAAGATGCCATCTGGTTCACTGGCCTGTTTGCAAGGTGGCCATAAACAACCACTTAAAAGTTCAAGCAATCAAGTAAGAAGTCTAATACATATGACTGTTCCCTAGTGCTCACTATTCCCTGCTCAGGGGGGCCAACTGAGCCAGGTGTTATAGCTCTGTCTTCAGAAACCCTGAATTGATTTCACTTCCATGCACCAGCCCAGTTTCTCCCAGGAATCCATTAACTCCTGGCACCACAGGCCTCCTTCTCACAGAGTCAGTCCTCTCTTCCTTTTTCAGTACTCTTTTAAAAAGACTATGACCAGCTTGATTTGAAGATCCCAAGATATCACACTTAGAGAAATACAATTCAGGTCTGTACCCCTTTTCCCTCTATACTATTCATTATTCTACAGCACACTCCCAGACTGAAGAATCCTGCTCTCTGTCATTGTTCCTACCACAGGTTTCCTGTATAGTCATTCATATCTTTGATTATCCACACTGTTTCCTTCAAGACTTATCATCCCCAGAATTCCACTAACAGTTCATGCAACAAACGTCACCCACAAATTTATCTAACCTGAGAATGCTGTTCTCTTGCATTCTCCATTATCCCTTTCCTAATAATTGCTAATTACCTTTCTGACCATTACTAAGATGATGTTTTCATGTAGTTATCTACCAAAAATCCACAGAACCTTATTTTAGTTGGAAACCTCAGATAATTTTTAAATCCCACGTATTTATGACTCAATGTCATTCACCATTTAATGGATTGTACCTCAGACTTCTACAATCTTCCTTCCATTCCTCACATACAGCTTCCATTCTCACTGTAAAATTCTGTGCTATTACCAAGGTTTCTCATCCCCTCTTTCCAGGACATCAACAAACATGTTCAACAAATGAGGTCCATCAATAGAACTCTGTGAAAAGATGCTGGGGACACCCATCCACTGACCACTACCTCTTAACCATACACTTACACTGCCAGAGTTCTAACTGATCATTTATCTATGCCACCTTATTATTTGCAACACAAAATCTCAGTGACTCTGCTAGTACATTAACATATTACATCAAAACCCCTCACCCTATTGACTGGGCACAACATTTAGCATAGCACAGTATTAAAGATATCATGCCCTGCCTTACCTCTGCAGGCCATTTTCCTCCCATGGTGCACTTGTTTTACTTCTTTGGGTTTCTGGACTGTTCTCATTTTTCACCTTTTTAAAGCTAAATAAAAGAAAAGATATGTCTCTTAAATCCACAGCGCATAGGTTGCATTGATTTCAACTCTTAGAAATAAATTAAGATTAAGGAATACAGCCACTGTGGAGACCCAACGTGGCACACAGCTATTTGCCTGCCATGTAAAGAAGGCGAACAGCTGACACATTACAGAATTCTCTGCTAGAAAGACAGACTGAAAGAAAGAAGTACGAAAGACCTGAAAGACAGCTTCACAATCACATAATTGTGGTTGCAGAGAGTCAGAAAAAGGTCAGTCTTGTCTCAAAATGTATGAGAACAGATGCCTAGGTGAAAAGTCTAACAGTAGGGCGGACACATAATGTGCATTTCCAGTCTTCCACAATCTGTGGTTAGCAGATTATTGAACCAGGATTTTTATCTGCTCTGTATTTTATATAGCTCTTGGTCAAAGTTTCTTCCATGAATTTATTTATACATATTTTGATAGTTTCTGTACTGTGGCTCAAACTGTTCCTGATAGCAGTACACAAAAAAACTGCACAAAAAAAGTTTTTACTTTGTTTCAAATTTGACTTTCACTTTGAAACTTCTACCTCATGCTCCTCATAGTTCTGTGTTCTTGGAGAAAAAAAAAAGAAAAGGAAAAAAAAATCACAAACTCTACCTAATTATTTTTTCATATATCCAACACCCGGCTCATCTTGTTTACAAGTAAAAGAATCATAGCCTATTTAATCTCTCCCGATAGAGAAGTCACCACATACTTCAGATTATTCTTATCATGCTTCTGCATTATTTTGCTAGGTCCACAGTACCTTTAGATCAGAACAACAAAGCTGGGTTGGTAACTATTCAAAACTTGACGGACTACAAGTTTAGGGAGTAACACACTCAGTAACTGTTTATGCTGCCTTTTTGCTACACGCTAATCGGAGAACTGACAAAATGAAAGTGCTGTAGATTTCAGTCTCTGCAATCAGAACTTTTGAGGGTTAAGGAGAAAACTAGCAATGTGCTCTTGCTCTTTGTTTCTTCCTTATTTTCTCACACTGTCAGCTCCTTAATGACACTGGATAGCCTGGTCACTGCCACTCCAAGTGCTGGAAAGTGGCTTCCAGGTAGAGCATGCTCTTACATGCATCTTCTCTCCCATGCTCTCCTGCATTGTTATCCCTAGAGTTCAATTTCAGCCTGAACAAGCAGTTCACCTGATACAAAACTAAGCTATATTAGTGTCCACTAAGCTCTTTAAGAAGTATTACTGACAGCAACCCACTACAAGCATTCATTCCACAGATCTTTCCAAAGTGCAACTTGAGCAGCAAAAAAGGCTTCACAGGTGCTTACACAGGGGGACATAAGCCAGAGCATTCTGCACAGAGCAGGTGGTGACAGACTCCACTGCAGGAAAGAATCATGGCTACTTAACTCAGTAATCCACTCTTAACCTCAGCCTTTGGTTACTACAGGTCACTGAGTTAATCATTTAATTCTCACATAGTGAACAAAATGCAAAGCTACAGTAAATCAGCAGGAAAAGAAAATGAATTGCACTTCGTCAGGTAAATCATTCTCTTAGTAATGCACTCATTAATCACTGATTCTTATTTGCACAGAATCTATCCCCAGGCTGAAAAACAAGTGCTTGCAACAGAGTAAGCTAGTAATTTGGGTAAACAAACTTCTGTACTGTATTACAGAGAGCAATTTCTTTTGCACAGCATATGTTGATGAACAATTCTCAGACTAAAGTTGGTTTTAAAGATACTCAAATTATATTTTCAAATCTTAAAAAGAAATAGAAATAATGCTGAGAGGTGAGCTCAGTGCATTAGACTGCTAACTCATTACACACTGAGAGCAGATGGACACAGTTTAAAACTAGAGCTAAAGTACAGCACCTCTGCAGATCTCACAGCAGCTCTCTATAAAAGGGACTGAGTTCACTCTTAAGTTTTGGAAAAGACCAGCATCTGATTGTTGTTGGGTTGTGTTTTCAGTTTTATGACTTACCTTGAATTTATATCATTTAGACAGAAGGGATGACTATTTAACTCAGCAGTGAATACAATGTTAAACTATGAGAACACAGCTGCTGAAAGACACTTTGCAAGCATGACTGAGAAGTAATGAAAGAATTACATAGGATGGAGTAAACTACCAAACTGTAAATGTAAAACAGAGGATACGTGCTGCCCTCCAGCTACACTGAGCTCTATGGACCTGAAAGGTGTTTTACTCACGCAGGCAGAGACACAGAGAAAAGAGATCTATTTCTAAACAGAAAGCATGCAAGAAAATCAACTTTCAACTTTTTGTTTTGATATTTAGAAGTGACTGACACTATTTAAAATCACAAGTCATGTAGAACTGTGCCTGAGAATTGTTTTTGAACTGTCAAGTTAAGAAACTAAACCCAGAAAAACTTCTGGAGCCTCCACACTGAAAGTCTCCATTCCACAACCTGTCTATCTTTTCTTTGTTGTTGTTGTTGTTGTTGTTGTTGTTGTTGTTGTTGTTGTTGTTGTTAAACAGTTCACTGGGAACATAAGCTGTAGTTAAGGACTTCTCCTACCCAATACTTTCATCTCTGCAATACAAGACAAGGGTATGTCCTCCTCTGGACCAGTCTCTCTCCTAGCAAATCCTGTAGAATGGCCTTAGCTTCAGCTGGATAGAAAGTGAAAATCATAAGCATTAACTTGGGATTAGCATTATTTTCTAAGGGCAAGAATACTGGAACCCAATTCCCTTAAACTAAGGAGGCAATTAAATTCAGCTCTTCTTCTCTGTTGGAAGAACAGTTTAAAATATCAGGCAATAGGAAACACTATCTATCAAGTATTTACAGTACATCTTCTGTACCTCTCTTCAGAGGTCAGTGCAGATCCCTAGCATGTGAAGACTCCAGATTTAATAGAGAGAGTAAGATCAGAATTCCTCAGCTCAAAAAGAATTGTTGGGGTTACTGGGCATGTAAAGACAGAATCTAATCAGCTAAGCAAGAAAAGTTAGGCGCTGAGTTTCCATCTCATTGTTTTGCCAGATCATCTGTTTTTGATCTGTGCACCTATATTTCACCTAAAACTAAGGGTGAGGATATAATCACCCTTCTGAATCTGAGCCTCACACCCTTTTTCAAATATGTCTTACAAACAGATGTGTGCTTCAGCACTGACACAGTAAGCACAGCAGACCATACAAGCCAAGAGGAGACTTGGCAGTTCACTGCTGCAAACAAATGTGAGATTCATGCTCTTGGATTTACCAGTGTAATGGGTGATCGAGAGCAGGATTAATAGCACTGCTGGAAGAAAGGCCGTGCCCAGCAACTCTGTACATGCACTCAAGCAGAGCTTGTTCTGCCTGTGGAATGAGAGCATGGAAGAGACAGACAGGTCTTCACACCTGTCCTGAACAGTGCCCCTTGTGTCATAATCTGGTTTATTAGGTTTTAAACAGAGACTGTCAACCCACTAACATGCCCTGATTTGTGGGTTTCCAAATTTTGCATCACCAGCTTCTGTTCTGGCTCAGGAGAAGATCAAGGCTTGTTGACATAAATGGGCAGCACTATTACCTGTGTCAGCAAAGATCAGAGAGTCCTAGATTTCAAGGCAGGAAAAGCTATGATTAATGATTACTAATGTGTTGCTCCATCCATTGCAATACACAAACTCTTAAAAGCTGGAAGGGAACTACTGGTCTACCCACCTTTTCACTGGGGAAGGTGCAATGATTTTCGTAGTTCCTTCATTATCCCCATTTGCTGTAATCTGGTTTATGCTGCTAGATCCTGAAAAAGAAAATAAAAATACAGAACACCTCCTCAGCAGATCTGTTCACATCTATTGAGCCCAATTGCCTATTGAACCCAATGCAGAATGTGAGACAAAATAATACAGAAGACATTTGGTGAATCCTGTACTTGCAAGGGAGAATACAAATAACACTTCTGTGTCTTATTTCTAATTATAGCACAACATACAGCAGTTCAACATGGTGGACATTCATTACTCTTCCATGTGAGACAGAGGAATTAGCAGCTATTGCTCCTGCAGGGACACTATGCCAATGCATAGGGAAATTCCTGAAGGGAATTTCTTGTTCCACTCATCCGTGACAAGACAGTCGTGAGAAGAATATAAGCAAACTATGTATGGTCTGCACTATGATAAAGTTTGGCATTCTCCTGTGTAGTTACTGTGGCCTCTAAAATAATCACTAGATTAGATGGTAAAGCAAGATGAATACGTTTCTTCCAAGGAACCCTTTCAAACTGATGTAACAGGATGTATCAGTGTTGTGAGCAGTGCTAGGTCATAAGAGCAAACATACAAAAATGCAAACGAACAGTTCTGAAAACTAACAATGTAAATACGAAAGAGAAAGAATAACAATTTATTCTTTATGTAGTAATAATATGATAGAACTACATCATATGTACAATATTGTAAAATCGATAATGATATTATATAAGTAAGGTGATAATAGTGAGAGCTAAGTCTCACCTTGAAGGAGTAAGACATAACTGGCCAATATCTGAAGGTAATCTGCCTAGTTTCTAGTTTTGTGCCCAGTGCCCAATACAGAACAAAAGAACATAGAATGATCCTGCTTTTTCCACACTGTTGGCGCAAGAGACCCCACCAGTGCCCCGAAGAAGTGGAATGAAGGTACGCTTTCCCTAGTTTCTGAGTATCCATGTAAAAGGCTTCAAAGAAACAGACTGGTGCATTCGTAATTTAGGAGCACTGAGGGCCAAGGGAATCTGGATATTTTATACTAGCTTAAAGCCAAAGCATCATAATACAGTGCTGTACAGACACATACACTTCAGAACTGTTCTGTTTAGCTTGGTCTGTAGCAACTGTACATTACACAACTGTGCTAGAGAACTAACAACAAACAAAAAAACGTATTAACCCCCAATAAGAGTTACTTTCTGTTAGTAATATAATTTTATTTTCCATGCTGTGGCATTAACATTAATCTATAAATTTTCTGTAGTTCACGTGTTGCCCTTCTGACTGGAAATTTCAGTAATTTATCTCAAAGCTGGAGCAGATGTTAAGACAAACAGCAAAACAACATCATTAATGATGTATATAAGCTCCAGACAGGGCAACAGGGATGTTCTTTGAAGACACAGAAACAGACTGAGTCATGCCTGTAAAGCATCTAACAAGCAAACACTGTGTCTTTCATGTGCAAACAGCATCACAGTGTTGTCAATACAGTGTTGCAAATTCAGAACTATTTTGTTTGGCTAAAACTAAAATCTGTCACAAATTAAGCAGCAGCTCCATTCTGCATTATTAGCTTTTTCCACGGTACATTCCAGTTTCACATACCACCTCTTTTAACACAAAAAGTCTCTGCACACCCCTCTACTTCAGCACAGAGGTTTTAAGCATATCCCCAGCGCTGCAGAATAACCAGCAGCAGCAGCTCAGCACCACACAGCCATATGCTCACTGCTCTCCTTCCAGTGGGATGGGGAAGAGAACGGGAAAACAAACAAAGCAGAACTCAAGGGTTGAGATAAAAACTATTTACTTAAAAGAAAAAAAGAAAAAAAGGAGAAGAGAAATAATAGCATTGACTGTATATACGTATATGTATATGTATATGTATGTATATGCACATCTTCAAAACAAGTGATGCACAATGTAATTGCTCACCACCTGCTGACCAATGCTCAGCAACTGCCCTCCTGGCCAGTTCTATAGCTTTTCCACATGAGTACAGTACAGGGTATCCCCTTGGCCAGTTGAGGTCAGCTGTCCTGGTTGCCCTCTCCCAGCTCTTCTCAATCTGCAGTACTGGCAGAGTAGTACTAGAAGCTGAAACATCATTGGCTCTACAACAACTAAGATAGCCAGGTCTGCAGATCTGAAGCACTGTACATCTGCCCATACAATTATTTTGTTTTCAAGAATGATGTAATATCTATTGTCATTGTGATCTGCTTGGTAAAAAGACTGAATTTACTGAATTAAATATCAATAGAGTTAGAAAACCGAAAACTTACATAAAAGGATGAGGATGAGAAAATGATCAGGGAAAAGAAGTCCCTAAACTACATTAAGGACACAAAAGAACAAAAGACTGCTGCAAAAATTCTTCTTGAAACCTAGATACATACAGCTCGCCTTTTCTATGCCATCAAATACATGAAATAAAAAAGACCACTATGATAACTTCACCCACAGAAGTACTAAAATGAGCAAAGCTACTGTTGTTCCAAACAACAGATGTAAACTCAGTAACTTTGATACTGAGCTACAAACAAGGTAGCTCCCCATTAAACCCCTGGAGTGCTCACAACCACATGAAGTGACATAAACTCAACTTCCAAACCATGACAAAGCCACAAAGCCACTCACAGAAGAAGAACCATGACCGAATTGGTGAGAACAGAATTTTTTGCCATGGCTGGCAATAATAATGCACACAGGCATCAGTGGTGCCTGAAGGTGGGGTCATGCAACGCAGTCAGTCCATCCTACTGTAGAAAGTCCGATAGCTCTGCAGCAACCTGGGCTCCCTGTGTCCAAACTGGTACTGCAAAGCCAACATCATCAGCACATCAGTTTTTGGGCCTCAGAGTGCTAGCTCATCTTTATCAAAGCAGCAGCTCCTTCTCACTGCTGACTATCATGGCTACTGCTGTACTTTTAATAAGTACTCAGTTGAGTGAAAAACAGAAAAGACAACATACCAGTGATGATCACACAGAACCAGAATCTAGACAGAAATCCATATTAATTCCCCTCTGTCAAGAGAAGATCTCATAGAAACAGCATGTGACTGACTCCACTGTTGCCCACATTTAAGAGCTTTTGTTTGTTTGCTTGTTTGTTTGTTTTAAGGGTGAAAAAAACACCAAAAAACATGTTAACAGTACAATTACACTGTACAAATAACCATCTTAAATGAGAGGAAAGCTTTCTGTCCACTCAGAAAAATAACTGTCCTTAAGTATGTTCCATCTCATTTATCTTCTATTACCTTATACAGTACTACTGTTCTGCTAACATATGTTTCTGTATGTTAGTTTGCCTAATATAAAAGAATAAATACCACAAAAATCGTCCAAATGCTAGCCCTGTTACAATACCTTATCTATATTACTGTTTCTTACACAATTTCCCAAAAACATGAATGAACACTGTGATTCACATTACAACAGTGATGATGCTCATTTTGGCATTCAAACATAAACAGACTTTTAAAACACTTAAGTCCAAAATCTCAGGAGCCTGACAAGCTGATTAAGTCTCACCTGTTTCTCACCACCTGAAGCAATCTCACTGACATAATCCATCAGTAGTGTTTGTACTTAAATCTATGAATGAGGGCTGAGGATAATGTGATCAAAAGAAAAACATGTAGTAAGAGCTCATGTTTTGCACTGCATCTTACTAAGAACTAATAAAAATGAATGGACTTCAAAAATCTACACTCAAATAGCTTACTCTGCAATAATGTTTAATCAACTAATTTACATGACATTAGCATCTGCGTAAAACATAGCAGTAGTCACATCCATCCTTTCACAGGGCCTGTGATTTAATAACCTTTAAAGTTTAAAACTCAAAGTAAGAAGTAAACAGATACAATTGACCCAAGGTTCCTTTTCTAAGATTCAGCTTACAAACTCAATTCCACAGTTTTCTGGAAAAAGAATTATTACTTTGAGTACCCCAGTTCAACATTCCTATCAGCTATGTCTGAGGTAATGATAGCTTAGGTAGGTTAGCCAGGGAATGGACTGTGATCCCCTGGGAACTGTGGAATACAGGGACTAGGGACTACAACTTAAGGACTGTTAGAATTCAGGCAAAACAGTAATCTTAATACTTATTCCTGACTCTCCATCGGGCTTTTATATCAGAACACCAGGGTTTACCTTGCATTGATTTACACAACCATGCAGTGTGAAAGACAGTGGCAAGTCAAGACTTCAGCTAGCAAAGAACATTAGAAGCTCTGAGCAATGTGTGCACCACTGGTGAATAAACCAGGACCCATGGCAACAGTTTTGTTCTCACCAGTGTTTGTTCAGAGAATGTTCCTGGGGAACTTCTCAAGTGCAGTATTTAGTCAAAAGAATAAGGGACACTTGCACTGGGCAGCCTGTAGCAGATATTGCGAAAGCTGAATATTACCAGTCCTGCATAAGAGTAAAGAAGAACAATGAGTGATCCTGTTCCACTATTTATGATTTATGACCAGAACAAAATGTGACTCTCTCTCACCTGAAACAGGGTGAATAAGAGAACTAAATAAGCAACACATACCTCAGGCTTAAGGCTTCGCAAAACAAGACAAAGCAAAAAATACCTTCCAACCAGACATGAACTCGAACAGAAATCTAAACATACACAGAGTGGTTAAAAAAAACAAAAAACTAACACAAAAGTATTGATTGCACAATCAGTGAAGTTTTCCACTCTGATTTTTCAGAACTCTAGTGCTGCTGAGATTTGAAATGCACTAAGCAAATGATAAAATGGAGGTTACTGTACTTCAAGCAACTGTAGTCTGCATTCTAGGAAATTCTGCCATGCTAAAGCCCAAATGCCTGTTCAGCCTCTTGTACAAGAGAAATCAGATAACTCAGCATGGCAAACAACAGCTAACCTATTCACTCCAGTCATGGGGAAAAAAAAAAAAAAAAAAAAAAAAAAAAAAGAATGCATACTATGCAACTGCTCATTATACCAGAACATTTATACAAAAACGAGGAACAGCACAAAACATTTTAATGAGATGTCAGAGGTTAGAGGTTTTAGCACTTCACACACATACCTGCAACCTCTGAAGCAGAGGCAGTGCAGACTGCACATTCTACAGTTTGGGGCTACTGGTTCACCTAATTGTCCAAACATACAACTGTGGCTAGGCTCATTCCTGGCACCGACAGATGTAAAACAAAACAAAACAGAACAGCTAATTGAACAGGCTGCAGACAGAGAAGCATTTGTTTCATCCATTTAATGCTGCAATGCTAAGAGAAAAAGAAACAAACCCTAAAGAAACAGGTGAGGAAAGATGCTGAACTCTGAGAAGACAAGAAGTAAGTTGCTAGGTTTACAGTTTGTGGGAGAGAAGGAAAAAAAGGAACTCTGCCGTTCATTACAAAAAGATAAATTAGAAGCTACCTTCAGTTGCATGCCAATTCAAACAGTATTTGGCAGAAAACACTGATCTAATATAAAAGATACGAACCAAAATCGCCTTGTTTAAAATGTTGAACAAGGCATATTTGATCATACTGAAGAAGGACCAGCCATCAATGGCAACCACTGCTATGAACTCATTATGTAAAGGAGAATTTATCTTACGAAGTAACATCATATTATTCTCTGACAATTATGTCAGGCAGCATTTTAATTCATACGATTGTTTAGACTGCATTTTCTTGATAAAAACTATTCCGTTAAATATGTGTTGTTCAATTGGTTTTGTTTTTGTTTTTAATAAATGCTGCTTAAGAGGTATCAAATGGACCCAATTCACTGAACGAAATGGACTGAATATTGCTGTATCCAACAACCAGTTTAGGGGAAAAAAGATAACCCAATGATATACAACAGATTTTCACATGGAGAAGTCACATTAATCTTTCTTCAGTATCTGAAAATTAATCTAAATGGACAATAACTAGCAGTTTGATTATCAGTGTGAATACTTAAATACAAAAAGAAAAAAAAAGCCTCAAAAAATAGTCATTTATGGAGAAGAATGCATTTTGTAATCACAAAGCTCTTTTTCCTTAGGCCATATATTGGATCAGAAATTAATCATGTTCATTGAATTTTAAGAGCTTCTGAGGTAACACACCTTCATCGGTGGAAAGTGACTGCACATTTAGAACATGTGGCTTATCAATTATGCTAAATTAAAAGCAAAACAACCAGAATGAGGGCTAGTAATTACAGAAATACTTACAAGTAAGACAGGGAGGGGAATTTTTTTTTAAAAAAAGAACCTTCCCATTTTATCTTTAGACCAAGTACTTAAATTCCCCCCCCCAAAAAAAAAACAAAAAGGCCAGGGAACTCTGCATCATTTTACATGAGTAGAACAGATTGCAGGGAGGTGTTATGACAGGAGGTTTCTGCCTGACAGTTCTAGCCAAAGAAACGGAAACAATCACAACGTGCTCATCCTTACAGTGATGCATACTGACATTCACTGCCTGCATTGAAGCAAACGTTGGTTTTAACTAAGGGCTGAATTTCAGCTGACAAGTTTACCTCTGAATACCCACACAATTTTCTGCACAACTGAACAGGGGGACTAATGAGATGGGAAATGCCATTCATCTTGAAACACCTCCCAAAGAACAGGACAGTCCAGCTGAACCAAAGTCTAAATCAATTGGTTCGAGGGTAAACAACAAGGCAAGTCACAGAAAAACTACAGAATATCCTCAGTTGGAAGGGATCCATGAAAGATAATCAAGTCCAACTCTCAGCTCCACATAGGACTACCTGAAAGATAAACCACATATCTAGAAACTCACTGACAAAAAGATATCATGATCTGAAAGCAAAGCAGTTGTATTTTTGCACTTAAAAACAAACAAACCCCAACCACCCTACGTATACTGGATTTATATGTTGTAAGTTCCAACAGCAAGAGCTGCAATTACACAACACTTCAAGACACAACACAGAACACACAAGTTTTGTTTCTGAGTCAAATGAAGACATTCAGATTAAACAAAGGACATTACCAGAAGCACATACCTGCACTTTTTAAAATCTGCCACTCTCAGAAGTTTATAATGCTGTACTAATCCACAATAAAGCTTACTTATATTTTAAAGCTCAGGCAAGTTTTTCTCAAACCTCTAAAACATCTCACTTAAGTATTTAACTCCAGGCATAAGTGTTCATGTGTTAAATGCAGCCACAACAAAGCTAAGTATAGGCACAAAATCACATACAGAACTGGCACCCAGAATTACAAAGGATTTTTGCCCATTACTAGACTTCAGTTCACATTAATTATTTTGCGTATGACTCCTGAGATTAGCACTTCATTTTACATGCTTCTTCTAATGCCTGAAAAAGTTTCCATCTTCCTCTGGTGTTTTCAATATGTAGTTATGAATTTCCAGCTCGCAAATCTGAAACACGTTAAAACTTCATAAAGGATAGCATTAACTTCTATTCTGCTTAAAAATACATCAAAATACAAGGAAATTGCTCTAGCTTTACTGAGCTGGGAAAAGGATGTGAAAGAAAGGGAGCCTTGGTCAAGTGGTGGAACAATGGGATCCCAACTACAGAGAGAGGGAGTGCTCCTGAAAACACTGTTCTCACTGCCTGTTCTCAAACTTCCCGCTAAATCAGATATGCAAATACGTGTTTTAATTGTCTGATCCACAAATCTTTTTTCACTTTTATCCATAATTTTTTTTTAACGACTTACAGTTACATACAAAGACTGGCCTAAAGGACAGCAGAACCCATCTAGAGAGATCCTCAAGGGCGCTGAACCAACTTTGAATTACATCTTGAAAGAGAAATGAGCCACACACCAGGGATGAAATCTTTCCTCAGGCAAAGCACAGAAGAACTTACCTGTCTGTTGTGTCCTTTTCGGGTATGTCTTACTACGACTTCTTTCAATGCTCTGGTCAGGCCGTGGGAGCTGAATGGAAGGATCTCTGGTCATTTGAAAAGACATCCTGCCACTTGAAAACACAACAAAATCATTTGGATAAACACCTGGGGAAACTATCTAAGAAACAGAGGATCTCTACATTGAAAAACGCATAAGGCTTGGACAGCACATTTTTATAGCTATTTCTTTCTCATTCTCAACCTTATAGTCCTGCAGAGAAAAGTAAATAATCAGATATAATTTGATTAGATCCTGAGCTCTCCATTTCAGTTACTATCTCTGTTCCGTTTCAGTCAGTAAGTAGCTACTGGCACTGCCACAGTGAAAAGACAATGAAAAGGGCACGGACAGCCCAGTGCAAAGCAAAGCATTAACAGAGTGCTCTCACTAGCACAGGCTGACAGGCTGCAAGACAAGAACAAGACATGAGTCTCACGTAACAGCAAGGCTTTTCCATGACACGCTATTTTAAAAGTAAATATATAATTCTACACTAATTCTGATGTCACTCTCTCCCCACACGAGTACACAGAATAAGGTGCTCATAACAAAAATGCGTAACAGGCTCCCTACTTCTCCCCAGAACACTATGTTTGCTTCTGGAAACTTAAAATACAACGGAAGTAACAGTATTAACTCTCAGTTGCTGTAACACCTGCAGTTCTGTGATTCAGAAGTCACCAAGTATCACACCAGCAAGCCCTAGGCAATTAAAAACATGTAACAGTGATACATTTTCTGATCTACATGAATATACTCCACTACCATAACTGAATTTTCACCTGGAGCCCCACAAGGGCAGTAAGCACTTAAGAACTATGATTTTCTCAACATCTGTAAAAGGATTAAGAAGCACAAGAAATACTTCTAACATTACATCAAAATAATGGCTTTTTTATATATATTTAATTTCAATTTTTTCCTCTCAAGTTAGCCATAAAACATTTCCTTTCAGCTTTTCAGTTCTGGAACCACACCAGTCTCACAAATTCCATAAAAAAGTGTTTTAACAAAGTGTCTCCAGATAAGATCTTCCACTCACACTAACAGCTTCACATACTCATCAAAATGCCTGATCTTAAGGAAAGGAAATTGGTTGTTTTTGTTTGTTTGTTGTTGTTGTTTGTTTGTTTTGTTTTTAGAAAGCTAGAAGTAAAAATAATGTTCTCATACACACACTGTGGAGTGACGGAATTATGGCTTCTGCTTTGAGCTAATGATGCATGCAGGCACTGTCACTGCTTTTGGGGCTAAAACAGATATAAAAGGGAGACAATCAAAGCAAAGGGAACATTCACACAGCAGATAAAAATAGTAATGCTGCCACTCTGAATTCCACGAGGAGAGTTAGTGTGTCAAACACTAACTAATTAGCACTATAGTTTTTAAAAAGAGAAAGAAGGAAGACCCATGGAACCATAAGACAGTCAGCCTCTCCTCCATGCCCAGCAAGGTCATGAAGCAGAGATGATTGGTGACAGCTAACACAGCTTCACTAAGTGTAAATTGCATCTGAAAAATCTGGGGGTACTCCTCAGGGGTATTGGGACTGGTATTACATAAAACCTTTGTCAGTGACATCAACAGTATGACAGTGCATCCTCAGAAAGTTGCCAACATGAAGCTGCATAGTGTGGTTAACATACTAGAGTAAAGGCATGCCAGAGTAAATCCAATAGGCTTTAGAGGTGAGCCTGGTGTAACCCTCATCAAGTTCAAGAAGGCCAAGTGCAAGGTCCTGTACATGAGTTAGGGTAGTTCCAAGCACAAAAGCAGGCTGAGTGGGGAATGGAATGAGAGCAGCCCTGAGCAGGACTCAGAGATACTGATGGACCTGAACGTGAGCCAGCAGCATGCACTCGCTGCCCAGAACACCAATACAGAAAGGCTGAGCTGCACTAAAAGAACCAAGGCTAAGAGGGCCAAGGCAGGTGATTGTTTCTCTCTGTTCTGCCCTCATGAGGCCATACCTGGAGCACCATGTCTATTGAAGTGAGTCCAGAGGAGGGCCAAAAAGATTCGCAGCCTGGTACATCCCTCCTACAAAGACAGGCTGAGGGAGCTGGGCTCGTTCAGCTTGGAAAAGAGAAGGCTTCAGGGAGACCTCATCACAGACACTGCACTGCTTCCCAGGCCTCTGTGTGCTGCAGTGGTCCAACAGGGGAAACTCTTTGTAAGTACATATAGGAATTAAGGGGACTCCTATTCAGTTTCATAGATGAGGTTTTGCAGGTCAAGATCAAACCACAAAACCCAAAGGCAGTACAACAACTCCTCTACAGCCTAGCAAGTGAAGAAGCTGGGTCATGCCAAATTACATGATGATCCAGATTACTTAGGTTATGACAAAATATGCTGGAGAGGATGGAACAGAACCACAACAGTGACCCTGTCTGGAGACAGACTAGACTGAGACACATGAACTCAGGCTCATCACTGGCATAATCATTCTCCCTATCAGTAACATCTTCCCTACGTGCAAGATCCTTAATTCAAGGTTAACATGATGATGACTGCATTCTGACTGAAGGAGGAAGAGTGTAATAGAGCTACCATTGCATGCCGCTATTAGTAGCTACCACAGCTACTAACTCCAGTCAGGGAGCTGCTAGAGACACTGTGGGTGACAGTTTTCTTGTTTTTAGAAGAATCTTCCCAAAAGGAAGTGACAAAGGTCTTTTCTTGAAGGTCTTTTCTAACCTTGTCGATTCTATGATTCCATGAAAGCAGGGGTTTCCAATTGCCAAATCCAGTGTTTTATCCTACAAAGACACTGTTATTTCAACAGGCTTAAAACTGTGAAGTCTCATTAAAACTCAAGAAAAACTACTGGCATCCTGACATACTGCAGTTTATTCCATATTCTGCTAGTCTTCTGTGACCCTGCAGCTAGAGCATCCTTAACCCATACTCCTTGCCACATCTTCCACATATATAGTGTACCATCATATTATATCACAATGACTGCTTGGTTAACTCTGACTGAAATTGAGAGTAAGTGTTCCCTATATACCCATAGTGTGAAGTTTACTGCCTCTGTCAAGGCTTATGGTCCTGAAAGCTCACCCAATTTTTCCCAGCCACTCCAGTTAGTAAAGACACGTCCTCCTCCTTTGAGATCTACCCTCATTTATATTCTAAAACCAACAACTCTCAATCAGCACTACTTCTGCAACATTAAATATCGCCATCCAGATCAAGATCATTTGCAGGAGTTCAGCTGCAGGAGCTTTAAAGAAGGATCTCACAGCTACACATTTTCTACACTTCTTTGCATCATCCTTTGGTTCATTCCCAGAAGAAAGGCAGCAGCCAATGTGCTTCTCCATGTCAGTATTTCTCAGATGTCATATTAAAACCTTTAGGGCATGAACATAATTTCACAGCTTATAATAATACTCTGACTTAATGCACTGACAGGGCTCCTCTCAATTTCTCTGTGGGCTCCAGCAGGCCCTAGCCAGCTCTAGTAACCTGTGCAATAAGAAACTTTCACATTTGTCCCTGGACTGGCCCAGTCTGGTAAAATGGTGCTGACTCTTGCTTTGCAAACAGAACTGCCCCAAGGCCTTGCCCGAGTGGAGCTTTTCTTCCACTGGAAGAGAATAACAAAGGAAATGAAGACAGAATTAAATGAATATAGACTTAAACAACAAAATAAATTCACCTGTACCGATGTTTATATCCAATGGATCCAAATTTGCTGAATTTTCTTGACAGAGAGTTTGATTCATTCTCTGGTATTCTACATAGTTCAAAAAAATAAAAGAGTGAGTTAAACAGATAGGTCTCAACTCCCCAAGAAAAGGAAATAAAAATTTGATTCCAGAAAAGTAATCTTCTGTCAGTCCTTCTTCATCTGCATCTCCTAATGGATTCTTGTGGGATTAATGGCTCCACAATGCCACATGTTTATGCTCTCCTCTTTTGATTAACTCTTTATTTCACGACAAACTGTAAACTGCTGGCACCAGCAACCTTTGGCTTACAATTTCACAGGAGCAAGCAAAAATCTTAACATGGTAATGAGACTGCAGCAGGAATTCTGAGCTTACTCATTCACGGCACTGCTAAAACTAATCCCAACCACCTCATCATATGATACCTAGTCATAGGTCCTTGCACTTTCCTGCTAGCATTTTGCACAATAGAAGTGTTTTAAAACCCACAATATCAGAAAAAAATCATACACTTCAGTAAATGAACAAAATATTGTAAAACTGCTGTTAGTTTGTCCATAAAAAATTAAATAAACTGCTCTCTCAAGAGCGCTACTCAGAAATGCATGAAAACAGAAAGCCTCAAAGTCAATGATGCTATAGAGAATTTAATGGTGAAACATGTAAAGGTATATAGCAGCTTAAACCCTGCCATATATATGTGGATACTTCAGTTAAAATTTGCTCAATGGAACCCAAGATACTGTTTCGAAAAACATTTCACACACAAGAAAACACTGAACTTCTGAAAGATTTTTAAACAATTTTTAATATCATTTTAAGAAAAGGGAAGGCATCCACTTTTAAGAGCATTCTACGACAAAAATGTCCTGCCAGAAAGCAACCTGGAGGTTCTTATTCAATTCTCTTCTTTTAGCAGGAACAACACAATGTCAGCATTGCTTACCTAAAAAACGTATGATGTTCTACACAGCACTTCCACAGATGTTTGCATGTGATCTTGTCACGTGACTCAAAAAAGAAGGAAGTTTCATTGCACTGAAGACAAAACAAAAGACATCAATGTTGTTATGAAGGATTCTGCCAGTGCAACAACAAATCTTAATTTACTGAACACAGGAACTGACTGTCGTATTAATGCATATAAGAAAAGCAAGGTCTGCAATTCTTTGCAATTGTTCTTTTGAATTAGATAATTCATTCTGATTTCTCATTAGCTGAAAATAATTACTTTAAAAATGCACTCTTTAGATACATAAAAATAGAACAGCAAGATGATAATCAAAACACTTCTGTTCCTTGATTCAGGTTCACAGACATCAGCTCTTGTCCTGCCAAAAGAGCAAAAAGGTTTTTCATACAGTTTTTTTCTGATTGCTTCTGAAACTGCACCTCATGTCAATGAAAAATATTATCCTCACAATGCCCTGTTTAGCAATATTAAAAATGACAGGAAGAAACTTAGGAGAGAAATTCACATTTGTCATACATACTATCAAGTAACAACATACAGAGAAAATGCATAAGACGTGCAAATAAAGAAGAGTTTACATAAAGCTGGATATCAAAAAGATGAGAAGAAGGAAAGATAGATAGAACAAAAAAGCTGAATTCAGAGTAATTAAAAATAGCTGGAAAAATGTCAACGGTTAAAATCCTCAAATTCACCTGCAGAAGCAGTGTAGAAAGACAATAAACAAGGATTTTCAAAGCTTAAAATCTATTCCCTGGTAATCTGGCAGTCAGCGCAGTAGACATGAGGAAACCATAAACCACAGGGAGAGATGAAAGCAAAGGCAGACGCATACAAACTACAAAACAGTTCCAGTAGACAAGAAGCAATAGACATATCACAGAGCTTGTTTCCAACAACTGAAACATTCAACAACATTCACATGAAATACATTTCCATGTATCTTTTGCTCAGTAAAATTCAGTCAACCATTTTTTTTTCTGTTACATCCAAAACAAATGAGTCCTCAGCATAATCTGGTAACACAGCCAAGTTCTAAAACCTTTCCCTCACAAAGAGGCTATGAATCATACCATACAGGGCAGACGGTTTTAGGAAATGGATGCCTTAGTTCCAGTTGTACTTCTGTAGTGCCATGCACATGCAGGTAAAAAGTTCTGGCACGTTTCTCACATACCTCTTTTAATTAGGTACTGTGACTTGCCAGGAATTTGCAATCTGTGAACTAATTCAGTGTGCTCTCTAAAATTCAACATTTCATTTCTAAGAAAAATCAGTTAACATGTCTACTAAAAACACAAATCATAAACGACCTCCTCAAGCAGCCTTTCCCCACCTTGAAACAAATAACAGTAAAAATAAAAAAATTTCTGCACCTGCTGTTAGAATAATTGAAATTTTATTCCCTGAGTAAAGTAGAAATTGGAGACCAATATACATAAGCTTATTTCCTCCCATAGATTATTTTAGCTATATTACTTCACTGTAAAAATATAATGGATGCTTAGGACAGTTCCATGAAATACCCAAGGAATGAAAATCACATTCTAATCTTCCATTAAAAACACATTTTCCTCTCTGGCACATCACAGCAAAAAAGACATGCTGCCACTGAGAATACTGAAAACTAGGATTTATATGATATTGTCATGCATGGCATAAAATGATTAAGTATTCAATTATTCCCATAGATGTATTCACACAGTTGCTTAAAAAACAATTCATGCTTGACAAGGATCTTAACCTCTCTGAAAGATTCACAACGGCTTTAAGTTGGAGAAAAAAATAGGTTTAGAATTCATAAAAAGTAAAACTAAATACCTAAATTTCTGAAGTTTCTAAATTGATTATAATTAATGTAAGTAACTGATCAGAAAGCAAACAAACAAATCAACGCCTCCTAAAGAAGACTGCCAAGAAGAAAATTCTATTTATGATAAAATTTCCAAGAATTACAACACTGCTCTCTGGTAACCAGAAATTCTAGTTTATTCCCTGAAAGATCACGCTGTATATTGAGCAACATTAGAATGAAGAATGTAATGAAGGTATGTTCAAAGGATAGTTTTCATCCACTTTTTTGACATATAGCAGAAACATGGTATTATTTGATTTAGATTAGTTTTTCTGGATCAGACTATCACCTGGCATGATTTCATATAAACCTACACAACTATAGCAGTGAGTATACTTATAAAGAACAATATTAAATCAGGTCTCTGGTGTTACAAGCCTTATGCAATGTAACAATTCATTTCACTTCTGTTAGGAAAGAACTTGATTACTCACCTTAAATATGTAGCATCTTGTTCTTTTTTCATTCCTTCCACTCCTAATTTTTATTTTAGGCCAAGAATCCTCTGCTACACTTGAATTTATTTAATTATATGGTCTCAAAGGAGAGAGTTTATTGGTTTTGGAAAGACAGTGGTAGAGAGAAGTCAGAGTTCTTCTGTTTTTTGAAGTGACTTTTAAAAGTACAGTATTTATGCAATACTCCACTATTAGCCTGAATGCCACCAAAATTGAGGGAAATACTCCTACCATGGAAAAAGTGCCATTTGTCTATTTCTTCTTCTAAGTAACAGTTTCAGTATTTTCCCATATGTAGAACAATATGTAACAAAACAAAATCAGTTAGCCAATATAAGAGAGAAGATATAGCTACGCTGTCATATGATTGTAAGATCCGATCATAAAGCATTAGTGACTATGTCCTTTACAAGCCTTATGTTACAGGAAGAAAACTCATCTTAGCTGATAAGTTAAAAATCTGGATAATGAACTACGTGCTGAAACAGCTATTACTTAGCATGTAGCAGCCAAGTGCTGAAGAATCAAAGGAAGCCCAGCCCAACAAACTGTCAACAAATTCAGTTATGGAATTCATATTTGAGAAAACTGGCTAAAAAATTAAGGAAGGGGACAACAAGCTTTACAATAACACACTGAGGTTTATTAAGTTTGAAGAAAAAACACACATCTGAAAACTAAATACTGCCTCATAATGGATCCATGCAATAAGCTGAATAGCACAGTCCTTTTATACTAAATATAGAGAAATAAAGCCCAGAACATTTACCACAAGGTTTCTCACCTACATGGAGAAGGCAATTCATAGCAGTTTATCATATTTCAATTTGTCTTAGTTGCAGTCCTCCTCTAACTCCACTACAACACTGCACACAACATATCTGGGATTAGGACCTTCTCCAATTGCTTTTTAAGACAGTGTGAAATATTGCAAGAGCACTGTGATTTCTCTCACAATTTTTAAGTCCGTATACAAAAATAAAATCATACTAAGGTCAGTAATAACTTCCAGGGTTATTTTTTCACCCCCGGAAGGCGGAGCACAGACCACCATACCTAATGACACCATGAATTTCTGTTTCCACTAAATGGCAACATTTTTATCAACTTCAGTTACAATCATTTCTTTATGGGCTCAGTGCTTTCAGAGTGGGGCTGCTTCAGAGCTTGCCTCACCTTCTGGGAAAGATGTCTGTGCTCACTGAGCACAGAAAAGTACTTATTTTTGTACTGTGACTTCTGGCCATGCCTATGATTTGCAGCAGCAAGGGAGGGAGCATGTCTCAAAGGCAGAGCCGTTGCTGCTCTGTGTAGCTGCTGAGGTGCTTGGCCACCTTTTCCTGGTCCTGAGAAAGGCTCTGAAACTCCATAAAGACCAAGATCAAGCACTCCTCTCCTTTTACAGTGGTCTGAAAGCTGCATCCTGCAGCTTCAAAGCAGGTCTGAGCTCATGCTACCATAGCCTCATCACCTTTTCTACCCTTAAGAGGACAGACAGACAGACTAGCACAGAGGCTGCACTTCATTTGACTTATACAGACTTATAAATGGGTACTTCAATGTGCATCCACAGCCCCACATCACTATCAACCAGGACTCATCTGGAGGGCATCTGAGGTCTCCATGCGGCAGCTGGCAGTTGGTGTGGTGCCCAACAATTAACTGCGCACTCACTGACTTCACATGGCACTACTTGACCTTTGACAGCTTGCCACGAAACATTCCATGGATCAAAAACACACTGAAAACACATGCACAGGTCAGGCCACAGCTGTTGTGACTTCTGACAGCATGAACACTAGCCACCACCACCACAGAAAATGATAACCCTCAGCAGGAGCTTGTCTGCACACACAGACCTTCCTCAGTGGCTGAGTAGCAGTACAACACGAAGAGAGATCTTGTTCCCCTACCAAGCAAAATGTCCATGCATCTACATGTACTGCATGAGCATTCACATGTCACAGAAATATTAAAGGTAGCTCTGAAGCTACAGCTTCAAGATATTATTAATCACCAGGTCAGGCACGCACCTGGATACTATCAATTGTTAACCGCAATGGGAAATTTTCTGTCTTTTATGTATTTACAGAACACATACCAGTCATAGCTTATGTAATGGACAACGTATCAGCAGTTACAAGAGTTCAATCTTTAAGAACTTCATACAAGTCGGGAATCAAAATTAATAATGATATGCCAGTCTCCATGAAGCATTTCAAGATCAAAACAAAAGCACCTCATTATCACATTATAACAGTTGAAAAAATATTAAAGAGGAACTTAAGAAAACTGCACTTCAACCAACATCTTAGTGGCAATGAATTTAGGCTTATTTAGGAATTTTGATGGTATTTCTCCTTCAAAAATGTTCACTACCGAACATTTTGCTACTAAGATGAGCCATTCTCATTATTTTTTCGAGATGATTCAATAAGTTAAAAAAGGGTAATTAAAAGAAAAAAAAGAAACAACTGAAACAGCAATCAATCAATAATCAAACAATTATCAAAAAACAGCAGCTCTATATTGCCCTTGCTATAGAGCAACTGTGCTTGCTCACCTCTGTCCTACATAACAACTCTGGTTTGAGTGAGGGTAAATGCAAGCAATAAAAAAGTCACCTGTAATTCTTAAACCATAGCAAAGACCAGAAGTCTGTTTTTATCTTCAGTAGAAGGACATCAGAACAGGAAGAACATCTCTTCAGCCCCTGCTAAGTCTTCTTAAGAAACAGTAAGAGGAATAAACCAAACAAAATACTCCTGCCTAGAGCTTTTAGCTCAAGGTGGAATATAGTGTGTGACAGCTACAGACCACCTTAAAACTATTTTTCAGATTTTAACAAATATGGAAAAGGAGGTTAAATATATATATTTATAGATACAACCAAAGTCTTCCAAAACAATTTAAAAAAATCTTATATTTAAACAAGTTTTGGACACCAGACTGGGGAACATTATATGTTTTGGAACTACCCTTAAGTTCATCAAGTATGCATCAATGGTTGGTACTGCTCCTGAAAAGCACCTTTACCTACTGAACTTGATGAATTCTGCTGAGGCTCTTCATCTGACTGAGTGCAGAAGATAAGCCTTGCAAAACCATTCAGGGGACTATTCTGACTTGAAATATTTCCATATTGCAAAACACATTTAAACAAAAATTTCAGACTTCCATTAGACCCTTCTTTTAAATAGGAAATAATGAAAGCAAGACTTTCACACACTCAGTGATCACCATCATTACATCTGTGCTCCTGGACTACAAAATCTGTAAACCCTCTTTCTTCCCTATTTCATTCACTTAGATGAGAGAAAACTGGGAAGAAAGTGGTGTTTCTTACATGGAGAAAGCACAGAAAATGATCCATGTGCCCACTCAACTGGCAGCAGAGCACATCCTTTGTGACCAGGCCTTCTTTGGTACAGGAGGGCCTCCCGCAGCCCTGCACTGCTGAATCACTTCTAGCAAGGCTGGTCAACAGATGTCTGTGCTAACAGAAACTGTACACAGGTATCACGTGTATCTCCCCATTTTCTTAAAGAAACCTGCATGAAAACAGCCCTTTACCAACGTCAAAAATTCTCCACAGCTGTATGCTCCTTAGGGAACCCTCCTGTGCAACCTACACAGAGAAGACATACCCAATTTCATCCCAATACTTCAGGGGTTCACAAGAAGCCCGCAGCTCAGAATTCGCAGCACATGTCTAGTCAGGAGACAATGAAATAATGATACAATTATTAATATTTTTGAAAAATGGCTCCTGTGAGCTGGTCCAGGTCTCACATTTCACATGTCAGAACAAGCCACTGATGGGCAAATACTATGAGCAGTATTTTGTTTATGAAGGGATAACAGCAATACCCTTAGGGGGAAAAAAACATAATACAAGCAAAGCAATGAAGCAATGACAGATAAAACCAAAATCCCAATAGTCATGCTTCCACACAATAGCAACAGGTACACAGGAAAAAATGCACAGAATAAACAAGTTAAACAGATAGAAAATACCCTCACAGAAGAAGTCTGAAAAACTGCAAAAGCCTACACTACAAAACAGGAAAAGAGAAGCACCTTGTTTATTATAATACAGTACCTTGTGCTTATTGAATAATCAAATTTATGAGAAGTTTAACAATGTAAACAATAAACCTGGCAGCAGCAGCCATAAACAATTTATCCTGACACAGGCACCGTACAGTGCATGTCTGAGGTAGCCTACAGACACGGAGCTGCACATTTAGAATTACATTTCTAAACTTGTCAAGGAGATTAGGTGTCCACTTCCACCCATTTATCAGGATGTACACATTCCAAGTCTTCTGACAGGTTTGAAAAAATCTCATACAAATTTATTTCAAGGAAGATATCGAAGAAGTTCCTTTAAGTAACCCCATTCAGAGGAAGAGAAACACTTAATAGGCACTAAAAGCACAGAAAGCTTCCACTTGATGAATATGTGTACCCTTGAATGGTGCTTGCCAGTGTGAGCAGAAGTAGCCAGTATGTAGAAACATGAAAGGCAATCCAGCCTTCAGAGAGTTTTCACTACAGTATGGAAAATGTGATTCAAGAAAGCATTCAATAAACTCAGAAATAATCTGTTCTTCTTATTACGTGACACAAACTCCTTTGCTAAATGCCATAAAGCTCCAGTGAAGACATGGGAAATTCTCCATTATTTCATCTCTGGTGTGCTTTCCAACAAATTTTAGCAGATGGCGTGCTTCCACCTATTTCATATGGACAGTGCTCCTAATAACTGCCACTGCCTTTGCAATTTTTCACTGACATTAGGGTTGTCTTTCTTTTTCTTGTAACTCTGCTGTCCCACACTAGCTAATAACCTCTCCCTCTGAACATTCCTCTCTTCAAATTTTCTTAGACTCACATTCATTTTCAGACTGCACTTCATACATACATTCAGATTGAATGTAAGTATCCAAAACGTTTATGTACATCCAAGTAACTGAACTGCCTGGAAATGAGTTGCACATTCCAGACTTGGTAGACCACATCCGTTACAAGGAAAGTATTAATTCCTTGTGCTGCGAAGCAATATCCCAGGACAGAGGATGGAGGAAAAATGGCATGTTTAGACTCCTGTGATATCATATCAATGGCTTTAATCCAAACACTAGGGCTACCTGTCCCAGTTAATAACTTTTTCAAAGTACCAGCAAGAGAATGTTTACAGAAAGGGAGAGGAAGGTTCTTCTGTGCCATTTTGGCATTTCCTTTACTAGCTAAGGTATGAAGAACTGAAGAAACACTTTAAACAAGCTTTAGCTGCAATGATGGGGCACACCCCTGTACTTACTGTTCTCTCAAACAATTTCCTAAAAGTACCTGTTGAGACTTGAAATTACAAATGCAGCCTAAGTGTTTGTCTTAAAATCACAATAGTAAGTGCTTGCCAGCCTCACATTTTTAAGCACCTTTCCCAAGTCTCCCAGTCTTTTGTGCAGCATGTTAAACTTCTGCAATTCCACACATTTCAAACCAAAAATTAAAAAACCCTACACATCTGTACCACCATACAGAAACTGCAGCACCATTTCATTGCAATCCACCCAAAGTCAACGCCTGTTTGTACATGAATAGGTAATTCATCCTTCAAGAGAAACGCTGAGAAAACTTTTCCCAACCTTCTTCCAGTTCTTAAACAACTCCAATTTCAGTAAACACATCAGCAGAAATATACTACCCATGGCTCACCACACCAAATAAAAACAAGCCACTTCTAAGTAACAAAAGCAAAACTTGCCAGTACATCTGCACAAGTACAAGAAACGCTGTCTGTAACAGAACTAGCACAACCAGTCAGCAGAATGCTCTCATTTCCCAGCTTTTACTGAAGGCAACAAATGGGCTCATGGAGAAAATCATGGATGAGTCTAACAACCACGATATAGATAAGAGAACATACATAGATAAATGAGAAAAGTGAAATACTGCCAGCAGGTAAATACTTCTTACAAAATAATTGTTCTGTCTATAAATTTTCAGTTCTGATGTTTCAAGGAAGCCTACAAAGTATTTCCCCCCCACAAAAAAAAAACCCACAACCTCATCCCTATACCATCAACACTCTCTCCTGCCTAGTTCCCCACTCCCCATGCTGCATAGGTGATAAATATTATTCTCCTATTTCCACTGAGACAATCTAAAAATCTCTTCTCTTTCTACCACCTTGCCATCTTACCTAAAGTGGAACCAGCATTTTTTTTTTCTCTCAAATAGTCTAATTGAACAATCACGTTAAATTCTAACAAATGTGTTTCAAGCTGTATTATATGGCTGCTTCTCTTCCCCAGCTACAAAATTAGTTTTGACTAAAAATGTCCTGTGTTTTCCTTGATTCAGCTTCCAATTGATACTACCTTTCCCTGTTGATTTTGCCTTGTTTAAAAGCACTACGTATCAACACAGACCAAGCAATGCAGAAGCAGTCTAATATCCAGAGCACAGTAGAAAATCATTATGGTTTATTTTAATTTCTACTCTGCTGAAGTTCTCACCGTTGGCCTGCAAAACTAGGGCAGAAAATCTTTTCTCCTTTCTTCCTTTCTGTAATAAAACTGCAAGTACCGTGTGGAACATACTACAGTTAAGGAATACAGTGAATACTAATAAAATTAACTAAGCTTCTTGAAAAAATCTAAATAAAATTAAATAAACTTTGATGGATACAAAAACAATCAAACAAAAAAATTAACTGTGAATTAACTGAAAATGAGTTTTCTCTCTTTTTTTTCCTTCTTACATGTTTAAATAAAAACTTACGTCTTTTCCCAGGACTCTAAGTTCAAATTGTGTTTCTTTGAAGTGAACTTTTGTAATTCTAGGCCTGCAATATTGGGAAGAAAAAAAAAAGGAATTTAATGAGACTTTAATATGATAAATAATAAAATACAAAGCTGTATCTATTATGTATGTGTGTATATTTAAATAAAGACTAAAAATGGTTATAGGTTGAATTATTTTTTCATATCTACACCAAATATTAAAAGAAAATTAGCAGTACTTAACAGTAACTACATTAATGTGAAACATTCTTTTCAATATTTGAATTATTAAAGATCGAAAAACTTACGCAATACAAACAAGGATACAATACTTTTTCAAATATAGTAATACAGCTAAGCTTTGAAACATATGTCTCAAACCACACATTTCTGTATAATATTGTTGTTTCTGTTTTGACACAGATTGCAGTTAAATTCACCTACCAGAAATATTTTCCTACTTGCTTTTTATTCTTGTAGACTACAACTCCTATGGGTGTTAATCCTAAAAAATATTCAGATTTGTTTTCACCCTATAAAATAAAAACATATGTCACTCAGTTATTTACATTTGCATCACTGTAGCAGTGAAGTTTAGGAGGAAGCCAGCCTGACCAACTAACTTGAGCATGCTGCAAATAGGAACATAGCACTTCATCTACTGATGGAAACTTGAGTATGAAAACTTCTGTGTGTAGATACAAAGAGGCAAGAAAGAATGGTAGAAATGGACAGAACAGAAGTTTCCATATCCTATGATGAAAAACAAAAAAATTTTTTTTTTTTTTTTTTTTTTTTTTTGGCTGTTGGGCAAACCTTAGAGCATGAGGTTCGATGAAAGCCAACTCCAAAAACTTGCCTGTTCGAGAGGACAAGGAAAGTTTTGTAAGCTCTTAGCTAGAGGGTACAAATCACAAAAAATACCAACTGTGAGACTAAACAGTAGAAACTGGCCTCTTTTCTGTGTGAAAAACCTCATACACAACTCCAAGAGCCTTGTTTCTGACACTTGGAGAACTACGTACAAAGGGCATGTTTACTTTTAACATGAATAGCCAAGGAAAAGATGGCTCTTCATGTCACAGCCTCAGATTTGAAGAAGAGCTTTCACTGCTAATGCAATATAAGTAAAAAGAATGATATTCATGGGTTAGACCTGGGCACATACAATGCGCCCATCACTATCCAGGCAGGAATCCCTTTTCACAGCATAAGCAAACTAAGGAGAAAAAAAAAAAATAATAACCCTGACTTGACTAATTTAACAAGGTTTTGCAGGATCATGTCAAAGCTTGTTTCAGTAACTCCTCCAGCTTTCTGTGGGTGGGAGAGGCACAGAGCTGGATATAAATATGATTAAGCCATGGGGTGCATTAGCAATACTTAATATTGTGGGCCACACAATTTTCAACAGGAAATACACACCTAATCTTCTGGTATTATCTCAATTTCTTTATTTTCTTTCAAGTAATATTACAGCATTCTGACATCTGACTCAATGAACTATCTACTTTGCAACTTCCCATGTGAAACTCTGATTTTCTGTTATTTAAAAAAGCCTTCCACAAGCTCAATTATTCAAACAAGATAGGATGACATGTCCACCAGGAGCTCATAGCCTCCAGGTGATGACTTGGATTCAATCTCAACAAACGTTTTAAAAATGAAGCAGAGGCACGTGCTGAGAGAGTATA
Source organism: Callipepla californica brunnescens (assembly GCA_023055505.1). Taxonomy (NCBI): domain Eukaryota; kingdom Metazoa; phylum Chordata; class Aves; order Galliformes; family Odontophoridae; genus Callipepla; species Callipepla californica. The sequence goes on along the minus strand of JALIRH010000023.1, from coordinate 2,716,529 downwards.
GGCAATGTGCAATGCGGCATGGTACAGGGCAGGAAAGGCTGGAAACATGTTCCACATCTTAAGCAAAACCTTCATAATTCAAAACATCAAAACAGGTCAGACATGCTACTGATGCCCTACACTAGCTCTTGTAATAGTATTCAAAAGTTATCAGCATTCACTTATTAACACAAACATAACACACAAATTCTTATATCAAAGACAAAAGTTATAACACTCTCTTAACTCTTCTGACACTTACCCTGAATATTTCTTATTTATATGAATTCTTGTTTCAGGGTATTGTACTTTGTAGGTGTGATACAATCATAACCTTTCACCTGAAAACCATTAGGCTTCTGTATATATTAACGACTTAATCTATTCAGTCTGTAAATGAGCCTTCCTTTGCATTCCTTTGGTACACTATTATCTTTTATGTTATTCTTTGGTGACTAAGCAGCATAAATACACTCCCCCACAATGCTACAATAGATTTTCTTGCATTGCCAGCAAGATTAAAATAGTTAAACAATACTTACATAAACAGGATGGAGATCCACTCCATACATTTCCAGGGACTTGGCCACCTCCAAGTAATTTGCTTCTGCCTCAGCAGGAACTTGACCCCTGTAAACAAAATTATGTATAACATCATTGCATTTCCATTCACCATAATAAAATAGATCATATTAACGAACACAATTTGCTGGACAGACACGCAACCCTTCCTACCATTTCTTTGCACTGTCTACTTTCTGTCTACTGTCTACTTTCCTTGTAGCACTTTATTTCTGCTGCCTTCAAGTAGGACTTCAAGGAGGCACAAACCCGTACTAAACTCACTGCTATAAGAACCTACTACATATACATACTATCACATATAAAACATGTACTTACTGCAGTGTCTAATCTTTCCCTGCTGACACAAATTCAAATTTAAACATTCAGTGCTTAGTTGTGAATAAACAAAATAACTCCTTTTCAAATAACTGCCTGGATGGTAATAAAGCAGGAATGGAGTGACTGATTAGAGGACTAATTCTCCTCAGAAGCACTACAAAAGCTACAATGGATTACTGAAAACAAGGGGTGTAACTTCAGGTAAAATATTATTCTGTTCATAAAATAACTTGCCTACCGGAAGTCACACCAACTGGCAATACACAGTTTGGAGGCTAGTAAAAGAAATTAGCAATTTCAGAGATCCAGCTCGTCTGCAAATATCAACTCATCATTGAAAAACTATCGTCAGCTGAATGCTGGCAAGAAACAGTAGGGGAAAACTGGGGAGGCAAGACTGGGCTATCAGGTACATATTGGATACAAACTATGAAGGATTTATTTTTAAAAAGTACAAGACTAAATACATTTAAGTCCTTAAAAGCAGGCATACAACTTACACTGAGAATACGTCATCTCAAAAAGATGCACGATCTGCTTTATGCCATGATTGCTCTCTTGAGGAACTATTCCACTGCCTTTGCAATATTTCAAATTCAGAGTGAGAAGCAGATCTCAGAATTTTGATACAAGGCCTGGAAATTCCTGCCACATACATGTTCATATATCTTATGTCCTTGTTCTCTTCACCTAGCAGATATTTGTAAGACTTCTCCTACTTTACGTTAGACCTCACAATATGAAAACAAAAGAACAATGTGAAATGCTTGAAATGGCAGTGCTAACTTAAAAGTAATAGGTATAAAGATGGGTTTTGGACTTTTCAGGAAACAATGTTGATAACACATCAGTGTTCCAGATGTTGCTGAGCAGTGCTGCACTGAGTTGAAGACATTTCAGCTTCTCATGCTGCCCAGCCAGCAAGAGGTCTGGGGTGAAGAAGGAACTGGGAGGGGACAGAACCAGGAGAGCTAACCTAGAGTGAACAAAGGGATGTCCCATACTGCATGGCATCATACAGGGACATAAAACTGCAAGCAACTGGCCAGGGGCAGCAATTGCTTGCGGGCTGGCAAGCAATTTCTCACTAAACTGTCTTTATCTCAACACACAAGTTTTCTAACTTTTGTTCTTCCAATCCAGCTGGGGGTGGAAGGGACAATGAGTGAGAGAGTCTGTGTGGTGCTTAGCTGACAACAATGGTTAAAATCACAACAACCTGAGATTTGTAGCAGAAATCCCTTCATTCCAGAGCCGAACCTCTCAGAAGAGCTATGGCTTATTTCTGTATTCAGGGTACACAGAACTCTGTCTATTCAATGCAGTCAAATCTGGTATGCTTTTTTATCTACTTCTGTAAAAACACACTTCGTTTTCTGCATCTTTTTGGTAGCTCTCAAAAAATGGAAGCAAAATGTTCACTGAAGTACTATTGTCTTACTGAGTTCCCTGGCAGGTTATCAGCACTGAGTGACGTGAATTAACCTACTGATGAATTAATGCTAGAATCCAACAGCAATTTAAATACCGCTGCTAGTGTTTCCTTACTGATCACAGCCAAAAAAAGCTGATGTACTTTTCCCACTATTCTCATCTGTCTCTGAAAATACCACAAGGCTCAAATGTCAAGTAACTGTGTTACTTATAAATATATAAAAACTTTCAAAATTATACATAATTTATTAGAAAGTGCATCTGCAAAAAAATATTTAAGGAAATGAAGACATGAGCTGAAGTTTCTAAAGGATAGATATATCCTCCCAAATGGAGATGGAAAGGACAGAACATGAAGGGAAGTTGGAACAGTTTGAGACTGAAATTATTACCATCATAGCAGGGGGGAATTGTTTAATTTTTGCCACACAGGAAAACACAAGTGTTCCTCAGCACTGCATATCTTGCCCCTCTTCGCAGTTAATGATGGAAGAGGCATCTTAACAATCCTGCAGGTGATATGAACCACTCCTTCCAGTAGACAGAGCACCTAAGCACCTCTCACAGCCCAAACAGTATAGACAGGTGAATGGTTGGACTGGATAATCTTGTTGGTCTTTTCCAACCTTGGTGATTCTATGGTTCTATGAAAGCTAACTCTCAAAGCTATCACAGCCATTTTGGCCATTCTTTGGTCCTCTGACAATATATGTTCAAAATACACCAAAGGCTCACTTGCCAAGCATGAGTCCCAGACCTGTTGCAGTCTGGAGCAGGCTACGTCAGAGGGCAAATGCTCTTTTTCGGAGTGGGATCATACCCCTCCTTCTGCATCATGAGCACCTGCTTCCTCATGTGCACTCCTCAAAACTCCTGTTTGGTCTCTTTTATTGCATGACTCTATAAGCTCACTTTCCTCCACTATTTCACTTTGGGACTGTCATACATATGGTACAACTATCATAGCAAGCAGGCTGCACAGACTTGATACAGTCGGGAAAACAAAAGTATCACAAAACACATCCCAGAGTTCCTCCATCCTTCTTGATTAAGAAACATGTTCCAGAAACTTCTGCCTGATTAAAGTCTTGAAAATACACAGATGCCGTGCAGAACATGAGCAGTAACAAATATAAAGTTTCTCTGAGCATAACTAACTGGAGCAAGGTGAGAGCAGTGACACAGCTGTCTTGCAAAAGCAATGCTTCCATGCAGGGCTCCAGAGAGGATAAAGAAGCTCTTTTTAGACTTCTTCACCAGCCCATCCCTACCTTGTCTCTGGTAGGCAAGACAATTGGGGACATGTTCTCAGCCCATTCAGTCTTCAAAATTCACAACCAAAGTGCTCTCATCAGCGCTCAAAAGTCAACACTGGTGGTGTTGCTGACAACAGCAGGCTGAACCAGCAGCAACATGTGAGCATCTCAGTTTCACTCTGTTTTCTAATGCTTTTATATCCTTGACACCTAATCGCAGCCAGGCAGCAAAAAAAGTATTGGAGCTGTGGACCAGAAAACACATAAAACACTGTTTTTAAGGCAGATGTCACTCTACAACCAGAGTTTTCCTGGATTCGGAGGTTGTTTTCAAGGTTACAGACTTTTGAAGCAAATACCTGATTTATTATGCTCAAGAGTAGAGAAACTTAAGAGAGAAGTGATCTGGTAGGTACTTAGGAATTCAGCTCAACTTTCAATTCTCAAACACAACCTTTGTGATGCTGAACTGAACTAACTCTCTGTGCCTCAGTTTCCTTTCTCCAGATCAGGCAAAAAAAAAAAAACAAAAAAAACCCACTTATTTACTTCTTAAGAAGATCTGTATTAAGGTTCTCTGTAAAGCATCAATTACTAAAAAGCACACAGGTAACCATTCAGAAATAATCACTGAATGAGAGGCTTTCTTCCTTTAGAGAGAAAGCTCAGGTCAGTGTGGCAACCGGTGCAGACTCTAATTACAAGAGGCTTTTTCTAAGAGAACAGCTGTGTCTCTGTGTTAACAGCTATTATCATCAAATAATGCACAATTAACACTAACATACAAAAATTACAGGCAAGAAATTAATTAACTTTTATCCACCATGTGGCTTTGTTACAGTAAGAAAATCAAGAAATCTAGATCTACATACAAGATGGTTAGTTCTGATTATCTTTACATGACTTTGACACGGGGTACGATGAACATACTCATAAAATGTTTCTTACTGCTCCCATGTTAATAAATGGTTATATCACAATTGCACCTAAGTTGGACTTGTTAGAACTAGCCTCTTTAGAGTTACCAGGAGCATGAATTTCTAGATAAGTAAGTAAATGTTTATTTTGGCTTCATGTACAATTGAACTTCTTTTGTATATTTTATTTTCAAAACCGGTTTTTCATTTTAAAGTTTGAAGGCACTGTGGACTAACAGTGGCAAGTTGGGAAGCCAAAGCACTGACTTACAGTGTTTTCACACAGTGACTGCTGGCTCTGGCTCTGTCACTCTACACCAAGAACATTTCAGCCTTAAAACAAATTCTCTGAAAGCAATTCATACACAAAAGGCTATTTCAGAAAATGAGTAAACAGGACAGAAACTGACTCTGAATTCTCTTTTGCTGGGGTATTAAAAATATTTTCAAATATTTTTTGTACATTTAGTGATAGTGTAGAGTAAAGTCTCCTCCTTAAGAACATCAGCCACAAAAAGCTACTGGTATTTAAGCTGTATTTGCACAGGGTAGTGTTCCTGAATTTTTTTTATGACCAAGGTGATTATCATTCTAATACCCAAATGACAGAGAAATTAAGCTTTGCAAACTCTGTTGGTTAAACAAATTCCTCCTTTCCAATATTTTCCAAGGTTGACCTGGGTTTGCACTAATCTCTCAGGTTTGCTGTTATACCCATTTCAGATTTCTTCAGTTCTCCTTTGTCATGTACAGAAATCACAATATTCTACTCCCGCAATCTCTTCAATAACTGCTCTTGCCAACTATCAAAATTCAAGCATATTTCTGTCTTATCAGCTCCTCCTTATATGAAAGAAGGGTACATTTTTGATGTCTGCAAACTTTGGCAGTGCATGGTTCAGACTCTGAAGCCCATCAGATCACCTCCATTTCCAGTGCATTACGGTTTCCTGTGAAGTTTTTAATTTGCTTTCTTTCTGTCACAAAAAACAGCGTTTCAAATAACCTGTAATTCAGAAACAGCCACCATGCAGCACTAGGTGCTAGGTTTTTTTCTTATGAATCACAACTTTCTTATTGTGGAATTAATTACAATGACAACTATACGTTTTACATAAGATATCTTGTTAATAATAAAATGAAAGGACTCTACACTTGTAAAAACAAAGCAGACTTTTTAATTCATGCAGATGTTGCAATTGAGTTTATCACTCAAACCGTGGGCATACAAACTGCTTCCCTGGTACCTCCTGCCATGTGAGCTGCCGCCACAAAGATTCACACAGGTTGCTACAGGCACTGCTTCATTAACCTAGCTAAGGATCTGGCAAGAAAATAGAGGTTCCATTGTATTAAGTACTTCATGCTACTACATTAGTTGTTGGGTTTTTTCTTCTAACAGTTCATTATTTGAATACACAGAACAGTAATAAGAAAATAAATGCTATTATATCCATTTTTTACAGACTGCAGACTGAGGCAAATGCATTGTAAACAAGCTGCCCAAAATTGCACAGAAAAACTCCACTGAACAGGGAGCTAAACTCAAACATGTCAAAAGATTTTTATTCATTATTTTGAAATACAAAGAGGAAATTGGACTACTATAAGTCCTCATTTAGAAAAACCATCACCAAGGCTGGGCTGACTTCCAGTCAGTTTTTCATTTGGTTTCTAAAAGAAAACTCCATCTACACAGAACTTTTTCTGTCCCTGAGGGTTACAACTGGATGCCCTGTGCTCTCTTCTAGAGCTGCAGACCTCCACTCTGCATTACCACGTGCTTCCTATCCCACCTACCAAGCATCTCTGAGTTCATCTCTACGCACAAAAGCCCCCAACAATGTTGAATTCTTACATCAGAGTTTTGTGTATCCGTTCTATGGCATCTTCCAGCTCTTCCTTCTGGTCTGGAACAAAGCGGTACTCTGAGACATAACCTGCTGTGTGCTTATATGGGTCGTAGTCCCCCAGCTCAGCTGCAATACAAAAGATGAGAAAAAAGGTAACAAATATTCAGTGTTTCACATTAACTTAAAAAAAATACATCATTTAGTTCACCTATTTATGTCAATCCATCTCTTTCCAAGTGACTTTAAGTTGACTAAGTTGACCACTGTACTAGTATGTATAACAGGTAGAGAAGAAAAGCCTAGCTTTTCAAACATCTGCTCCCTCTGGATATGCTGTAACATTACAGACAGAAGTGATCTATACTTCTTCTGGTAGTCAAACAGAAATGTCAGTGTGGGTGTGGGTAAGGAGGTGCTGACTCTTCTAATGGTCAACATGATTGCTCATGAGGACACACCAGACTTCAGTCTTCAATAAAAGATCAGCGTATTCCTTGAGCATGAAGTCCATTTCTAAAGTAAAAAAAAAAATAAAAAAAATCTAACTTTCCTAAATGAAAAAAATACGAATGAATGGGCAATGACTTCCTTCTGAGAAGCCTTTAATTCACATACACTGCTCAGATTTATTTATGCAACATCATGCAAGTATAAAATAAATACGCTGATCTTAAATGTTGTCTGCAAAACACTGTTAAAGTTACCATTTCATAAAAGCAGCATGAATTGACTAATCTGAAAACATTCCCTACTGGTTTCTATTCAGTCACCACTCAAGTCAAAAAGGAGGTTAGAATAGCTCTAAAGAAAAAGACATCTTGGAACTCATGTTTCTTTTTCATTTTTTAATAGCTTGTAGATCAAGCAATTCATATGCTCAGTAGAAGTGTTGAGTGTTTCTCAAAATACCTCCTTAAAACAATACAGAACAAAAGTCTGACTAAAAGAGCAAAAGCTTCAGCATTACACACAGCAAAAAAAAAAAAAAAAAAAAATCAGAATAAAAACCATATCCTGTATACCCTGAAAGTTTTTCCATAGGCGCTGATTTTTGCACTGTAACAGTAAGCAGTCTTTGGCCGTAAAAGAAGGAAAATGATCTATGTGCAAGGGAAAGGATACAACATAAAGCAGCGTGCAGTTGCCCAGCAGAACTTACACTGAATTACATACGCTCCCAGCTGTGCTGCAGTGTTGACTGGACAAGGCAAGCGGCCCTGTAAGATGTCTTGCTTGACCTGCAAAAAAAACTGATACCTAAAACAAAGAAAGAACACGAAACAATTATATCAAAATTGGGCATGACGCACCAAGTAATGCTTCATGATCTCCCTATTCACTGACAATGCAATACAGCATAACTACAAATATTTCTGCTTGAATCCCTTTTCTTCTTTTTCCTTTTGAACCACAACTAAGATTAATCTAGTGAAAGAAGCTAGATAGGGATGAACTCTTCCTGACTTTATTAGAGAAGTTCAAAAGCAGAGAAGAGGGCTAAGAAACAGAAAAAACGTGCAGGACCTGATCGGCAAATAAACACAAGGAAGAAATGCTGATCCAATGGTTTCACCTCCAAGTACCAGAGTATCAAGTCTAGAGTAGCAAGTAGATCCCATTGAGTCCATTCCCTCATGAAAAAATGAGAGGGCACACTATCAGTCTATCCTTCTAACATTAAACGTATTTCTGATCTATACTTATTTTTCTGTTACCACTTCTGCAGCTCTACAGTACGGAACAGATGATGTTACCAATATATTCTATGTAAATATCTATAGTTCTGTGTTTTCACCATGTTGTGTCAGAGCAAAACTGAGCACAAATTTAAGAAAATAAAAAAAAAAAAAACCAGCAGCCAGAGCTAATAACTGTTAATTGCTAGTCAACATGAATTTCCACTCAATTCCTAGTGAAGCTACTAAGCTTCTCACAGAACCAAAACTGTTGCTAAACTTGAGTCAAGTTTGTCATGTGTGCATAATCATGCCTAAACACCAGTTCTTTCTAGCAAACTCATCCAGTGAATATTAATAGGAATCACCTCTGCATTAGCTTTTGCCTACAAGCCAGAATTAGATTTTGCTGGGAAGTAATTACAAATCTGACAGTTTTTTATTATTTGCAAATAGTAATCATGTAATGCCACAGATCATTAACATCCAATAACTACAGACTCCACTTTCGTATCATCAAAACAACAAACATGCACTCCAAAGAAACATGGTTAGAACATCACTGGAATTACACACACAGGTAGAAAATTACTTTCACAAAAAAAAAAAAAAAGAAGAAGAAAAAGAAAAAGAAAATAGCCTTTAATCCCTCCTAAGTAAAGAGTGTGCTTGTAGAACTTGTATTGTATATTTTTTCTGGATAGGCATTCCTTCTTTCCAATATTTAGAAGCCTAGAGGATAAATGCTCTGAAATTTTTATGTATAGTTTTCAGTATATTTTGATTAACAGCACAAACACAGAGCACTACTTTCTTATATCCCCTCTATATACCTTCTCAGGTGCAAATTTTACATGACCAAACACTGCACAGACATGACTGGAAGCTTGTGAGTTACACCAAAATATCTCTTGACGAGATTTGCAGATCCAATTAGCAATGCAAATCACTGACTAATGTTATTACAAGGGAAACAAAAACAGATTTTGAAAATTTATCCTGTCAATTTACAGTCAGAAATCCAGATTCGTCATGAGTAGCAACTGCAACAGATTCTGTGTCCCCAGGGCCACCATTTTTCCCCTGCAAGAAGGGTTGACAGTAGTTGCAGAAATACACAGAAAAATTACACCAAACTTTCATGGTAGAGAGGATTCACTCTGCAGCAACTCATCCTGTTTGAGCTGTGAAGTCTCAGTATCTGTTATTTTTACCAAGTTAGTCCTTTTATATTGGAGAATTCTGTTCCTACAGTAGCATTTTGGGAAAAATAAAATTCTCATCCTGATACAAGAAAATTATTCAGCCCATGCTGTAATGACTGCACCCCACCTTTTATTAAGGAAAAATAAAGTCCATGTATCTAATGAATTCTTCTGTGTCATACACCAAGGATATTAAAAGAAATATTAATCCAAGTCAGCACACTAATTTTTTCTGCCTACCTAAATAATTTTTGAACCTGAAACTAATTTTCTATCTTCCATAAAAAAGGCAAACAGAAAATCCTGTATGAAAATACAGGCAAATGTGTGTCTGTGTGCATGCGTTACTGCATCATACTTTGTAGAGGCTAACCTTAGCTAAAAGAATCAAAAACACAGCTCTTCAGTTTCCTTCCCATATTTTTAAAAAGACCAAGAGACATCCCCTTGAAAAGGAGTTCTGGAATTAAAGCTACGACCAATAAAGAAGAAAATTCCCTGTATTTGTATTCAGATACCCAACTAAACTCTGAACTTTACTACAGCACAATTCACATACAGATGTGTCAATGTTTTATTTAAAAACAAGAAAAAAAAAAGAAAAAAAGCACACAAAGTCCCTCTGTTTTCTGACGGACCAAAGCACATTTTTTTATCCTGGTCTTTAAAACAGTTGTCCATACTGATCACTGTGAGGCTAGTCAGAACTCTCTTTCTATACGTATTCCAGGAAAGATGCCCTAATGTTTAAGCAAAGAACAGTCTTGCCAGACTACAACATGAATCTGAACAGATTGCTATCCTAGAAAACAACAAAACTATATTTTTATCTGAATACTATACCTTGTTATTTCTTCCTTTAGTTTACATGGGTCCTCTGCATAGAATTTAATGCCAAAATAAAGAGTGTATGGTGGTCCAGCTGTAAGAAGAAGAAATGGATGTAAAAATTAACTGTCATGAACTTTCAGTTATTGTGAATTGTTACTAGTTGATGACAAAACGGCTACTAATAAGTCTATCTTTCTATTTCACAAAAATTAAGGTCACCAAAAACTTTAACTACCTTCACACAAAGACACTAATTACACGAGAGTAAAATAAAAGTTAGGTATTTTTATTATTATTTTTCCAGTCTACTGTTTATTCATCCTCATACTGTCTGCCTATTTGGAGCTTTTGATAATTTTGATAAATTAAATTTTGATTTATTTGCTAACATTCTATTTCTCCAGGATTTTTTTACAGCTCAAACTTGATATTTAAGATACTTTTTTGTCTATGAAAACAGCTTGAAAAATGTTAATTATGCATGAATTATGATCCCCTGACTGAACAAATATTACTACGTATATGTCCATACTTTGGAACATCACATGGAGGCACCTCAATTATGTCCTACATTAGAGGGAATACATTTGGAAAACATTTTCTAATTCACATTTTGAAAATATTACTCTTCGGAAAGACAGTTAACTAAGTACTGAGATTCTTACAGCCACATTTATGCTCTACTCCCACATTTTTTTTTAAATAAAAGTACTCCAATTTCTTTTTAAAATAAAAGTTAATACCCAGTGCCTCACATGATGTTATGATGTGGAATACCAATTACAAAAAATCTTAAAACCATGACAGTCTTATTATATTAATTAATTACAATATAATTCCCAGATCTTAAACCTGTGTTTACTAAATTGTGGCAGCAGAGGTAGACACTATATTATCAGTAAGAGGCAGCACTTTTATTTTCACAAAAAAAAAAAGAAGGAATCTGATTTGGTTTTACTGAAGTATGGTTGGCAGCGGTATAGAGCTACTATAAAATTAACTACGCAAATGACAAATGGTATCACTTATTACATTCTAAAGTAAAATTTCATCACAGAGAATTTTTTTAACAATAAATTGCATTTTCAATACATGTGTGAAATTTTGATGTAACTACAAACTGTAGCAATAAAATAGCTCAAGAACTACCAATCTTTTGAGTCCAGAATACAACTGTTGCTCAGGATGTGTTTTGCCTGGAACACTGCTTCTGTTACTTCACCTTCAGATAATTCCTTTAAGTTCAGCTTAAATACGTACTGTTCATCAATTCTTTATGCTCAGCAAGGGTCTTTGCAGGATCCAACCAGTACTGTGAGATAGATAATTATGAAAATCAGTCACTTAACGCAGAAATTTAATAAGAATAACTGCAATACTACACATTTATTCATATATTCATATTTTTCCCTAGAAAATCAGTGCAAGATGATTTTCTCACCAGGATATAGAAACTCAGGCAAGATTATAAAAACATGAAAGTTTACAGAAGCTTAGAGAATGCACGTCCGACACACTTCAGACTCTCAGTGACAAATGTGTACCAGCAGAGCCATTTCTGATAAAAGAAACACATTTGTCAGTAAAAATCTAATGCTACACATCTTCCTTGGGGGTAGCAGTCTTTCTGAAAGGAAATCTTTTGATAAGAGGCACCACATCTCAGGCTCCTGAAAGCTGGCTCTTCAGAAATATCACACAGCATATGTTTTGGTGTCCACCTTATCTACTGCAGCTAGTATACTGACTCATAACCTAGCCATTCTTTTTTGTAGGGAATAAACTAAGCAGCATAACTCTGGCATTACAGCAAGAGCAAACCATGTAAGACAAAACCTACAATGAAAGAATGAAAGTGCTATGTTTGATTTCTGAAAAACTAAGGATTGTAAGGGAAACAGGGACGACAGCATTCCTACACCAACTACAAAATTACTGTAAGAATATAGTAATCAAATTTCTCTTCAAGACCATGGGATGTGAAGATACAGGCTTGACTAGAAGCAAAGAAAAATTAGTTTTCATGTTTAGAAAAGACTTCTGGTAGCAGGTGAAGGGGATTACTGGAAATGGGCATCTGTGAGGGAAGGCTCAGAGCCCCACCCACCTGAAGGCTTACAGCAGTTGCATATGAGACAATCAAGGTATGTTAAGAATGCTGCAGATGGGTAAACTTTTACACGGGTTCCCAGACATTTTTATCAACAGAAATATAACTTCTCAGTGATTACTCTGACTCAATGTTATTAAATCTCTTCTAAAATCTTTGCTGTCACAGTTCTGCAGAGCATCTGTACACTTCTTGCAGCTTCACAGTGCACCAGCATGATGAACTTGTTCTTGTAATCACTCCAATTACGTATTTATTTCTTAGCTTGGCGTTTCTATGATTCAGTTACTGGAAGGAAGTGCAGAAGCCAAGACTACTCTTGTCATCACTTTCGTCTTTTCCCTCATACGAACTTTTTAGAACCATCAAAGACTGGCAGAAGCAGAAAGGCTGCAGAACGCAGCTGTTAGAAAAGCAAATTACAGCAGATTTTATTTACTTTTTTATAAGCAACACCTTACCTCCCCCTGATCTAACTGTAGAGAATAATAATAAAATGATTAGTAAAAAAAAATCTTCTTTTTCCACATGAGAGAACTCCTTGCACTATACTATTCATCTGTCAAAACAAGTAACATAGAGGACAGGGAAAAACACTACAAAGGATGTGAGTGGAAAATTTCAAGCAACTAATTGCATGAAATACTTCTGCTAGCCGCTGATCTATCTGTAACAGAAACAGTTGTATGCTTTGTTCTTGGTCTAGTGGGACAAATCCAGGAATGTTTCTAAAGAACCACCGTAAACTAAAATTAATTTTAAGAACTATCATGCACCCATGTAGCAAGCTGAATTTCAAAATAAAATAATTAGGGTTGTACTTCACAAATGAGGAAGATCTTACATTTGATTCTTATCCCTACATATTTGCTCAGCAGTCAAGAGTGACAGCTTCACAAAGACGTGGCTTGAGAAGCAAACACTTCAAATGTTCAAAATACTGAGGGAAAAAATATTCAATACAGGTGTTGACTACATCCACTAACTATGCCAACAGAAACCTTCTTAATCTTGAAAGAATGTGGGATGGAAAGAAAAACTTGTCACACGTTCAAATATCGTATTGGAAATCCTTATCAGAAATTATCTGAGCTAGTACAATAGGCTGATAAAGGTATTCCAAAGTCGAAAGAAAAAATGACAAAAGAGGCCTGCAGTGCACACTCTGACCACAGAAAATACCTCTTCACAGGAAAAAAACACACTGTATAGCCAGCTTGCTTATCACTGACGACCTTACATTACATTGAGAGACTAAAGCTATCCTGTTTCAAAATCAGATAAAAATATGACAGAGTAACTCCTTCATTAGAAGTATTCCGTAAGTGAATGGAAATCAGCCTCAAGGTGCATTGGCTTACAGACCTCTCTGTAGTTTAGCTTTACTTGCATAGATAGGTAACCCGTTGAAGAAAAGTTGTATTTATGGATCATTACTCAAGATTCCCAACAAAGCACAGTTACAGATTTCTGGTTGTCTCCACAATCTGAACTCCGCTGTCTCTTGTACCCACCTGGCTCACTGACTTGATTCAACAGAATTCAGCTACACAACTCCTGTTGTATGGACTGTACAGACGTGAGTAGGAAATACAACTGATATGAAGCTGCATCTTAATTAGATATCTTAATTCTCACCATGCTGCACTTGACCAGCAACGTGAATTATATTCTTCGTATGGAATTCAGAGGGACGTCTGAAAATTCAGATTCAGAGGGAATCTGAAGAGCAGAGAGGAAACAATATCAAATCTCATTATGCCAATCATTTCCTTTCCTTCCCTCAGGCTGATACAGCAGGAGGATTGTATCTTGAGTGCAACCTATCACACTAGCCATGTTTAGAACTGCTGTGTAGCTGCTCATTATTTTAAAGGCTGCCAACTTTTCCTGAATGGTGGTGGGAGGATGTGGATCTCTAACTTCACTTATAAGCCAAAGATAATGGAATTTCAAGGGTAATGAAAAGGCACTTTTCTAGCTTACATTCAACAACAAAGATGAGAACATTTAAAAAGCAGTAAACTCTTAAAACAGAGAACTCTACATATACATATGCACACATACATAATAATATGTATTAGATACATGTTAAAGGCTTGCATATACACACAAGCAGTGCTGGGCATTGTTCAGAGCTCATGGGTTCAACTGTTAAAGTGCAAAGAGAAATGCATGAAAAAAAAAAAAACAACACTTGCACAGCAAACATTAACAACAAACTCTGCATTTTTGAGTGCCAAACTAGCTCCAATCTGCAGCCCAATTTTTTTTTATTTTTTTTTTAATCTGTATATCTAAGAATACATGCTCTACACTGCCATTTGTACTTTTTACAGATCTGGCCTCCACACAAAGATTTCAAACTGAGGAAGGGTCTGAAGAGTATTGCATCCACGCACAATATAGTATTTCATAATTAGCGCTTTTTAAATGGGTGCAAACATTTTCTCATGAATATACAATCTTTATTTCTTGAATCCGTACAGGGTTAAAGCTAGGTCAAATTCCATCGACATGCCTGAAACAAAATATTAACCAGGCTGAAATGTTTGCTGCGGTATCAATCAATGAAATGTCTGGAAGAGACAAATTCATCAACTTCAGACTAAATCCTACACTGTCTTTAATTAGATTCTTACCAAGCTGTACTTATGTCATATAGGACATTCTTTTTTGTTCACATTTTAAACAAAAAATCAAAAATAGATCTTATTTAATATAATCTGAAATTATCAAGATTGTTCCATAATTTAAGGCAACACTATCAGAATTATTTAATCAGTTTTTTCTGCAAATGTTCTGTGCATGCAACCACAAGTTGGTAAACGGAAGACAACTGGGTCACCTCATTAGTAAATCTGAAAACTGAAAAGTGCTCCCTCATATAATACAAAATTTATAACTCAGGTATTTCCTACATACAAAATATGAAGTATGGAACACTTATCTTTTTTATTAGAAATTGAAATTATTTTGAGTATGCTTAGTACTAGATCAATACCAGTGAGAGTTCCACGTTGATCCTGCAGCACTTTAAAAGATCACGCTTTCTGCTCAGCTGCCTTTAGGTAGCTAAGTGTGAATTTTGTCTATACTGTTTCAATCCACTATGTATCTTCTACAATCATTGGTTTCTAATCAATATTATCAGTTTCCATTTTCATTTTAACAAGCCCTAGTCTCTTCCTTTTTCTATAATTTAGCATAACAACTTTGCGGGCAAACATCAAATCCACACAAAAATACAATATGAGCTAGCCACAGTATGGATGCTTTTCTAAGCTCTTGAGATCAAAATACAGAGTACAGGATGTGACCGTAATGTCCCACAAAACAGACATTTTCAATTGTAAACAAATGTCTTATTATAATCATGTGTTTTTTTCCTATAGCTAAGTTACATATAGTCTGTTAAGTCTTACCATTTCCAAATTGAAATAACAGCCTAAGTATACTGCAATACTTTATTTATTTCATTTATAATTACTTTTCATTAATCATCCATGCAGGATGGATCTGGAAACCCGTCCATCCGTACGGTGGCACAGCAGGGATGAGTTCATGGCTCTGTTTGCTGTGCTTCACCACAGCAGGTCTAACTGCAGCACACAGCTCACAGCAGACACGTCAGTTTCAGAGCTACAAATAAAATACATCTATAATAGACATCTACTATGCACAGATACAGCACTGCTATCTCATGCGTGTTTCGTATTTTGGAGCAGTACATGCATGTTAGCATATCAATGCACTCAAATAACTGGGGTGGGGGAAATCAGCTTGGATATGATGCTGAATTAACATGGTGTTACTGCTTTCTCTATCTGTATTTCTCTGCTTGAAACCCTAAGAGAATGTCACTGTTTTGTACTCTGTGAATATAACAGCTCAGATTAGAGTTAAACTGGAGAAGACAAGGAAAGTATTTGCTTTGCAGCTTTGGGTTAAGAGGGTTCAGTGTGAGAGTTCAGCCAGGGCTGGATGGTGGCAGTCTGATGAATGTCAGACCGTAAACTGCAGCCAGGCAATACTATCAACAGGCATTTAAAATGTTTGTGGATACCTACTTTTCTGCAACAAGGGAGATAGATTTTTTTTTTTTTTTTTTTTTTTTCTGTAAAAGAAGCTCTAGAAGTATGACTTTTCAACATCCTTTTGTTCTATGACAAGAAAATGGTCTGGGGATTCAAGGTACCCTCTGCCTCATCAAATGCTGATCAGCTTTTCCTGAGATATGTGCAGACTGCCATTTACATTCTCTTCTGGGTGCCTCAAGAAAACACTGGCCTCCTGCCAGAGCTGTAATTAGCCCAGCTACCTGCCCTGAGGCACACTAGGAATGCCACAAAGGCAGTAGCAGAAAAGGTTAGGAAATACTACCAACAACCTGCAGCATTAGCACAACCCATCTGTTCATTCTGACAAAGTTTTATAAGATTTAAAATAAATTACTGAATACTACATCTTAACTAATTATTACAAGATACTTCCTTCTAATACAGAGTACAAGTAGACACAGCTTAAGCATTTCATGGATAAAGTACTCTGTTGATTCCAAACATTCATTTATTTCGTAAATTACATACTGTTCTCTTAATATGGAAACTTTAGGGGCAAGCTATAATGTCAATAAAGAGAAATGTGTGTAACACTACCCCAGCAACAGTGTCATCCAAGTTATGTGTTATCCGCTGCTCATGACCCTTCTAGTGTCATCCAGTTCCATCAATCAGTTTTTTTGCCATCTCCTATTTTCTCACTTGATTATTAGTTTGTTCAGGAATTAGTCATTTTAGAGTCGTACATTCTTACACTACACAGCACAGTGAAACCTTGCTCCCTCATTAGAGCTCCTGGTACTACCAAAGTAATTATGATACCACCCACCTAAGACGTAGCTCACAAACACAGTACTTAAAAGACCACCTGGAAGTGTGGAAGCATGCAAAAAATAATGAGGAAAATTACCAAATAGGTTATTTCAAAGCTTTAATAAAACACATAAATAAATGTTTTGTAACTGGGTCATGTTCTTTAAAATTCGTGGCTTTATTCACCATAATTAACCACCATTCAGTTAAATATTTAGTATCACAAAAAACCTGACAGGGTAAATAATAAAATATTCCCACAATGAGCAATGTGTTAATAGGTGGCCAAAACTCCAAACACATTTTTCAGTCTGATACTAACTCAGAGGTGTAGTTTTAAAACTAATTAACAAGCCAATCTGTTCCCCCTTCCCTCAGGAAATCTTCTCTGGCCAAACCAGAGCATACCCAGTCCAAAAATCATATTGGGTTTCTTGCCTGACACTACAAGGCTAATTCCCTTAACAGACCAGAACATTTTATCAGTACTCAGTACACAACTGAATATGTGTTTATCTCAGAAGTGCAAGGTGGTATTTATTTCATGGAAGCTTTCTGTTTTACCAGTCATTTTTAAGACACTACAAGATTTCACTAAAAATGACTACAAAGAAAGTCTATGGTTAGGGGGAGGATACAACCCTCAAACGTTGGTTCTGTTTTGGGCCCCTTGCTACAAGAAGTATACTGAGCTACTCAAGCACATTCAGGGAATAGCAATGAAGCTGGTGAAAAGACTAGGAAAAAAAAAATAGTTGCAGACAGAACTGGGGCTGTTTCCCTTTTTAATCCTTGTTCCCTCCTGGAGAACAGGAGGCTGAAGGGAAACCTCATCACCATCTATCTACCTTATCTACCTCAATGGAGTGGAGTTTGCAGCAAAGAGGATGTTGGTGTCTCTTCTCAGGTGACCAATGATAGGACACAAAGAAACGGTCTCAAGTTGCTCTATGAGTGGGCTAGACTGGATATTAAGTAGAATTTCTTCAGCAAAAGCATGGTCAAGCATTGAAATGGGATGCCCAGGGACATCCTGAAGTACTCGTCGCAGAAGATATGTAAAAGATGTACTGATGTGTTACTTAAGAGTGATGGCACTTAGTAGGTCGAGTTGAAGGCTGAACTTGATGACCCTGAAGGTCTTTCCTAACCTAGGTGGCTCTAGGACTATAAATCCCTGGGGAAAGCAAGGAATACGGTAGCTTACTGATGGGGAGCTGGACAGAAAATAAGGACAAAGCTACTGCTAGATTTACACTGTTAGAGCATCATGTACGAGAAAAAAGCAAAAAGGTTGTATTTCTATTTGAAGAAACTGAGTTAAGTGGGTTATGCCCTACTGCTCATGCACACTATCATAACACAAAATGCACTGATAACAAATGCACAACATCAAATTAGCTGTTCTGTTAGCTGGATACATCCTAAAATGTGCATTTGTACATTAAATCTTTCACAGAAGAGATGTAATCTCTGTTTTCATAATACTATGAACAACATTAAATACACAGTATGCATGCCTCTGGAAATGATCCCAGTAATAGTCATTTCTACAGGAAGAAATGAAGCACTTTTGGGAGCAGAAAAACACCCAAAAATTGAAATAGCAACACAACAACAAAATCTATCTGTTCTATAGCCAAGCTTTAATTTCCTCATGAAATCAAAAATACTTTAAGGTTTACAGCTCAATCTGATGTTTTCCCCATTGAATGAAATTTAGTTAGAAGCTTATCAAGGCACTGAATTTGCAAACATCTAGGTTGTGACACAGAAATAAAGATTTATTACATGCAGCTGCCTATATATATATATATATATATGCTATCTCACTAGCATTCAGTACTCTTCCTAATACTGTACTGGCTTTGGTATCTGTCATGGTTTTATGATTTTTTGGTACTGGTATTCCACATCATGGCATCATGTGGTGCATTGGGAGTCCAATAAGGGCTCCCTGCGCAGGCCCAAAAATGTCAGGGGTTTGTGGGCCAGTTCGGCCCGGCCCCGCAACAACCGAGGAAGGAGACCCACACCCCGGACAGGGGGAAGGGGGAAAGGGAAAAAGGGAGATAAGCCCCAAAACAAAACAGCGGCAACGATCTGAAGGGGAAAAGCTAATTTACTAAATAAAACATCAGGAAGTAAATAACACAATATAATGCAATACAATTTGGAATTAAGCCCAATGAATCAAACAAAACGAGTAAGAGAGAGAGAGAGAGAGAGAGAGAGAGAGAGTGAGTGCCCGATAAACCGAAGGCCTTACGCTAACGCTGAAGGCGGACGGCAGCGAGCACCCACTCCTAAGTGATCCTAGAGGAAAGAGAGAACGTCCCGTGACCGCAGAGAGTTTTTATCTGTTCCCTCTGAGCGGAAAACACGTGAAAAAATACAAAGCATTGCAAAGTCCTCTGGGGAATGTAGTTCTCCCTGACTCCCAATGCACCTCATGATGCCATGATGTGGAATACCAGTACCAAAAAATCATAAAACCATGACATTATCGACATTTCCATTTCGTCTAAAGTGAAGAAAACGGCAAATATTCAGTCAATTCAGAAACTCTTCTGAAATGCTTTGCAGGACATTTTGGGAGGTAACACCAGGTGGCACTGCCCCATGCCACAGTCTGCTTAGGCCAAAACACCCCAGATTAGTTTCAATTTCCTTAACTATTAAGAATCATAATCTCCTGTTGATAAAAGCTCAGCCTATCTTATGTGTCCTTCTCAAGAGGAATTCTTTCCTCAGAGTACAGGCCTGAGGACACAGCCAATCCAAGGAGAGACAAAAGATCATGATCAATATCTTGACTTCTGGGGCTCTACTAAGAAACAAGCTACTCCACCAGCACACACAGAGGACATGTTTGGCTATAATACATCCATGGCAAAGGGCTACACTCCAGAATAGCATCTCAGTAATAAGCCCAAGTGAATCAATCCATGACATACTTGGGGATGCTCCCTTCTAGGCAGAACAGCCATAGGCAAAGCAAGAGCAAGCTGATCCTCCTCATTGAGAACTCCCAACCAGGAAAGCATCACCCACTAAGCACTGGCTACAGGGCAAAGCATTAAAACAATATACATGTAAATCCTACTTTCATATCACAGTTGGTACTATTTATGCTTTCTGTATGCAGGGCTGGATGAGGCTCTGGGCAGCCTGGCCTAGTGGTTGGCAAACTTGCCCACAGCAGGGAGGTTGAAACTAGATGATGTTTGAGTCCTTTTCAACCCAGGACATTCTATGATTCTGTGATTCCTTTTGTTCGCAACGTTTTCATGCAGAATTTCCTGTATGATTCTATTTCTACTAATGGCCATTCCAATGCAAACAAATAAAAAGAAATTACCACTGGAAAACTTAACTAGGAAACAAGTGAAAGACAGTGAAAATATGATCGAATGGTCTGTAGGCACACATCAAAAACGGTAAATTTTACAAATGGAAAATCCCATTTGCCTTGTCTTTTACTCACCGTCTGATGATTCCGGTCACAGTAGCGCAGTCCAAAGTAATCTATCTCCACTAGGTTTAAGTGACGAAATACGTAGCCCAGGACAACCGACCCTTTCGTTGACTTCTGTGGGAAAGAATTTACACAGTCTTTTCACAAAGATGCTCTGCTGTTGTCAGCAATGTGCAGTGGCATTCATGTATTGTTAGCTTTGTCTAAAAGCAGGAGGCAGTTCCCTGTGCCTCTTATCAAAATTTCAGCTATGCAGAAATATTTTGTTCTAGGACATGTTTAGGCAAGCATTCTGTAAACATGTTCAGGTAGGTGGCAGATGAATAGATAGAAAACAAATAAACAACAACAACAAAAGAAAAGAACAAACACTCAAGCGTACTTGCATCATATAGTGTTTTTTCTTACAATTTTCTGTTCTCTGAACAAAACTCTTATCCTTGTGATATATGTCAGTTCTAAAATCATATAATTCCTTCAAGTAGGGACTTGTCACTCATAACTTGACAGTGAAGATCAGGAAGCTGAACTGTCCTTTAGACTTAAGGCAGGCATAATTAGCTACTCTGTTACTGCTGTTTGTAAAGCAGATTGCACTGCATGTGTTTTCATTTATACTGTTTTTCATAGAAGTAGGAGCAATCCTATATGACACAGCTTTTCTTTAATAGTACTTACCTGCAGATACATTCCAGCATCAGCAAACAGTGCTGCAGACAATACTACATACAGCATTCTACTACTGATAACATTTAAAGTAAGTTCATTTCCACCTGAAAGCCTCTTATTTGTTGCTTTGCCTGGCAGCCAGCACAATTAACAGACTAGGAGGATGAGAATAATTACACAAACTGAACAGACCTCAGAATCAGTTCAAGCCCTTCACTACTACAGTTCTAAATTCCACATGAAAATATGGAAATAACTCATAATTAGGTTTTGGTTAACAGCTTGACAAATGCAGCTGAAAGACATGATGACAATGACCAATTTACATTAGATTTGCATCCTCTTTTATTCTTTAGACTGTAACAAAACTGCAAAAGAGATGAAGCAGAAGTGGAGGCTGTGAGATACTGTTTGTACTGTTTTACTTTTTAGCCTATGAACAAATAATCAGAAATAAAATGGCAAATATTTATTATAAGAACAAAAAAACACCCACATTGACAAGACTTGCTAGTGAAGTTTCAATCAAAAAATGACAAGGAAAACTCATCCACTCCTTTTCAGCTGGTGCACTTGGTCATCATCTGTGCCTGGTCACATTGGCAAGGTCAATAAAAATTTTCAGATGACCAATCACAATCTAAGAAAGCAATGGCAATATAAACTTCTATTGCAATGTATCCTTCCAAGCAATGGGAATCAGATACAGCTTCAGCATGCAGAGCGAGACTTAACTATCTACAAAACAAAAAAATAATTTTGGGAAGGGGATAACAAAGATAAACAGATATTCTCTAAACACACTCTCTAAACACATTTGTTTTAGAATGTTGAAGAAACCACTGCAACACAATGGTTTGATTAACAGATTCTTTAAAAACAAACTGAACTTTTATTAGCAGACCTAAAAAACAGTAATCCAGTGGCAAAAATGGAGCAGTGAGTCTTCCAGTCAGTCATCTTACACATCTTCCACACACTCCCGGAAGCAATCGAAGACATTAAAATAACACAGAAACTTCGGTCTTGTAAGAGTCAAAGTTACACAATTGTGCACAATTACACAATCCAGGATTCAGCTAGCCTTCTCAGCTGGCAGTTTTTCAATCAGCTTAAGCTTGCAGTGGACTGTGCAAGAGTCTTTGAGCAGTTCTGCTCTCATGACATCTAAGCACTATCTGTTGTCCCTGAAAAACACATTTCATGCCCAATTTGGCTGAAATTAAAGATTCCCTTCTTCTCTATCAGAGATGAATGCGTAAAAACCTTTTTTATCTGTATTTTACTTCAATTTCTAGGTTGAGGAAGAACAGAAATGCCTGTTAATTTATTGTCTCAACATAGCTCAGTTGTCATTCCCATTGCTGTAGTTCCTGCAGAAACAGGCAATCCAGCTCAGGCAAAACTGAGCAGAACCATCTCATTTGCAGCAGCAGGCAGTTCCCCACATCCATGACAAGATGCTGGCTGTCCCCAGCCAACCATACCAGGTGCCACCACCTCCACAGCCCTCCCCTGCAGGGGCAATGACCTTCATATCCTGTCACAGCTGGGCAGGCAGTCCTGAGTCAGAGGACTGCAGAGAGAAGAGCCATCCCCTGCCCCTCATCCTATCCTCACCTGCCTTAATCTCATATTTTCCCAGCACTGAGGATTTCATTCACAGCATATGGCAGCGCAAAGACTATATAATCCAACTTGTATTAAGCTCAGACTTGCAACAGACTTGTATTCTCAGGGGTAAACTCAAGCATGTTTGAAAATTTCATCAGCAATGCTTGCAAGAGAGAACAAAGAATTGTTCAAATGAGTCATAACATCTTGCTCTACATGTTAGCACTGTGGCTTCATTAAACCAGAAAGGCAGGTTTCTACTGGCTAAAGAAAATGACAGGCAAAACATAAAGGAGAGATCTGATTCAGTTGTATTACTTCAATCAGAAAGAAACAGCTCCTTTAAAAATGGCATGGTACAATACTTTAACACATTCACATTGTAGCAAGAATTATTCTTTTCCATGATGCTCCATGTTTTAAATCCTCCATGAGGTTCTTCTTTATGTTAGTTTTGTTGTTTGTTTTTCCTCCGTTTGTTGTACCCTCCTTTGTATTGCAGCAGAGCAAGCCAAATCACATCCACACTCAACATTAGATGAATTTGAATACTAAACTCGAGGCACATCAGTGACTGTCTCAGAGGACTCTAGTCCCTCACCCATGAGGAAAGCAATGTAGGCACTGAAGCCCCTGTTTACTATAAACAAAAGCAAGCACAACACTGTAACATCACCTTTATTAGTTCAAGCACCCACTGGAAACCTTTCTCCTGAAAGCAATTCAACCCATGGACTCTTAATTCTTATTGTCATAAATGCTGGGGAAGATGCAGATGAGCTCAAGTCCTTACAAGAAAGCTTAAAACTTTGGTTTTATACAGCCGTTGTCTTCTGGCATGACTGCCTTTCCCCTGCTACCATTAAGTCTGTTGGAAAGCCACAACTGATGTCAAATTATTTACTGCTTATATACTGGCACAAGGTAAGAATACAGAAGAAGAGCAGAAGATTTTCTCATGTGGATTAAAGAAGTTTATTAGCCCACCAAAAAGCAGGGAGTTGCTACGAAGAACAGTGTTCAATTGCACTGGGAGATTCAAAAGCACCGATGAACCATCCCCAGACCTTCCCCACTGGTATGGCCACACTGCTCATGTTTCCAACGAGACTTTTGTGCAAGAAGTGCACATGAGCTGCACTATCTGCTAGGGAGCAGCTGCTGTGCGTGCAGTACACTCTGCGCTTGCAAGCACTGGAGACAAATAAAGCACAGATAGACACAGGGGCACAAATTGTAGTATTCTGCTCTAATTGAAGGTTTCTAAGGAGAAATTGTATGAAACCAGCCTATGATCATGTAACTTAGCAGGAGTAGACTCCCTACTGCTCCTGTTAAGCAAGTTAAAGAAACAACCGTCTCCAAGTATTACTTGGAGAGTACTGTTCTTGCTCACTCAGATATACTTCCCCCTGTACATCAAGCTAAGAAAAGACCAGATAACAACACAGTTTGCCATCACCTTCCACCTGTAAAAGCAGCAAGGCACAGGGCTCTAAAATCCAAGTTCTTGATGGCCAACAGCATTGAATAAGTATTTCCTCAGGGAAGCAAACCTGCCAGCCCTCAGTCTGTACAATGCATGTTCAAGCAGAGAAGGTAGTTAAATTAACAACCTTTAATATTTACAAATATTCAACTAGATGAAACAGCTTGACCTCAATTTGCAGTACACATGTTCAAACAGAGAAAAATTCAAATTATTGTTATTTTGTATGTGCAATCATTCTCTCCCAAAAAATCACGTAAGCAAACACTGCAGAAGCTGAGGTTCTAACACATGCAAGTGTAATGGCACTGTCTGTCCTAAGTACACACCATACAAATGAACCACCTGAATTATAAAAATCCATTTCCATCTCCCCGTCTTTCACTGACAGCAGACAAACCAACTTCAGCTTTTTGTATCCTGAGAACATCTCACAAGTTTATAGTACATGGAAATGTTTCCCCATCTATGCTCCTAGGAACTTGATATAGTGCCTGTGCTGGGTGCTGAAATGTTATCTGTAGCACTCATTTTTAATTTGTCAACAATGTGTTGTTTTTACTAACGGTGATCTAATTGCTTACAGTTAGGACACGCCACTCCAGAAATACGTCCAAAGTTGTACCTTACTTGCCCGATTCTGAAAAAATTTTACATATCCCAAATTTATAGGTACCTTACAAAGTCTACTTCAGTGGCAATTCCTTAACAAGTGAAAACTCCAACGGCAGAATCCCAAACTGGTTAAAGCTCTCCCCCTGTAACTACTTCCTGGAGTGCATTTAGATGCCTAATTACAGAAAAGTATGTATAAACTAACTTACTCTGTTAGTTAAACTACTTACTCTGAAAAAAATACCCATAAAAAACTGAAATAAATATTTATCACAATATTTGGGTTATAGGAAACTACTTGAGTTCAGTTGGCTTCTTTTCAGGAGATAGGTAAGAATTTCAGCAAGCAAATGTAGAGCAGCATAAGACTGCAACACTAAAATTATTCAAAACGGTGTAGTGTGATCTCAGTTTAGCTTATAGCAGCATCTGTAATCCAGGGCAGTAAGCTTCAGATCATGCATACGTAACACTGAGCCACCCCACCAGACAGAACATTTATATAGCTGTGCAATTTGTACACGTGCATGCATGAGAAGTGCTCCAAGAAACCATAAGAGCTCACTGAAGTCAGCAAAGGGGTGTTAGAGCAAGCAAGAGTAATGGAAAGACAGTTAACTTTTGGAAATGTAATTCAATACTTGATAATGCTTGACAACTGATCGCTTGCCAAGCATGAATGATATTTTGTAAAACTGAAGCAACTACTTCTGTGTGAAAAGTTTCAGTCCACACCAGTTTTATTTAAAAAACTGTTCACTAATCTATCTGCTATTAATAATTACCCATTTCATTAATACTTATGCTTACCATTTGACAGACAAATTACATTACCTACAATAATGTATTTCTACTTCACAAGTATTTTAAAGGATTCCCCTGCACTGACAGAAATCCTACCTACACAAGAGGGCCTTGTGGCAGTTTGCGCACTGGGAGTGACACACAGGACTATTAAGAGATGCGCTGCTCCAAACAAAGATTTGAAATTCCAAGTAAAAGTAATTACTATCTCTAAATCTTGAATATGGGGTGGAGGTAAAAAAAAGTATAAAGAAATATGTGAGAATCTGTTGAGTCATGTCCCCCAGGGATTGGTGTTGGGGCCAATACTCTTTAGTATCAGTGACACCAATAGTGGGGTCAAGTGCACCCTCAGGAAGTTTGCTGATGAAAGTAATCTGTGGAGTTCAGTTGATACCCCAGAGGGATGGGATGCCACGCAGAGGGACCTAGACAGGCTTGAACAGTGGGCCTAGGTGAACCTCATGAGGTTGAACAAACTCAAGTGGAAGGCCTTGCACTTGGGTTGCAGCAGCCCCCATTACCAATACAAACTGGGGGATGAAAGGATTGAGAGCAGCCTGGCAGAAAAAGACCTGGGGGTACTGGTTGATGGGAAGCTGGGCCTGGGCCAGCAATGTGCACTCACAGACCTGAAAGCCAACCATATCCTGGGCTGCATCAAAAGAAGAATGGCCAGCAGGGTGAGGGAGGTGATCCTACATCTCTACTGTGCGCTGATGAGGCCTCACCTAGAATACTGTATCAGGTGCGGAGTCCCCAGTACAGAAAAGACATGGATCTGTTGGATCGCATCCAGGGGAGGGCCACAAAAATGATCTAAGGGATGGAATACCTCTCCTGTGAGGACAGGCTGAGAGAGTTTATAGAAGAGAAAGCTCCAAGGTGACCTGACAGCAGTCTTTCAGTATCAAAAGGGGAGCTAGAGGAAAGAAGGAGAAAAACTCTTTAGCAGGATCTAACAAGGGGAAATTGTCTAAATCTCAAAGAAGGCATTTAGGTTAAATGTAAGGAAAAAGTCATTTACGGTGAGAGTGGTGAGGCACTGGAACAGGCTACCCAGTGATATGGTCAATGCCCCATCCCTGAATATTTTCAAGGCAAGGCTGGATATGGCTCTGGACAAACTGATTTAGCTCCGATGTCTCTGTTCACTGAAGGGAGCTGAACTAGATGGCCTTCAGAGGTCCCTTCCAACTATAACGATTCTATGACTCTATAATTTATCTGGCAATTGCCATCATTCAGTTCCTGATCTTGTGACCCGATCTTAGAAAAGACTTTGACAAACAGAGTGAAATATGGGAAACACACAAAGATCAGTGTGGGATAACACAAGTACAAGTCAGGGAGTAGCAGAAAGAATTGTTCCAAGCAACAAGAGACTCATTTACACTTATGAGTCATTGCATGAAAACACAATCAAGAGATCAACTCTGATAGCAGGGCTGATGAAGGCAAGGATTCCAAGTTTGGACTTTGCTTAGGGTAAGAAAAAGTGAAAGGGTGCTTTGCCTTTTGGTCAGCCCTGTGGTGCCGTGAAGAAAACAAGCTCCCACAGGTATGCTACGCTCTGACAGTACAGCTATTCATTCCGAATGAAAGAACTGACAAAATCAAAGATTAACACGATGTACGCTGATCTTTTTTTCCCTCCCATTCTTCTGGTTTCTAAGAAAAAGATAACAAAATAGCAACCACAAAGCAATTCTAAGTTATAGCCAACTTGTGATTATAACTAGAGCACAACTGTAGGACTACTCTGTTTAGAAGTCAAAGTGGTGAAACTCTGAAAGAAGTTCTCTAGTTTTTAACTATTTTTTCCTGAAAGCTTTTCGGTATTTAGGTCTACCAGAATTCTCTCTTGACAGTCCTATAATTCAAGCAGTTAGTCAAAATACATGACATGTTTAAATTGTTCATTCGGGTACTTAAAAACTGCAAGATATGGCAAGGTCAGTGTTCTCCATACAACTCCTAATTTATCAGAAGTGTTTACACTGATGCCCATGTGAAAAAGTGAGCAATGTTAGAAGTGAGGCTTTGGTATCTGAAATGCTTTCCTTTGGCCCCAAGGCAAAAATCACAAAAACTTTCAGAGATGTGGAATGGAATCAAACATACCAGGAATGGTGAATTTAACTGTAAGATTTGTAGTGAACTTGTAAGTTCTATTTTCTGTGTACACTGATAGAACTAGCCTGAGTTCCGGTAAAATATAAAGAATAAAAGAAACAATCCAAAATCAGGAAAAAAGAAAAGGACCAAATGGAAAATGAAAGTGCTTCAAAATACATTCATTGCAACTGCGGGAAGTGCCTGCATCACGAATTCACAGAATCACAAAATTGTACGGGTTGGAAGTAGCCTCTTCTCTTCCATTTTCCTGGATATGACATCCAGAACAAGCTGTTCCATCACCTTTCCAGGAACAGAGGTGAGGCCAGCCTACGACCATCCTTCTTGCCCTCCGTGAATTCACATGTGCTTGTCTTCTGCCTCACAAGATGTATGCAGAGCACTCTGGTAGCTTCTCTAACTGGGTAACGAAAGGCCCCACCTGTCAGAAAGTCACTCTGGTATTGTCATTTGCTGCTCTCCTACAGTTAAATCAAGGTTTTTCTTTCCACATGTTAACCCAGAATCTGTTTTGGTACTGAATTCTGTAGAGTCGACACTGCAGCCAACTGACTACATTTTAAGTTGTGTATTTAACATGTAATTTGTACACAAGAACGCTTATTTTCAGCCTGTGTTTGAACAGGATTCACCCATGTTAGAACATATTTTAATTAAAATCTACACTCTTCTTTTAAGTTCTGCTTTATGACCAGCTTTTCATTCTCCAAAAAATTGTTTTAGGAATAAAATAATTTTCTGGATTCAAAAGTTTTATTTCCAAATTGATGCAGTTTAACTTCTCATTTTGACACATGGTAGAAATTTACTTCCTAATGCAATATTAATAGAGGGCTAAGTTACTTTTGTAGTCCTAAAAATGTACTTAACTTTTCTGTAAAGCTTTTGTAATTCAATTGCTATGATACCTCCTGTTAAGTTAATCTGATCCTACTTAATGTTAAATCTTATTAAATTTTTTCATGGAAGTGGAAATTAATTTGAAAAATAAAGATTGAAATTTAAGAAAACTTTCTCCTAAAATTACTATATTTCTGAATACAGTGAAAGAATTTTGTCCTATAAGTGGTTTTCTAGATAAGTTTAGTAACAAATCCAGATCGCAAAATAGATAAATAAATAAATAACAACCATGTTTGCATCGGGACAACAATAATTTATTCATTAGCAGAATGTAATGGCTGCTAATGGAGTAATTCTACACTCCTCCATTCTCTCTTGCCCCTTCTCAGATTCCTACTTGTCCTGAACAGTTACTATCCACTGACACATGCTGCACAAGGTCATATTACCATTTCAGCAGTACTGGGCTGCATTCAACTTTAACAACCTTGACTGAAACAAAACAAAACAAAACCCCTGCATGGGAAAGGAAGGACTCTGACAGACTTGCAAATGCAGCAGAATGAAAACGCCACACCTGGTGGCACAGACTCTCACTGCTCTCTACCGCCTGAGGAGTCTCCTTGCCCCCTTCACAGCAAGGGTGCCTCATTCAGCTGTCATTCAGTTCCCGAATCACTGCAGATTTCAGCTTGCATATTCAGATGCACCAAAATCCAAGCCAGTCTTTTTTTTGAAGAATGACATCCCTGCGCACTAAAACAAAACAATGCACAGAGCAAGCACCAAAGTCAAATGGTGATACACACATAAGAAGGGAAGGAAAAAAAAAAAAAGCAGAAAAAGAAACCTGCAAACTACTCATCCAGACTCTAGCAGGCACACTGATGCCACCACCAGTTTCTCTCTTCATCGCTTTGATTCTTCTCCAATGCACTTCTCTACTCCCCCCTGCCAGTCTGGCTCTTGTCCCCAGAGGATCAAGCTAGAACTATTTTCCACAGCGCTGCTACTTGGGACAAGTAGCACAGGCAAGTTGCTTTGACAGCCAAATAATTATTCCATCGCTTCTCCCTTGGAAACTGTTTTGAATGACGCTTTGTAAAATGACAGATTTCAAAACTTGGTGACTGGTATACTCACAAACAGATCAAGCAATGCCAGCATTGGTTGCAAATTTCTCCCTAATAGCTTTCATTCAGAAAGATCCCACAAGAGTTTCAGACTGAGTTTACAGATATTTCCTCAGGCTTCATGAAGAAGTCAGGGTTGTACTGAGTGAGCTTTTGAGTGCGGAGCTACAGTGATAACCTAGCTTTCATACACAATACTTTCCTCTCAAAAACTGCAGAACAATGTATTCTGCCCACTCTAAAGGGAAGCTACAGCACATTTTAGGCAGGTCTCTTCCCTTTGTATCATCCATTCTTTTCCCCTTTTAGGAATTAAATCTTTAAAATGGTAACTTGATGGTAAGCCCAGTTATGCAGACACAGAAACTGCCTTCTGAATGCCTAATTTTCATCTGTTCCCTAAAATTATTACTATATTTTGAAGTGGTTTTACATGCTTCCAGAACTTTGTATATACATAAGAATACAACTCTGCACCTTAAAGTACAAGAAATTGTAGGTCTGCATTCAACCAGTCAACATTTGGTAGCTTAGCTATTAATACCAAACCTTTGTCGGAAGATTACAGCACACAATGTCACAGACTGCCTTCTGAAATATCTTTGTAGTGATCTACCAAGTAGAACTTTCAGATATACAAGTTTTGATTACGCAGGGAAGATTTCAATTACACTGTGCATCTTCAGAGATCACTCAATTAGAAATAACAATGTATGTATATAATCTATCAATACTAACCTGCAAATTTAGATATAAAACTACAAAAAACTTGTATTTAACGTATCAAGCTGCTGGGGAAAGGTGTTTGTAAAGATGAAAGTACAAACTAAAGATCTCTTATACCTTGGCTAGAGAGTGTTTTTCATTTTATTTGGAACCTAGAATTTAAATGTCCTAGATATACACGGTAGCTGCCTACTTGTGTTAGCATAAACCACACACTGAAGAAAAAAAGTACATCAAACCCACACTTAATGAGCACTAATGCAATAATTCTCCATGAAGAAGACAAACATTTTATATATATATATCTGCAATATGAGATTAATTTATTTCCTTTTCAGATTGACACACTATTATTAAGTATAACACAAGTAGATATACAGAGCATAATACAGCAAATAGAATTTACAGAACCAAACCTTAATTCTTTACATCTATTATCACGGTAGAGAATATGCCTATTCATTCACAGAAATAAAGTTCATACAGATGTGAGCAGTTAACCCTCTAAAGCACACAGCCTATGTTTTGTGACTAAGGAAAAATGCATCCTTCCAGCACCTTCATTATCAGGCACAAGAAGTTAACTAACAAAATGCCTCACACAAGCTATCTGTTGCTAATGGAAGTAGTTATTTCCAGTATTCTGAGTTCTCATACATCTCAAGAAGAGTTTTAAAACCAGCTTTTTGAATACACGCACTAATTAAACCACAAATCAATTTTGAATTAGGAAAAAAAAAAAAAAAAAAAAAAACCTGCTTGTTAAACCAGAAGAAACAGTATGTATTTAGAATCTACCAATTAGGCAAACATAACTCAATGAACTTTTTTCACTTGGAGGAATTTTAAAGAACTAGCATAAAAACGTCATTCTACTTAAATCACTATGAATTTTATCCCAAATTTTCACAGAATCACAGAGCTGTAGGGTTTGGAAGGGACATTCAGAGATCATGCAGTCCAACCCCTTGCCAAAGCAGCTCCCTAGCCCAGGTTGCACAGGTCGGCGTCCAGGTGGGTCTGGAACATCTCCAGAGAAGGAGACTCCACCACCTCTCCGTGCAGCCTGTGCCAGTGCTCCGTCACTGCACTGTGAAGTTGTTCATGTGCACTTTAGTGCAGTCACCACACACTGCTGAGAAGAGTACAGCCACATTTCACTCCTTTGCCTCCTGCTTGTTAGATGTAGATGTGGATCAGATCCCTTCTGAGTCTTCTTTTTTCAAGGCTGAACAAACCCAGGTCTCTCAGCCTCTCCTCATAAGGGAGGTGTTCCACGCCCTTTATCATCTTTGTGTCCCTCTACTGGACTCTTTCAAGGAGATCCCTGTCTTTTTTTGTATTGGGAGCCCAGAACTGGACACAGTACTCCAGGTGAATCCTCACCAGGGCAGGGGAGAGGGGAAGGACCACCTCCCCCTACTGGCCATGCTCTTTTGCAGGAGATAACCTTAATAATGTTATAAATACAATTTCTACCACTTACACTACAACACTTAGGACAAAAGAAGTCAAGCTTCAACCTAAAATCTACTTAAGCCCATTAATTGCTCACAGTGAAGCTGACTGACTCATGAGTTCAGTCACTTTCGTTTGGACATGAACAACAACTTCCAAATTACTTTCAGTAATTTAACAATGTAGCAACTGAAGACTAATAAGTCAGTGACAATCATTCTGGACTGAGATGTCCTTGCAAAACGAAGACTTAATTTTTATTTATTTATTTATTTATTTTCAGATCACATAATCACAGATTACAGGAGTTCAGAGGGACAACAAGTGATCATTGGATCCAACCCTCCTCCTAAAGTTGATCAAGTCTTACTCAAAAAATCCTGGTATTAACCATATCAGGACTGCCACATAATACAGCACACAAAATGAACATTCATTTACACTTACGCATAGTTGCAGTACCCATACCTAAAATCATTTCAGAATAAATAGATTTGTTGAGAAGTTGAGGAGGCTGTTTTGTCATCTAAAGCAGTCATGAGAATACTGACACATTCCAGCCAAGGTAAGATCTTGAACTTCATCCCACACCACTGATTAAAAGAGGACAGATACCAAGACTTCAAACAGACAACCATCCCAGTGAAAGGTGAAATTCTACCACAGTAAAATGCACTTGGAAGATTTTTATTCAGTTCTTTCAAAACACCAATTCACACCAACTTAATATCCACCTACACCACAGCAAGTATTTTTCCCAGCACCATTTCTGGTGGGCTCTGTTCCCAGGGTACCAGGATGTACCACAATGCCTCAGACCCAGAAAATGATCATACAGTATGAAATACCCACAAAACAAACCACTCAAATCTAAGTCTTACTGAACATGGCAGTTCTACCAATTCCAGCTACTGCTCAAACAGTGACCACAGGTGCCATACATCCTCTTCCTTCTCTGTGTTGAAGAAATTGTAGATTACAGCCTTCTCATAGGCACCTACTTCACTTAGCTGTTCTCAGGAGCAAAATCCCATCAGGCTTCACTGAAAACAAACCAAAGTACCAAAGATCTCTCAACTAAACTGACATGAACGTTTGAGACACTTGGGTAATGCCCTCATTAACATGCTTTAACTTTTCGTTAGCCCAAAGTGGTCAGACAGTTATACTCCATGATCTTTGAAGGCCCGTTCCAAACAAACAATTATATTCTAAACAAATCCAATGTGTTTCTGCTTAGTGTAGCCTGTTAATGTCTCTGTTAGAAACCTGCTGAGAACATTAGCCTATGAAAGTCTGATCTGGAAGTGGACAATGTTCAAACTGTACTAGCTACACTGGAGGATGATCAGTTAACCACACAACAGCACAGCCCTCTTCCAAGGCACACAGTATATGCAGTTATGCAAAATGTCTGAGATTTTACAAGAAAATTAACCAACTCTTGGCCATAGTTAAGTTATGCGACATACATCCACTTGTTTCATATAGTGTGAAATCATATATATACATATACATACATACATATATATATATATATATACACACATACGCACACACACAATGATTTGATTAACAACACCATCTGGGGATTAAAGGGATGGTTTCTCATCACTGTATATTAGAGGAAACTCTTCCAACATATGCCTTCAGTATCACTCTGCTTTGAATTACAGGATTGAATCTTGGTTAAATAAAAGACAATTAGCAAGAACAAAAGTACTGCACATTCTGACTGAAGCTACAAGGGTTGCTCCAAAAGTAATGCCTGCTATTTTGTCATAATGGCCCACAGTGTCAGAGGCAGATGGTGGTGGTATGGCAGTACAGGTTGAACCTTCCCAGGAATATTCCACTCCATTTAATTGCTGCACAGAGGGGCAGCCTGACAAAATGGCATCTGACATGGAAGTGCATATGAAGCAAAAGTGTGTCACTGAATTCCTCCATGCAGAAGAAATGGCACCCACTGACATTCATTGATCTTGTTAAGTATTTACGGTGACCAGACAGTAGGTGTGAGTGCAGTGAGGTGGTGGGTGGTAAATTTCAGCAGTGGTGACAGCGGGTCATGTCTGCTGGTGCAGATTTTTCAAAATGCAGCACATAGGTTCTTGATTATCACTGGGCAAAATACAGAGCTAATGGTGATGAATATATTAAAAAATAGCGGGTTTGTAGCTGAGAATTTGCCCTATCAAATAGTGTTATCGTGCTCTTTTCATCTGCTACTGCTTCCATGGAAATAAAAAGGAGGCATTACTTTTGGCATAGAAGACATCACCATTATGCACCTTCTTAATTTGAATTTGAAGAAAAATGTTATACTTCTGGCAACATTCATTCCCTAAGGAACACAAATAT
The DNA here is from genome assembly GCA_023055505.1 of Callipepla californica brunnescens. Classification (NCBI taxonomy): domain Eukaryota; kingdom Metazoa; phylum Chordata; class Aves; order Galliformes; family Odontophoridae; genus Callipepla; species Callipepla californica. The sequence goes on along the minus strand of JALIRH010000023.1, from coordinate 2,682,159 downwards.
ACAGGGTCACATAAAAAGTGAACATTGGCAAGAGAAAAAAAAATCCCCATCTGTCTGATTTTATTAGTGCAACCTCTTCTCTGAGCCAACATTTTCTGGCCTCCTCAGCTGTTGTAGATTCCGCTGCAGTTAGATTCTGGGACAATTTATGCCACCTGAAAATACCTAATATTCAAAACTATCACAAAGAAGTTGGCTATAGGGCTCCCAGTAACAAATCTAACGCAAAAGGTTTCACAATTTAGATACACAGCTATTAGAAAGTAACCAACCTCAGTGGTATACTGAACAACAGATTACTTTAAATCCTTCCATGTTCTTCTACCCAACGTTTAATCTCTAATCTATCACAAAAGAGAAAAGGCATATAACTCCACTGTGAAAACCAAATTGTGCAACTGAGCTTCAGAAACACTTTGTCAAATCACGTATTTATTAATTTTAATTACATATTATTTGACTATTTGAAAAGCCTGCTGGTGCTGTGAATATTCTGACTGCAGCAATAACTAATCACATACTACTGCAGAATCCACTGCGTAAGATACTTCTCAAAAAGAACTGAGTTTCATAGAATTATTTAAACAGGCAATGTTTAGCAAATTTTATAGCATTTTAAAACCGAAAGAACTTAAACTGGCAAATACAGCATTTCCATTGTGAAAAAGGCTGCTTTACTGATACCTGACAAAGAGTGGTTCACTGAAAACAACGAGTAAAAAGCCATTAGAAGTACGAAGAGGGCAAATATTTCTCTCCAGCTCATTTCACAAACATTTTAGTACCTATTTTTGTCAACCTTCATTAGCCAAACTTGAAACACCTGACACTGGGTGCAGACAGTCTAGCATATTCACACCTCTGCCATTCTGGAAGACTTCTAGGTTCATAAGGATCACACATCACATATAAAGAAATCTCGGTAATTTATTACCATCACCATCCAGACAGAGATAAAAGATAGCTTTTTTGCATATTACACATGGGCAGGCATGAAAAGACTCATGTCTGTTTCCCAGTCTGAACTGACTATCTAATCATCTCACTTTGATAAAGCTTCCTTTTTTGTAAATCCAGGTTATGAGTCTGGCCTCACTACTGTGGAAAACTTTGAATAAATTTAAAGAAAATAATGATTAAAGCCCAATAGGTAAACAGGATGTAACATGACACATTTTCACAGGATGCAGGCTGTTCTGATTAACTAAGCCAACACCTTTCTTTGCTGAGAGGTGATTTTCCAGAACAGGAGAAACTACATCTCACCAGTCTGAGCTTCAGTGGAATATCTGGCTTAGTATTATACAAGAAGTTACTTATTAAATCGGATAAAGCATACTTTAGTAAAGGAGCTCTTTAAAACAGCCAGCAAGCTGTCTACACAAACTAATGTATTTTTCACTTTTTAAGGGAACCTTCTTCCTGAAGGTAGAACAAATGTCAATTCACAGTTTCTAACTGCAGAACTGCAAAAGCAAATATCAGTGTAAAACTGTAAGGTACAAAAGAAGACAGACACATCTTACAGGAGGAAAAGTATACGGAGGACAGGGTCCATAGAAATGAAGTATAAATAGGTAAGGACACCCCTGTCCCTGGTTCTGACAGATTTTGTAAAACATATTCCACATGCAGAATATTATTCTATAAACTTCTGTAGCTGATATCGATATATACACTGTAAAAAGTAGAAAGAAAATAAATGCTGGAAAGGGGTCTGCAAAATTCTCATAACAGAACCTGTATAGACAGGTCATCAAGAGCCAATAGGCAGTATCAGTACTTCATTTTTATTTATTTTTTTATTTAAGAGTTTTAAACTTATCATTTCAGTACATTGAGTACACAAATGCAATTCATTTTAACTTTCAAGGTATAAACACTGAAAATACTACAAAAAAGCATTTTTATTGTGTGATGAAAGTGATGAAAACACAGTGTGCACATTCATGGAGTCTATACTCACAAAATACTTTATATTCCTTTCTAGGCTGCATGCATATTTAACTTTATAAAGTTAATCAAAGCAAATTAAGTTGCATCTAAGCTTCAGTAAAATATTCTAGTGTTAACCAGCAAGACTGTTAAAGAGCAAACACCTCAAAAGATAGGTGATTTAAGTATTAATCTCTGTTCACCTTTAGCACTATTTCCAGGAATGTTACATCTGAGGAGTTGCTTAAGAGAATAGATGGAGAAGTCTGGGCCAGTAATCCTTGCCATGCGTTCCTTTAAATAATTATTAACTGAAGTCTCTTAGTTCAAGCAGCCCACTTTCAATAAATTACTATGCCTTCAAGAGATCTGCTTTGAAACAATGTCACCAGAATCACAATGACCCACACAGAAGCCTTTTTAAGCACAATACGATCTGATAGCTTGGCATTAATTATAACACAGATGACTGACTTTATAATTCGTACATTTACTTTTGTGTTTCATGTTTTTATTCAACCAGTTTAGCTATACATATAACCATGAACTACTACTGTTCAAAGGAGAAAACTGTTTGGACAGCTTAAATAGGCCTAGCTGTAATCACCCCTATTGTAAAAGAACAAAGCTTTGACTTTGGGAAAGGCAATGCCATGCTGAATTTGCTTAAATTCACTAACTCGTTGAGAAAAGCAAACCAGCCCTGACAGAAAACAGAAATCACTCTCTCACTCTTGGCAACCATCATTCAAGGACTGGCAAAATAACAGCAATTAGAACAAAAACATAAAAACGAAAGAGTTACGTATACAGAAAATACGTTAGGAGTTAGAACTCAGCGGCTGTTAATGGTGTAATTTATGTTACCTATGACAGATCCAGAAATGCTATGTTTCAGAATCTGTGGATGATCATATCATGGATAATGAAATACACCTCCCTTAGATATAACTGTTGATAAAAGATAGACATATTATTACAGCTTTATAGGTCACACATTTCACAGCCAAATCTGATGATACATCAAAAAGCTGAAACTCTTCTTCATATCTCACTTATATATGGGAATTAGAAAGGGAGTATTTGAAAAACAGTAAGCTGAATAACAAATTCCAAGTATCTTCATCTGATTTATTATTTTTCTCCTAATCAGAAAGTTATCTGCCAGCAAAACTAAGGCAGACAATAAATACGGCATAATCACACTTCACAAGTCATCTTCAAAACAACACTTAGAAGTAATTTAATTACTTTATCCTTCCAAAAACTTTGGAAGGATATAATAATATAATTATATTATATAATAATATAATATATTATAATATAATAATAATTTTTCCAAAAAAAAAAAGCTGGTTGTTTCAAGGGAAGGATTTTTCTCTTACAAACAAGGCAATTTTAGAGGCTTGGCTCAGTGAATAATGTGCTAGGTTGTAACAGAGTTGTTTAAATTTAGCATTTAAAAGGCAAGTTTCTTTCACGGTAGAATGACCATTTTGGCTTTATATTTATCTGTTTTTCAGGGATTATTTCTAATACTTCTTAATTTAACATTTTATGCAGAAAAATGTACAAAAACAATTCTTCCAAGCTTTCATAATTTAATCATCCAAGTACCACGCTACTCTCCCAGCGTGAAATAGTATTGCTTTTATAACCTCTGCTATACAGGCAGTGAGCTAACTGATGCCTTCAGTTACACCTGTACACTGGTTTAAACAGGTGCAATCCATTAGCATTTAAGATATTTATGTTAATAAGCCACGAAAAAAAAAGACCTTCATTTTATTGGTCCTGCATTCTCCTGTCTGTATGAAGTTGTTTGGAGGAAAATAAATTGAGCCAAAATTTCAGCCCAAATGTGTGGTAGCACAGCCCCAGGCACTGTTTTGGAAAGGAACAGAGATAATTGGGACCCCACACATATACAGCAGCAAATCTTGATTTAACGCTGTTGCATTAGGCTCCGGTCCAATCTCTTCGTAAAAGCGGAGAACTGATTCAGGCCCCAATTGACAAATTACACTGTGAATGCAAAGACTCTGTTAGATGAAATCTTACTATTTTCCACAGGTCCCACAAAAGGATTACGTTTTAAATGTAAGAACTTGTTTCCTAATGCTTCAAATGATCAAGTTTAAGAATACAGAAAACTGACATTAGCGATGACCATTAATATTGTTGGCTCACTCACCCACACAATACACGCTTAATTGTTCCAATGCTATTGTCTCATCCAGACCTCCCAAAGACCTAGAAGCCCAGCTCACAAGGTCTATGGGGGCACTTTGCCAGCAACACCTCAAGATGCATGATTCCTCCACATCTCCCACTCAGGCTCTATGACACTGACAGAGCTACCCCGAGGCTGAGGAATGCTCACAAAACCTGGTGCGTGCACAAGGAGCCAGCTGCCTATGGCAAGGAAAGCTGAAGCTGGTTACAAGTGGGAACGCCAGCAGCCCAGTGGAAGATTCCACTGCAAGCAGGGAGGAAGCAAAACTCAGGATTAACACACGACATTTACGAGTGTGACTTAAGGCAGTGGTTGCATCATCCATACAGAAGGTTAAGAGAACAAATCCTAGGCCATTTTTAATCAGAAGCAAAATCTTGTCAGAGTGAGGAGCCAAACACACATTGGGCCTTATTCAGATAATCCTTAGAGTTCATTTAAAAATACAACCTCCACTCTGAGATGTGACACACAGTATTATTTACAGATACGGAAAGAACACTTAATTGTTCCGTAAATCATGACAGAAATGAGTTTCACAAATGCCTGCACCAGAAACTTGATGGAAACGGAGATGTTTTCACGCCTGCTGTTGCCTATCCATACGGTAGTAACAAAATCAGCCTTTTCACTAACAGCTCCATAGCACTCAGAAAGGATCTCAACTTTACTTTTAAATTTGCTGAAAATTTTCTATGTACCAGAAAGAAGCTTCAGAGGTGGACAGCAGTAAGTACACAGCTGAATGGGGGACTTCTGTAGTCCCATGACTATGATGGTTTTAAGTAATCGGAGGAAAAAAATAAACGAAAACATGTCCCTCTGGACAGACAAGTATAACAGTTACAGGAGACTCTATGATATGTTAGTGTCTGTTATTTTAATCTAGTAAATACCACTGTAATGAAGAACTAAGACTATCAACTGCATGACATTGTAAAATAATGCAAAAATTCAATAAGTAGTAGAGCAGATAAGTCAATACTTATACACAAGTATAATACATATTTACAGGGAACTGAAAATTTCTCCATATGTTAATTCATGATCCTACGCTCTAGAATTTTAAAACATTTTAGTTAGTCATATTCATACTCATACTCTTTTTCTGAAATCCACTGACTGAAGTTTGCAGTAAGAAAAAAAACTATAAAGATCTTCAATAAACAATAAATGGTGGCACTTCCTTTTTTTTTTCCTCCTCTCATCTGTTTTATTAGGAACACTGTTACACTTCACCAATACTCAGAAATATAGAAGAATAGTTATTTTACACTGCCTATAGTGCCATACAAAAGCCTAAAAGATTATATGATAAAAACCGTGTCTAAAAGCTACTTCTTCTGCAGTTACACTAAGGTGATTTGTATTTGAAAATGCGTTAGAAGCCAAAAACAACAACAACAAAAAAAAAGCAATAATTCAGACAACTTCAGAAGGAGAGCAGTAGTAGTACACCATGTCTATAGCAAAGAATTTCTACAAATGTAACTCTTTCTTAATTTCCATTTACATGGTAATGTTATTTATGAATATAAGCTCCATTATCACAGCACTTCACAATAACATCTTTCCAACTTCACACTTTCACTTGTGACTCCACCACCACCTCCTCGCAGGCAGTGCAGGTAAGAGCCTCTGCTGCTCCTGCTCTGCCAGTACAGTGTGGGCCTCCCTGGGCTGCAGGGACCTTCTGCACAGCATCTGGGGCACCTCCTGCCCTCCCCCTGCACTGACCTTGCTGCCTGCGTGGATGCACCTCTCTTCCCCCGCCCCACCACTACTCTCTGCCTTAGAACTGTCAGGCAGCATTTTCTGCCTTTTCTTAAACCACCACCCTGAAGCACCCACCCATGTCAGCTGGGCCTAGCCGTGCCCTGCTCTGAGGCCCTTCCAGCAGACAACACAGGGCAGGCCCTGGCCTCTTCTCACAGGATCCACCACGGCAGCTCCTGGCTCGCAGCAACTTGCCATCTAAACACAGTACTATTCTGCAAAAAGACAACAGAATATACCACTTGGAGAGTGTCGATACAGTCGAACAATGATGGAACTGTGGGGAAAAGCCTGTGTTTATCAGTTCTATCACCAGAAATTTCATATACACCATTTCCTTCCCCACTGTAATTAACTGCAGTCAGGGAAAAATAAATAAATAAAAATGAAGTAAAAGAAAAGTCAGTGATTTCCTTTGTAAAAAATAAATGGCCATTATAATAGGTATGTTTTCTCCCACGCACACTCAAAGGAGCTTGCTATAGCAGTGACGTTGTGCTGGAGAGCTCTGGCAGTCATAAGAAGGGCATCTACCTCATACTATTGCTATTGAAGAAAAACAGAAAAAAGAAACAGTACTAGTAACTAAATGGTATATCCCATTTTAGCAAAGAACTGTCTTTCAGGGAGACAGCTGCAGGTAGGGTTTTACAACAGTTTATCTATACCTAAATAAAAAAAAAAAACACAAAAAAAATACTAGTAAAATGTGTAGACCTCACAAAACCAAGTGAAGAGACAAATACTGAGGCATAACATAACTGTCAACAACCCAAGCAACTTGGTAAAGACAGACACTACCAAAAGCACACATGTAAAAAGGGCAGACCATCTATAACAAGAAAATGATGTGAATTTTAAAAAGTGTCCTTGAAAGCTCTTGATGGGATTTGGGCAACACTGTGGGTAAGTAACTGAATACAGATCACAGTGATGAATTTATCAACTTATGAACAGAAAAGTATCCAGGTAGGATGTTGGTAATACTTCAATATTACTGAAGAAACACCTCTTGCTTTTGCAATCATACTTCAAGATGTGGTGAAAAATCTAAGTCTTGTCATGTGGAATTGTCAAAAAAAAAAAAAAAAAAAAACACCTGAAATACTCACTGTGGTGAAAAGTGACAAAAGTAGTCATTTAGTTAGCACCTCCAGGTATCAACACAAAGCATATGTCTGAAAGATGGCTGTTAAACAGCAAAAGACAGAGCAAGGTCAAACAAGCAGAAGAGATCTATGCCAATTAACATTAAACAAAATTCCACATTAAACAAAAACTAACAGTGAAGATTGGAGGTGATGAGATGATCACTAATTTCAAGTCTTAAATTCTCATCAGTGGCTTCTTAAAAACTGAATATAAATTACTGGAGAGGTTGTTCTGCTTATATTTTAATTACCACTGAGTAATGAAGACAGTATTGCCAATAGCATGTTGTCCTAAAACGAAGTCTCTCCTGTACTTTCAGCAGAGGATAGCTGACTCACTATGAATATATTACAAGTACATACATTCCCAAGCCTGGATATATCACATGTCTTTTCAGTTTCCTCAGACCACTGCCACATGCATTTCTCTGCCTAACCAGTTGCCAGCAGCAGTAACAATAAACCTCACAAATTCTTGTCTCATGGGCATCAAAACTACATCAAGCTGCAAAACTTTCCTCCTTTGAGAACATTTCCTAGGACATGTTATCTGCTCACGGATGTCATGCTCCATGCATACCAAACAGATGACTTCTGCCACCCACCACTTCACCTACTTCTCATTACCTCCCTTGCCTATAAGGTGCTCTACCTTTACACTCATGTTCCTGCGCTCCTCTCCCAATTTTTCTGCACACTCTTTCCTCAGCCTCCAGAACACAGTAGAACCCACCATATGCCATACTTCCACTCAGTGCCATGCACCAATTCATGCCCACTTCTCCCCAGCTGTGCTCAAATTCTAAATGTTCACTTCATGTTGTATTTGCTCATGGAAGCAGAAGGCCATGCTTGGAAAAATTCGAGTACAATTGGCAGAGGAAAGGGGAAAAATACACACACCATGCTCTGCTAAACACATCATTAGCCAAAGCAGAACTCAGCTATTCTGTTTCTTCTGGATTAAGCCTCATTTCACACACATGACCATGGACATCCTACATTACACCTCACTTCTAGCTCCCCTCTTTCTAGAAGGAGGAAGCAGCTCTATTGAGGCTCAGACTCTCCATGATTCTCATCAGTTGCATGAATGACCCAGAGGGACACTACGATGAAAGCGAGGGAACAGGTTATTTATCAGGAAGAGAGGGAAGGATGCAATAGCAAAGCCAAGGACTTGCTTAGTAGAGGAGTTAATTTCTTGTTTCTGCCTGCAAGAGGTGAAAAAGTATCACTGGCTAGGAAAACTCTACCTCCTCTGTATCTAAGCACTGGCCCACATGGTGCCACAGCAAATCCTGTGATGCATAGATTTCCTCACTGCGTTAAAAAGCAGAACAACCTACAGAAACTTTTATGTTTGTACTAAATTTTACAGCAAACGTATTCTAACCGTTGTGTTTTATGTCAGAGCTATACTATGTAATTTCATATAAAAATGATGGATAATTACTCAGTAAATACACTAGGCCACTTCAACCCCTCTCTCCTAATTTGAGAATGCAAAATGAATAGTTATTATCAAGGTACTACATCCCTTTAGCAATTTCCAGGATTTAATCTCAGGAAAGTCATTTTGTTTATAGCAAGAAAGCAGTGCTATACTGAAAAAGTGGTGGATAAAAAGACTACTGTACTGTCAAATGAGAAGGAACAACGTGAAAGGCTGGCAAAATGACTTCTATATTCAATTGCTGCCGCTATGTTGGTAGGTATCCTGAGGCTCTGGGTTTCATTATATGGAAGGTAAAATAATTGAACAAACATGACAGCAGCCCCCCAAAAAACTACAACAATTTCATTTCAGGTATAAAATTCTAATGCATTCTGTCTGAAAGATAAATGCCATTTTTTTAAGCACTTAGCTTTCTTAGGGTTCTTCTTTAGAAAAGTTGTTCTGTCAGATCCAACTCTGTAGCTTTAAGGATCTATATAAGCTGGAAAAGGTGAGATGAAGGATAGGTAAATTATATAATGATTGCTCTAAAGTTGAAGTTGCGCTGAAACTAGCATTTACAGCAGAAAAAAAACATTCTCCTTCACAGCGATGAGTATTTTCAGGGTTTGGTTTTTTTGGTAGTTCTTCTGTTGTGTTGTTTTGGTTTTTTTTTTTCAGTTTGACACAATCTGTCAGAAGAAAAAAAAAATAAAGGAGGAAGAAGGAAGGAGGATAAAGAAGGACTTCATTCCTATGGCTGCTGCTGTTCTAAGAAAAAGAATTACTAAATTCCTCAGATGAAATAAACAGAAGCAATTTTGGAGCCAATCTTTTCAGACTTCACCTTCTCTGTCTGGTTTCTTTATCTGTATTTCTCTTACATTTCTGCATCCACACAGAACCTCAAAACTCTGGTTCGCTGCTACCTTCATAACCAGGCATAACTACTCTGAGTTTTCAATGTGCCACAGTTTGACTTACGCACATGAGACAGAAAGGTGACAGTTTGTCATGACCGGCTTGAGCTGTGCTAAAAATGAATATAAATAGGCATCTAAAAGGCACGCTTCAGTCTGTCCTTCAGTAAGACAGTTTCAACAGACAGGGATCCAAGGGGGAAGAGTATTATAGAAAAAAGTAAAAGAAGCACTGTCTTCCAACGTGACTTTATATAGGAAAGATGGAGGTGAAGAGATGAGAAGGAATGTTTTCTGCAGTTGCCAGAGCAGAGGAAAGGCAGCACTGGGGACAGGGGGACTCCAGGCTGGGAGAGCTTAGTGCTGGCGCTGCTACTGCAAGAGAGCACTCAGAACCAGCCTGTCAAATGTGTATCTTCAGCACAGGCAGGGAGCATCTTGTGCTGAGCCATGAGCAGAAGTATTATTTCTTTTTAAAACAAACTGAACCACTAAGAAGAGAACGGGCATTGTTTCAAAAATTCATCAAAACAAAGCGCACAAATGTTAACTGGATTTGTGAAAAGTGGAGGCTCTATTAATTGCTGCCAGCTCTAACCTTCTTCCAAACAGCTCTGACCACTGCTATGCAACAAGCTCTCCATCCTTCACCCCACAGATATAGGCAGGATACACAGCTCACACAGATGCATGCCTGGCAGGTCTGCCACATACAGCTGGGCAGCCCTGGGAACTGCAGCTGTGCTCCCAGCATCAGCTGTTTTTAACCAACCTCACCACAACGGTGACTCTTAATGCAGTGCCCCAGGCATTCTGAAAAGACTAATACAAGGACTCCCCTTTTGTGAGATCTCTGTGGCAGAGTGAGTGGGAAAATATCCTCGCAAAATTTCAATTTTCACTTGCTCAAATGACAGACAGCAGAGACCAAAAGATCTCGAGGTGTATGTAAAACAGTCAAGCACTAGGTATCACATACTGATGAGCAGCTAACACACAGCAGCTGAGGACACTTTTAACGCAGTTGATCAACAAAGGGAAGATTTCAATCCTTGAGACTGTTCTCATTATGTCTTTTTTTTTTTTATTCAAATCTGAGAGAAGAGAGGTATTAACAGGGAGAGTGGGTGTTCCTGGAGCTACATCAGGACGGAGAATACCACAGATGCTCTGCAGATGAAGAACAGAGATAGATGGCACAGTCCTCCTTTCTCCTCACCACAGACACCGCCCACACAAACAAGCAGGCACCTTCTGGGCTCTGCCTCCTGCCTACGAGGAGTCACAGGGCAGCCCAAGTACCTATCTTCTAGAAGCAGCACATAGCTTTGCACCCCTGCTGGAAGCTCTGAACATCCACATTTCCTCATCTCCTGCTGTCCCACACAACGCTGTAAGATTTGTGTTGTACAGTTGCTGATTCTGTAGAATGATCTGCTCATTCGTGACTTGCTGAGAAACACTCCATACAAGAGCTTGCCAGCTACAAAGGCAAGGATACAAAAAGGCAAAACTCATACAGACAACGCCAAATAAAAATAGGAAAAAAAAATGCAGAAAGTAAGAAGAGAGTGGGTATTAAATAGGAACGAGCAGCAGCCAACATGCGCTGCACAAGAGAAAGTACAGAAAACAGTCTGTCAGACACTGATTTATTGTGCCACTTATCCATAGCTAGTCTTAAAAGGTTAGTTTTTACTTCCCCTTAGGTACAGTATGTTAAGTCTAATTACCGAACTCTTCTATTCAGGTGAAGTCCATGACACATAGTCTGGATTGGCTTTATATTCCCACCACACTAATTCACAGTCTACACGCAAAAATCCTGCGCCATCGTCAATTTCTATCTTCTCCACTGTTTGCTGCTGTTACACCGGTTGGAGGATGAGCTGATTTAACATTTCACACTAAGAATGCAGAACAAAATAATTTTTAGTGACCAGAAGCAGGGGCTTTTTTGGCAGTTCCTGTTTGCCTAAGTAAAAGATGTCAGAATAAATAAAAAAATAAAAAAATAAAATTTCCCTGCTAGAGAGTTGCTAACACATTGGTAAGCAGCAGTGTAACAAATCCCTCTGAAACAGATTGTTGAGAACAGTTGTTCATGCACTTTTAACACAGGCCAAGGCCACGTTCATTTGTGACACCAACAGAAGCATACCTAACTTTACCAAGCTAAGACTGGCTCCCTGCAGTCATGTCAAGACAGATTAATTCCATAGTGACGCTCCACAAAACCTATCACAAGCCAGGAACTGTAACAGCAGTATTTTCTTCACAAGCTCCAAAACTATGTGAAATCCAGATAATATCTGTACGCCCACTTCTGAATAGTACACTAGTGTAAATCTTGGGAATATTCAGATTCTATCAGAAACATCCCAGTCTGAGCCCAATTTTACTCACAGCGTGCTCCCACGCAGAAATGAAGCATAAAAACACACCTGGCTTACTGAAACAGCCCACCACAGACATCATAAAACCAAAAAAAATGAACTCTTCACTTCTAAGGAGATTTCAAACTCCTTGCTACTGTGAGGAGTTCAGCACTACGGCAAGTCATTTTGTCTTTACATATCTGTGTACAACTGCAGCTAAAATCAAAAGGTCCCAGAGAACGTTTTGAAGTTTTTTCAACCTCTTCCAATTCATCTAGCACAACATACACATTATGTAAACAGGGCTTAAAATATTTCTTCTGGTTATCGAATGTCTTCCTCAACAAAGGAAAACTGGAAACAGGCTGACCCTCAGCCTTTTGAAAAAGGTGGAAAAATTTCCACTGACAAAGACTGTACATCTACCTAGATCACTGAACATACAAGGGAAAAAAAGGTCAAGAGCTCTCATGCACACAACAGAGAAATGAGAAACAACAACAGAAATTACAGAAGGGATTTTTTAGTAGTTCTCTTGGTTGTCACAATGCCGAGTGCTGCACTTAACTAAAGCAAGCATAAAAACACTATTTGAGAGAATGGGGACAGGCTCTTTTTGGTGCTGCCCAGCAACAAGACAAGGGTCAATGAGCATGAATTGGAGCACAGGAAGTTCCATACAAACACGCGGAAAAGTTACTTTACTGTGAACCTGACATCACTGGCACAGGTTGCCCAGAGAGGTTGTGCTGTCTCCTCCTTTTGAGATATTCAAGATACACCTGGACACTTTTCTGTGTAACCTGCTGTAGGGAACCTGCTTTAGCAGGTTGGACTTGATCATTTCCAGTGGTGCCTTCCAAACCCTATGATTCTGTGATTCTGTGACTCCAGTGTTTCACATTTACAACATCCTCATAAGAAAAGATCAATGATATTGCATATCTAGGAGGACATTACTTCTGTAAATTTCACCCCAATGTCAGTTAACTTGTGAAAATATTAACAGCACCCTCACCTCCCTTAAAAGGGATTCTAAAAACCTTTTTCTTGACTTTCAAGCAAAGTTACTCGACCTACAGGAGTTCAGCAGATCTTCACCAGACTGCACTCCTCTTCCAAGAAACAGCTCGGATCTTTAAATTACATATATACACACACACGTGTACTATATGCACACACATGAATGCACGTGCATATATTTATTTGTGCTGTACTGTTTATCCATCAATCCATTATCTGCTCTTAACACCTCCGCCACAGGACTACTATTATCAATAACTAGCACTGGACTTGGAGGATACTAATTCTTCTGTGTGTAAAGTGAAGGAAAAAAAAATAACTAATATAACTAAATTGACAACATTAAACCTAACCTTGACTACAAAAAGCCAGCACGTTACTGTTATTACAGTGTGAACTGTAAGATACACAATTTTAAACTGCTCAGCTCCCAAACTTGTCAGATCAAAGGAAGCAATATTAAAGAAACAGGGACACACAATTCAGTAGCTTCATGCACGACTGTAAAATATATGTTCTGTGTGAGAGCTCAGATCTTTCACAAACTGAAGAACTATGTATTTTAGATTTTGTTCCTCAACTACAACACAGCCAAGTATACAGATTCAGTATATTACCACATAACACAATTATCAACCATGCCAAAAAAACACACTGGTGTAGTTTTTCTATTTTGGCATTATACCAAATTCACAGTGGAAAATAAAGTTTTGGAGAAAGAAAGTAAAACAACTTTGTAAACAGACAATCAAATAGAAATACAGTCAAAACGGTCACATAGTGGGTTTGGCTTGATGACTAGTTGACTTCTTTAGATTATGCTTCTTTTGTTGTTGCATCACCGCATTTCCCTTCAAGAAAAGGAAAGAAAAGCCTATGAAAGGTGTTTCTACAGCATCTTACTTCTATTCAATTTCAGGGTGTTACTTCCAGTAAAACCAAGCCAGTTAAAAAACTCTACAGGTAGTCTGCACAGATTTCATTCAGATGCTCGAAAATTCTGAAATCTAATTTTTACAATCAGTACTTATACTGTTTCAGAATTTCTGTTACACACCTTAAAATACCATAGTCTAATATAATCTTAAACCCACCCAAATTCATATTCATACCGGACAGCTGATCATTTTTTCACCACTCATTAATCTGTTGAACTGCAAAGTGATTTGTTGTTGTTGTTGCTGGCAACAGCATTCTGCAACACGATACTGGATTAGAAGAAAAAGTTGACATGGTAGAAAGAAGAAAACATACTTTGTTCCACATTTGAATTAATAGCAGGCAAAATGGTATTACATGTTTTAAGATGAATCTTCTAGAATGATAAGTCTATTGGATAGGCTGCCAAGAACAATTCCCATGTACTAATACCTACCTTAGTACTAGTACAATGCATTGGAATAACTTTATTTTTCTGAACTCTTACAATGGCAACTCAATTCCTACTGTAATCTAAGTATGACTACATTAGTTGTATCACCAGCAAAGCATCTCGTCACAAGCATTTGTACTACGGACCCCCACAACACAGTCATTTTGAAGAGCATGAAGGAAGAAAAGTAGATTCAACAGCATTTATTAAAGAATTTCTAATGCAGAGTAGAAAAAAGTAACAAAATCACATCAGTTCACAAGTTGAACGAAGTATGACCAGAAAAAGTTACTGTATAATATTGTATTGTAATATTTATATCTTGTAATATTTGATCTTGAAGGTCCTTTCCAACCTAATGAATCTATGAATCTATGTATTCTGTAATTATTCACTGAATTTACTATTAATAATCACTGTTAAGTGAAGCAGCATGACAAAAAAAAAAAATAAAAAATCAGCAACATGAATGATAAACTCATCCTTTCTAAGTAAACCAGAGCAACTAACATCTTCAGGCAATAGGGCTCTTTTGTTTATTTAACTAACATTTTTGCAAAGATTCCAGTCACAAAATATTTGCACTGTTGTGCTTACAAACCAAAGCGTTTTAAAAGTTGTTTAGACCTAAATCTACTTAAAAACACACATAGTTCAGTGTGAAATCATAATGGCCATCCTTAAAACTGTAGGGCTTCAGATAGTATCACTCAGACCTTTCACCATGGGGACAGAGGGTATATTTAAAGGAAACCGGTACAAGTTCTAGCTTTTTCAGCATCCCAAACAGTTTGAAGTGGAAACTTTCAGCAAGTTCCCTTCTAGGGACTCCCCATCTTGGTGGACCCCAGCAAGCTGCTCCTCAAGACATCCAGCTCCCACACATTCCTTCTCACAGATCCTTCTGAGGGTGGGGAGAGGGAGCGGCTTGGATAAGCCCTGTTCCAGCCACAGGCAGGTGGCACACAGCTCCCAGTGAATCACAGCCAACTGGAGTACATTAAAGCAGTCCTCAGGCTACCCTAGATAGGGCTGGGCCAAGTCTGAAGTGGGGAAACATGCAGCTATAATTAGGACAGAGATCAAAAACACATTCACTCTTAATCAAAAACATTTTCCCCTCTTAATTCAGTCAAGTATTAATAGTTTTTAAAGAGTCTTTGGTGTATACCTCCTCTCCATCTATCCAGCTACAGATACAAATACTGGCAAGCTTAGGCAAGATGAGGCACGAATAGAAGGGAATATCATATCTACCATGTCATTTGTATTTCTACTGCACTCAGAATTTTTGAATCCTAACAGGAGACAGATCAGAAGAGCACAATTGCAATGCCAGCTCTAAAATGTAAATACGCTTTCCCCAGGGTACTCATCAGGCAGGCAACACAAAAGAGGCTGTCCCTTAATACAAGCATCTCAGTAAGCCACGTTGAGAAAGCTAGAGATGAGGCTGATTTGCCCATTTTTCACTATGCTTCTATTCTGAGAGTTCATCCTCTTTTTGAGTCAACCCCTCATCTCTGTGTTCTTTGAGGTTAAATAAAACCTCAGATTTCTGCTTGAAAGCACGCAGTCTTTAATATCCTCTTAGAACTTCTAATAAAGAACTGTATAGCAGTAGGACTCTTACACACAATAAGATCAATTTTCATTAAAATACGAAATAGTTTTTTCATACCACAGAACTTACTTGCTTTCAAACCACTTGCCTTGTCTGCCTTTCTATCATTATCCTTATTGACATCTAATAGCCCTTAACTTCTCAAACATAACAGACAAAATAATGGGGAAAAAAAAAAAAAAGACCCACACAGAAAAAGGAAAAAGACCCACACAGAAAAAGGAAATACAGTTTCCTTTTCTGCAGTGCAAGGACAGGAATACAGACACACTCAAGGGGACCAGACTGACAGAAGGAAGAACCACGCAGCTCTCAGTCACCAGCCATCTCAACACTTCGACCAGCCAATCAACCTTCATACTTTTTAAGTCTCCCCATAATCTGACTCAGGATGCTATTTCACATCACATATTTCAGACTTCTTCTGGATCCCAGCCCTATTCACTCTAAAGCTGCCTTGGAATGCAGGATGGAACGCAGGATGTTTGCAAATAGCTGCAGGGAGTTCCAACATAAGGCACAATGACAACTCTACACGTTTGAAAAGAGTGTTGTGGTTTGGAGGGAGAAGTTGCCAAAGCTTTTGTAGAGTCACCACATTAAGTCTTCTCTGCCTGGGGACTCTCAGAAAAACAGGGCAGAACAATAACTCACAGAGGCAGCAGCTTAACAACACTGCTACTCTACCTCTCAAGTAAGAGTATCCATATGGGGTTAGCATATGCACACTTTGCATTACGTTAATATGACTATGGCAGTAAAGAAGATCTAAACACAACTTAATTCTCCACATAAGCACACCCTCCTTCATCTTGGGTGTCAGGCAACTGTCAAGAGCGCCTGCCCCAACCCAGGATCAAACATGTCCAGCACTTCCTTGCTTCAGGTCTCCCAACATACTGTAACATAGCATGTTCAAAAAGGTTAAGGATAAAATGTACTCCATGCACAGGCTTACTGGAGTTAGGAAAAAATGAAAGCAGCTCAGTTGAACACAAAAGTGACCCTGGCTAGATGTTAGGGAATGCTTTAGAACTGGAAAAATAACAAAGCACTGCAGCTGGAGGAGGCTGCAGAACCTCTTTAGCAGAGATTTTCAAGACCAGGTAAGGCGAGAACAAATACTGTAAAGAACAAACCACATAGAAGAAGACACTGTCAGAGACGACGCAGTTTATAACAATTTGATTACACAACCTTCTCATCCAACTCCCTTCTACTCCTATTGCTCAACAGAAGCAACCCTAGTCACTAATCTTGAAATCATGACACTTTTATTTTCAAGCTTCCTCATATAAATATGCAAGCTTACTGGTTTTAAGAATCGGCAGGGTTTGTGCTATTAAGTGCCTTGCTGTAACCATGACAACATAAAGTTTTAATTATTTTAAATGACTGGGAAAGGCATTCCGAGACTTTGTACTGAAGAAAACACCAAACAAATGGAAATTCACTATAAGAATCCGACAGCAACACTGCAGATTTGAAGGTTTCCAAACAACTCAGACACCTTTAAAAAGACACCCATGTGAGCTGAACTACATCTATTACAAGCCGCACAAGCAAATGAAAGGTAATGCAACTAAATACTCTTACTTATAAAACATTTGTAATTCCTGAATGTTGATAGCTACCGCAGCTGATACCCGTGATCTTGATCACAGGGGCAGGCCTTTAGGTATACACTTCAAAGAATGAGAGGAACTCAGAAGTACTACACATCAGAGGTTTAGATAACATACTCTCGCTGAAACGACTTGATTTCAGAGAGTAACACTCTCACCTGAACCACACAATTTTCAACTGCATGTCACTACATAAATGACTCTGCAGTAGTCGAGCCTTTCTTTTGAAATGCAGTTTTAATACGTTCGTATGTGAAGAATTACAGTATTGCTTAGAGGCAAGCATTTCTTTGTGACAGGAACAGCTGTTCCTTAAAACTGTTAAATCCACATTTAATTATGTGAAATTGGCTTTTGTGCTTTTTTTTTTTTTTTGGTCAGTGGTAATGTTGTTTTGGCTTGCTTTGGGGGGTTCTTTTTTTTTGGGGGGGTGGAGGGAGGGAGGGGAGGAGGGGAAGAGGAAGGGTGTGTGTGAGGGCTTGCTTTTTACAATGCTAACTCAACAGCACAAAACCTTGTACCTCCTGTTTCTAGCACTTAATTTAAAAACGTGTATTTATAATGCTGACACTGCTTTCCAGTGCTCATGGGTTTAGTACTCATAAACCAGGCATGGCAGTGAAATCTTCATGTGATACCATATTGACAGTTACTTTTTAACTGGTAATTCAGGTCTTAAGGTAAATTTCCAGAATTATCTCAGTGCCAAACACAATCTTTAGAAATACAAGCTTTGGAAAGACTTACTATACATGTGTCTAAATGCTTTTGAAAATAAATATCATGCCTGTAACCAGTCCTGCCTATGATTATATAGTACAATTAACATAAACTAAGACAAGACTCCTGCAGTTTCTCCTTTTCATATTATCATTTTTGCTGTTTTGCCTTTTTTTTAATTATTATTTGATTCATTATTGTTCAAATGTTATTTGAGACAATCTGACAAAGGAGAGTATTATTTCTTTCACATGTTCTCTTTCTGAACATGTGTAAGCTGACCAAAACCTAACCACTGACTTAATTTATTTTTGTTTAATCAATCTGGATTCCGTGTTTTGCTTGAGATTACAATGTCCAGTTGAATCAAGAGCACCAAAGATAAAAAACATTTTTTCAAAATAAAAAATGTCTCCATAGATCCAGATTTCTATCTAAATTAATTAAATTGGAAAAAAAAGTCACCTGTTCCAAACATGCTCAAGCAAGCCAGTTACTGCACCAAAATGTTTTTCTGCTATAATCCTTACTTGATAGGATATACACAAGAGACATACAAGTCTTTCCCTAGACAGAGATGTTTCAAAGTGCTTTGAGCTTTTTTGGGGTATTCCTTGCCATGTGAATAGCCTATACAATCATAAGCATTCTCATAATGTTTAACCAAACAGAGGTTTGGTTAATCATTACCAGAGGTTGTAGCTCTGACTATAACAGCATTTCCAATTAGTCAGAAAGACAATTTCTGCACACAGGCCAAACTGTTTGAGATTTTAGGGTGTAATGGTTGCATGATTGTTCCAAGGGTTTGACAGGCTGTGGGTTTTATGTTTTGGTAAGGTCAGTATGTGCTGTGGAATCATCTACTAGGCCTCTGGCAGATGAGCTACCTTAGCAGCTTCGTGCAGGAGATGCTTAAAATCTTCAGACTTGCCTGAAGACCTTCTTCAGGCTGCTCCTGGAGTCACAGGGGACCTCCCTGCCAGCTCACTCCAGGGAAAGTCTGTCAAGCTGGTAACGCTAACCTATTATCTTTCCCGCTTAAGGAAAACACAAAATTATTTGCATCAGTACAGATTCTCTTTACAGTTTTTTTTGTTTGTTTTTGTTTTTGTTTTGTTTTGTTTTACCTTCATAAATGTTCTGCAGTAAAAACAGAACATTATTAACTAAAATGACAGTACTCATGCAGCAAGTGGATACAGATCAGCTCTTAACAATCCACCTATCCTACATATTTATTATCTGGAATGAATGTCTAGTGCTCCTTATCCACAAAATGTCAAAAGAACAAACCAAAATTAATCAGACATCCTACAGCATAGAGGTAACATTCCGTGACCTGACAGCACGCCCTCTTTTCTCTTCAGTTTTAATCAGCTCCTCTCCCACACCTGTCAGGTCACTCACTGCGAGTCAGTTCAGCCCTAGACTACAGAATCTTTGGGGCAGGGCCTGCCTTTGTGTCCATGGTTTGCAGAGGACTTTTGTTTCTTATGTCTGCTCAGGTGCTGTCACAACTAAAACAATCACCATTCTACAAAAAAAAAAAAAAAAACAAACCTCAAGTGCTAACTTTGTACAGGAGGAAACAGCTGTAAACTTGAAAAATGGTCTGCATGTACCAGGAATACTGAAGCATACACTAACAGCCAGTGCATTGTTTAGTTAAGTGTTTGGTTCCTTCTTCCACACAGAAAATGGCTAGCCCTTGACAGAATGCAATTCTTCCTTTGTGTACACTTTAAACAATCACTGTTGCAACATCTTTTAAACAGCCTACCTGGTTCCCCGCTCCAGCTTCAGACTTAGAAGACCTAAGAAGAATTGTGCTCTTGCCTGCATCATGACCTTTCTTCCTCTTTGCAAGGCTGCTCTGTACTGAAAGCATCTATCAGGCTGATCCGGTTTCCTGCTCCCCGTAACTCTTCCCAGTAATGGTCTAAACTGACTTCAAATTGCAAGCACATCTGCATGCATGGTGAACCCACAGCAAACACTCTGCTAGCTCCTGTACAGGAGAACATGCTTCCAGTCTGGCATGCTTTTAAGAGAGGAACATCAAGCACATTGTATTGCTTTGTTTTTTGCTTCCTCAGAAATCAGTGTTTAAAATTCAACTGCTCGAGTTCAAGTTTATTTTCTTAATCCATACTCCTTCTGTATGCACAAAATAAAACACAGATCAGTTTCTCACACTGTTGTATGTCATAAGTAGCAACCCACTTCAGTACCTTTCTTTTCAGTAAAGACACTGTGTCTATCTGCTCTGTGTGCTGAAACTTACGTCAAGTGTATTAAGATGAAGAACTAAATCCACTGTTAGCAAAGGCAGAAGAAACTCCACCAAGTTCCACAGAACAACATCAATCAACTGGTGGATTTTACACACACACAAAAAGCATGGAAGTGGGCATGGCACACATTCATAAAACTTCAGAAGACAGCTGAGCGCAGTAATGAACGCTGGCTTGTGCTTTTGCGACTTCTCAAGTGCATGCTTAAACATGCTCCAACAGTACAGCAGACATTTCTAAAAAAGGGTGTTTTGAATCATCAAGAGAAGGCCCTTGGTAGGATTAAATAAAACTGAAGAAAACTCCACTACCCTTTTGATTTAGGAGTTTCTCTAAGTGCACTATTTGCTTATGAAAAGCTCTAGATTCATTATGCTGTAGGGAGGTTTACTTATGCTGCCCTATTGCAAAGGTTCGACCCTGACCTGCGTAATTCACATGAACAGAATATGAATAGAATACGTAAGAGGACAAAAAAAAAAGCCATCTGAAATGAAAGATTAGTTTTTGCTAATTTATAATGAATTCATCTGGTTTAACGTCCCCCAGTCAAGTTTTCCTCTCAGCAAAGTATGTCAAATTAGAAGCATGTTTGCCTGTGGGACTTCTGCCTTCTTCTGGAGCTTCTGCAAGCTACAGGGGAAAAAAAAAATGAGGCTGTTAAAAAAATACAGGCAATTAAAACTGATGCAAAAGAAGACAACAAAAGAATAGAGAACTTGAGATACTTCTCTCCTTTTGGCATTATATAGATTCCTGCTTCTATTCATCTTCCTGTTATGAAAACCCCTCTAGTCTCTATGCAGACATGCACACAGTGTCAAAATAATACTTTTTTCTGACTCACCACACTAACTTTTGTTCACTTGCACTTGTTTAATAAAGCAGAGTTTATAAACCAACATGATTTGCACTGCAGATCATCTTTAAGAAAAGTCCTCAGGAATCAGCTCACAAAAATTGCTCATCTTGCAGAATTCTTTCAGGAAAGTGGGAAAAGAAAAAAAAAAGCAGTTCCAGAATCATGGAATAAATTCAGTGTTGAGCACAATAAGCACAGCTTTCATGCTCTAAACAGCCAGATCAAAGACCAGAATGCCAAAGACCAAGGATGACTAAGAAAAAGTTTAACTTCGCAATAAAAGGTAGAAAGTTTATATGTCTCTTATGTGAATAATAATCCAACATCTTTGAACAAGATCTAACATGTTTTATTTTCAAGAGTCATCATTTATTAATCAAGTCTGCTTGTAGAAAAATTGGGTCCAATTTGGTGCCGCTTGAAGTTAGTGCCAAAGCATGCTGAAACATCTTTTGTCTTCATTGGTATTGAAACCAGATTCTCAATTTATTCTCAAATCAGGGAAAAGCTCTAGTAACTCACTACTGCTTTCACAAGAAAAAGAAATGTTATTACCAAATCACTGCCTGGGGAAGAGTACTGCCTTTTGCCAGAATACTCCACAGACAGACGAATTACTGAAGAAATCAGAAGGCCAAGAGCATTTTCTTTTAAAATATCTTGTCCACATCTATTTGGAGCATGGGGAGAGGGGAAAATACAAACTTTGCTTTTCAAGGAGAAAATGGGTTTGCTGTAGTGATTTTAAGGAGTTTAGAACTGTCAAGTCTTAACACAAAAAAAGACTTTTCATAACAATCCAGAATAAACGCTGCATCTTTGAAGGATATCAGATACTTTTATTTCTCAGTATGATCCCACACATTCAAAGTACACACTGAAAAGTAAACTGAAGCATTCATGCAACACAAACGTTGCACACAAAATGAAAAGGTCCTGCTGAGACATTTTTTACATAGAAAAAAGAATGGGAGGAAGAATGACTGAAGAATCACTTAAAACGGAAGCAAAAGATTTGATCTTTTGAACACTAGTGCTCTATTCTATCCTTGAAAAAATATTTTACAACATGTTTAAGGGAACTCATTCCTTCTCTACCCAAGCAGCTCATGCAAATGAAACCTAAAAAGCTGAGGGCAAGTCAGGACATTCAACCATCTCTTCAAAGGGTTCCATTACAAGGTTTTGCAGCTTTCTCTTCTTTCTCAGAGGAAACATCAATCTGGAAAAAGAGTTTTGCAAGTGAAACCACACCATCAATTTGCACCTCCCCCACATTTAACCCAGGCCTTTGTCTTCTGACCACCAGTACTGAACTAAGGCTACCTTTTTCCAACGATCCACACTAAAGTATCCTAATTTCCTGTAAAGGAAGGTCCATGCAGAGTGGTCAGGATTATTCACTGCATGGTCCCCGATATGAACAGCTTTGTTTCAGTCGTTCCAGGCAGTCCTTCGCATCACCTACCTTCAAAGCACCTGATACATACCACTCACTCCTTACTCACACTGTTAAGATCAGAACAATGATGGCATGAGACTCGGCTCTTTCTTTTACTCTGACATATGAAATGAATAAATCATTATGCAGATGAAAGGTTATCTCTCAGCATCTATCAGAATTCAAATAAAATTGCAAGGAGAAGATCTGGGCTATGTGTAACACAGAAGAAGTATGTCCACTGAGTACCACAGAGACCAGGATGCCCATGGCCCCTTGCACTACATAATACTGTCTTTCCAGATAGTACAGGCACAGCCACAGTAAACTTGAGAATCTAAAGGTTTCTCAACATGTATTAAAACTGAAAGAGCAGCAGTTGTCATATGTGTTTATAATCCTTTTTGAATTCTGAGTAGTTTGCTTCACTGATTTCTTGTAATCACAAATCTTGAACTAAAATGTACTTACCCTTATGGTTCTCAGCATAGCCCCTTATAAAGACAGCTCTGTCAAAAATGAAAAGTTAGACTGAAAATTACAGAGTATGTGGAAAACAAGAACCAGGTCCAGTGATTATTACCTGGCTTAATCCTGCAAGACACTCAACTGCCTTTTGTTCTGCAAAGCACTAAAATGTGTGCTTACACACATTAGTAATCATGCCAAATTTTACCACTAATTACATGGGAAAACCGACATTTTCTGTATTCAAAATACTTTTCATGCAACTCAAAAATAAAAGATCCTCCTTTCCATTACTAAAAGGTGTTCTGTCTTACAAAACAAAATAATTTATCCTTCAGTATACTTAATCCACCTGAGAACACATAAAGATACCAAACTGCAGATACTTATTATCAAACTGTCGCACACAACCACTTACAGATGTTACCCACCTAACTAAAACTCCAGTAACTAGAACTAGATGAACTGAGCATTTTTTCATTTGCATTACAAAGAAGTATCAGTAGCCCTAACAAGTATAAGGAGTAAATGCTGACACACAAAAAAAAAAGCCACAAACTACACAAAACACAACCCACTCTCTCCTCCAAATTAGTAATTATCTATGGCTATAAAATAATGAATTTACTATATATTTTGAATAGGTAAGCAGAAGGAGTAGTTAGTTTTCACAGAATGTAATGGATCCACCTTATTAAACACCATCCCAGTACTTGACTGTTGGGATCATCTGCCACATCTATGCACTTCCCTCACATTGCACCAAGACAGAACAACAACAAAAACACCAGAGGCTAAGAGAAAGAAGAAACTGTTTAAAAGCAATCCTTTCAAAACTCTGAGACTTCTAAGAAACAAACTTCAAAACAGCACCCTCTTCCTCTATGTCAATGATGCATTCTAGTCCCTAAAGACTTCTGTGAAGAATGATCCAAAAAACCCCTATGTGAATATTTTACATTTTACTTGTTATTTTCAGTAACGGTGGCTTATATTGTCAATTCAGAAACATCACACTGAGGTTTCTCATTTCTTGCTTTGGAAACGATCAACTGGAATTGCTTTTCATCAAAGAGTTTCTTCAGTTATAATCACATTTATTTTCCTCTCTCAGATATTCCCAACTCTACTTAACTCCTAATTTTGACCTCCCCATCGTCCCTTCTTTCTGTCAAATAGACAATGCAATTGCACTTGCTGGTGTGATGACAGCTGCCTGTGGTCCACACCCACCATAGAGTGGATCTCCCTGGCCATTTTCCTTACAGATCAGCACCTGCTTCCCCAGGAGTCACTGAGCATGGTCAATTCGTAACTAGTGGCACACGAAGTGTGGCTGCCTTATGGTGACATCTAAACATGACTATTTAAATTTTAGCTTAAAAATAATAATAATAAATAACAACCTGACAGTACTTATGGACACAAACCAAGGAATACAACCTGCCATTAGGGGTTAAAGGGCACACTCCCACTTGGAAGGACAGACAGACTCCCTCCCTTAAGAGTGCAACACAACCAAAACAGTTGAGCTCTCATTCTGCAATGTTTCTGTTGTCTTTCCACTTCGGAGTAACAGCATGTGGCAATCCCAGGCATGCCCCTTTGACCTCAGTGCCTGCAGGGTTCAACCACCACTAAGAGAGAATACAAAAGAAAAAACTGGAACAAAGCATCATCAATACAGAAATTACAATCTTGATTTTAAATAATGAAATTGAATTGATACACAGGAAGCACAAGATCTGAAAGCGATGTCTACAAAATTTTGAAATATTACCTGACTGTAAAAATCTCACTTTTGATGAAAATACAGCAGATAAACCTGTAATTGCACTACAAAAATGCAGTTATCTTGAGGAAAATACTACTTAAAAAATAAGTCAAGAAATAAGAAAGGGGAATAAATCAGTAATCTGTCATCCCTCTACTAATGGCGCAGCATGAATATGTAACTTCTTACTTTTTCCACACATTTTCAATAGCACCTTGATAACATGTGTTATACAGTGTGAAATTAAAAAAAAAAAAAAAAAAAAAAAAAAAAAAGAACCCTACAACTTATTACTTACATTATCTTTCTGAAACAACCCTGAATTATTTAGTCTCTCCAAGAGCTCCTTTGATATCAGGAGTTCCAGCTCCCAGCAATTGTCTGTCCTGAGTGGAAGAGGAAGGGTAGCAGCTCTGCAAGTGAATTCAGTTTTAGAACTAACTAAACTAAAACATATTATCAACAGATGGTATTTAACCACACTAAATAATCTAACACAAGAAATACTGATTCCAATTTACCAAAATCCAAAAGGAAGTTTAACAAAATAAACCACCTCACAAAGTTCACATTTGCTCCGATGGTATTCAGAATTATTGCTCATCAAAACCAGCAAAACAGACTCCTCTGACAAAACTACTGCTCAAATCTCGGGGTAGGAGGTAACTTCATTTAAAAGTTAATGGATTTCCTTCTTGCTGTCATGCTGGTTTCATTAATTTAGTTAAGTGCACCTAGGGAAAAGAGTATCTCAGGGTTCATTTATTTCCTGGTTACTCCCCCGAGTATTTTGCTGGTCTCATCTGTAAAGACCTCAGTAAAATTAGTAATCTATTTCAAACAAGCGACAGTGATTTTGAGAAGTACCTAACAGCAAAGTATGTGAACCCTTTTGTTCCTTTCATTTCTTCTCAACCAGAGCACCTTAACACTGCACAATTCCACGTGCCACCTTGCACACAGTGCGCTATCAGATTTCCTCATCCTTCTGTGTATCCATAACATAAACATACATATTCAGAATCCCCTCAATGTAGAAGTGCTACAGAATATCAGTAATTCACATTTTTCTTAGAACTATTTTTGTAGCCTTTGTTACAAACAATCTTTAGTGATACTGCATCCTTGAAGAAAATGTACTTGAACACACTTGGATTTTTGTTACACTGTTTATTCAGTTTCACTGCTGTCCAGCAAAACATGCACAACTGACAGAATCCTGCAGCTTTTACAAAGAGAAGAAACAGCAAGGTTTCAAACAAGACTTAGAAACAGTTATTCTAAATGCTGTTTTTTCAGTTGAAAAAGATCTCTAAATTCTGTTCTTTAAATACTGTGATAACAAAGGTTCAACTTCTACTAACTATTCTTTTCACAAGAATGCTGAACATTCTCTCACAATACACTGAACGCTGAGAAGAATCTGTACTGGAAGTCTCTTGTAATCCACGTGAACCAGGGCAAAGGAAAGAACATCCAGATGCGATGTGTTTGAGCTTTGATACTGCAGTTTAGTAGCACAGACCAGAATTACTATAGGTCAAAAGCAGCTGCCATCTACCATTAAAAAGATTTTTAGGCTCTCTGCAGTACTGTATCTGCGTAAGAAAGAAAAATTATACAGAAACATGCTTTTTGAAGATGAAGAAACATAAAACAGAAAGAACACGTCCCATATGCACACTGCAGATGACTACCAATTTGATTTTCAAGGCTGACTCTCTACTTGAATCATTATCAAACAATGAGATCTTTCTATTCATGGGGATCTATTTTCTGGTGATACGTGCATTCACTAAGTGAATCAAAATCAGCAGAAATACATGCCAACCATTTTCATACTTACTGGAGTCCCCTAGACCTAAATTACTTTACACCACAAGTCCACCTGCTTTTTTTTTTTTTTTTTTTTTTTTTTTTTTATATGTTCTGTTTGGCAAGCATAAACGCTGGAACATTTTAAACTTCTCAGATTCAGAAAGAAAAAGAAATCTTCAAGGGGGAGTGAAAGAAAGCCAGTTAATCCTTCTGAAAAAAAAAAAAAAAACAAAAAACTAATCACAAGTATGAGTCATAGCTGAATTTTCCAAGGCCATACAGAATTTCCTCAACACCCAATAACAGAAATGGTTCCATAAGGCACACCAATCTCCTTCTTTGGTGACAAATAATTTTTAACAGAACCAAAATATGTGACGTACATAACCCATCCACAGTCAGATATCATCTCCCAGCACTACTGGCATGTCCTGTAACTCCAACAAATAAGAGGTGTCTGATAAAGCTGCCTAATTACTGTTTGATTTGTATGATGACAGGTTAAAATAACAGTCCAGGAAAAGCAAAAATTTTCTTTCAGTTACCAGGTAATTCTTAATAGTAATCAGTTTTTTATTAAAATCTCTCAACTGCTGTCATGAACACCACTGTTAGAGCTCCACCCACGAGCCGGAACAGATCCCTCAGTCTGTACCATATGCCTCCACCAGGTATGCAGTACCAGAACCCAGCAAACAGACTTTCAAATCCCAAACCGTCTGGACTAAGAACTGCCATTGCATTTTTCCACTTGTTCTCCAAAGTGCCTCTCTCTACCAATGGGCTACAGGGAAACCTAAACATTGCTATGTGGCATTTGGTTTCCTCAGAAATCCGCAGAGGAGGGGCAGCGCTGAGAGCCTTCATCTTCCACCAGCCCTGCTCACTGTTTTAATCAAACTCACTTCTTCTGTATCAAGAGTGCGTTAACAGAGACCATAACCCAAAAAATGTTCTTTTGCTACATACAGTTGCTGACAAATACAGCAAGACAAAAATTAAGTGTCATTCAAACTAAGTAAAGCATTTCTCAGATTCCCAGGGCAAGTATCTGCTTCATGCCTTCGTTTCAGATTGACCAAAAGAAGAAAGTTACTGAAGACTCCTGGAAACAGAGCTCAGCCTCTCACCCTTTATAGCAAATATCTCCACCTAATCCGCTGTAATCAAGTACACACACAGACAGAAAACTGATCAAATTGTCTTTTTCATTTCTAGCAGACATGCAAATGCTTAGGGGATAAAGAGGGAATAGTGTGACTTTTAACCACCTAAAAATCTCTGCTTTTGTTGTAAAGAATCATTTTTGAATCTGCACAAAAGCTGTATGCTTCCTGGGTGGCTGTAAAACCAATTAAGCAAAAGAAAGAAGGAAACCTTTGGTTTAGAATAAAATACATTAAAAATTTGTAATTTGTACCTCGTGCCAAAGCTGAAATACTATAAACAAATTCAGTGAGAACATATTTTTACAGGTACTTCTGCCAACAAACAGAACATTCAGCAAAGTTATGTATCTGTTTATGCCATGGTTAAAATATCAAATTTCTGAGGATAAGACACATTCTAAGATCTTTTTTACTACAAAATAATCACATAACTTCAGTAGAAAGCTGCACAATAAAAGCAATTTAAAGTGGCATGAGGCAGGACTCAGTTCTGCCCTCCTTCAGCTGTAGAGAGGAACAGGATCCAGCCGAGGAATAACCCAGAAAGAGGAAAAGTCTTCAGCTAGACAAGCACTGCTCTTCACACGCAGCTGAACAAACACTTGTGCCAGTACAAAGACAAGGGAGAAAGAACACAAAGGTGGAAACCCCTGGCGAGGGCAAAGAGCCGTGTAGCTCCTCTCTGCCACAGCACTAGGGTGTGGTTTCACACTACGCAAACTAAATCTAAAACAAAAAAACTAACAAAAAGACCGCTACAAAAAAATGGAGATTCTCCTTTCCCTAAAGTTCCCTGGGATGTAATCCCAGCACCGACTGCACAGTGTCAGCCAACTATTACTTTTCTGTCAGACCCACAAGCTGTTCCAGCGCACGTCATGCCGGCCCAATGGGAATGGGAATTCAACACTGGGAAGGAGCAGGTGGAAGGGATCAAATCTTCAGCATCACACACCGGCTAGGTCGCAGCAAGAATGGCAGGAAACCACACCCTGATCTGAAATGAGACCCATTCTCAGCACTTCCAGCCTCAGATTCTTAAAGAGGAGTTGCGTCCTTTTCAGACCCTCTACTTCACAAGGGATGTTTTTGGTAAATGCTGCACATAACCACCACCTTTCAAGTCCTGGATTTGTAAAGCTAACTTACAGATTATTCCTGAAATATACTTCCGTGACTGCACAGGCAAGTTGTTCAGCTATGTCTGAGCTCACACTTGAGAGACTTCAGGTAGGTACTGAATTCCAGTATCACTGCAATTTGCTCACTCCTCCGCACGAAGCTTGGATTTTTCAGCTATCTGCAGGTTGTCAGTTCTGCAAAGCTTCAAAATGCTTAATACACACAGAGATGGCAGTGACAAAGATTACGGTCATCGTGATACTGTTATCAACAAGCTGTCTGTCTCTCCCTTCTTTCCCCTGCTTGCTCCAGTAAACTTGGGTCCTTGGAGCTGACACATAAGGGCTATCCCAGGAAAAAAAAAAAAAAAAAAAAACAACTGTATTCTTCGAGAGTATTAGCTGTTTTCTAGAGTCAAGTCAAAAAACCGATTTTTCTGTTGTTGCCTAGTTTTCCTGATTCGAGCACCTTAGCACCTACACGCTGACAAACCCAAGCCCTCGTGCGGAGCTCCAAGCGTCCGAGACGCACCATTCCGCCCTCTGACCCAAACCCGACCGAGTCAGAGGCCTCCAGCAAAGCCCCGTCTACCCCTCGCTCCGCCGGGGCCGCGCTGCGGACCCCTGAAGGCACCGCCACTCGCGTGGAGCACCCGGAGCGCTCCGCGCCGCGCGGCACCTGCCGAGCGAAATCCTGCAGCTCTCCGAGCACGCGTCCACCCGGGCCTCCCGCCCCTGACCGCGCCGCAGCCAAGGCCGCCCCATCACCGCTCCGGATGCTCGGACGCGCCCGCGCTCACCTTGATGCCCTGCTGCTGCGTGGTGAGGGTCAGCTTGGACTCGTCCAGGAACAAAACTTCGCAGTAGAATTCCTCCGGGACGGCGCAGAAGCAGCCCATGCCTGCCGGGGAGCCGAGCCGCAGCCGGCCAGGGCCGCGCCCGGCTCCGCGTCGGCCGCAGGCCGGGGCCGCTAGAGTTCGGCGCCCGGCCCCGCGGGACCGCCGTCCGCCGCGGCCATCCCGCGCGGGAGCGCCTGGACCGGGCTGCGGGCGGCTCCCCGCGGAGAGGCGGAGGATCGAGGCGGGCACGGCCCTCGCCCGCGGCTCGCTGTCACGGCGCTCCGCCGCCGCCGCCCCGGGGAGGCGCCGAGCCGCCCACCCGCCCGTCCGGCCCCCGCCCCGTGCGCGCGCCTTCCCTCGCCGCCTCTTTGTGCGGCGCCGAACGCTGCCCTAGCGGAGCCGCGGCCGCCCGGGCCCGGCACCTGTCCGCCGAGCGCTGCCCCGCAGCGGCCGACCCGGCCCCGCGCCCTGAGCCGCCCCGCCCGGCCGCGCCCCGCGCCAAGGCAGCAGTGACCCCTGCTGGGCCCCGGCCGGCCACGGCTCCTCCTGGGCGTCGGGCCGCGGCTTGGTGGATATCCTCCGCGCGCGGTGGAGGGAGCGGCAGGGAGAGGATGGCTTTGAAGCGTCGGCCGCCAAGCGCCCTGTGTCAACTGTGAACGCGCTGCAAGTGCATTTAAAAACCATCGGTCCTGTAAAAAAAAAAAAAATAGGATGTAAAAGAAGTTTCAAGTGCCTTTGCCGCTCCTGCATATAATTTCGGGAGCGCTCGGTTGTCCACCTGTGTGTTATTGCTACCAATGCTTTTTCACTCTCGATCAGAAGTTAAACCCCGCTCCCGCAGGTGCGTTGCATTTACCTTACTTTGCATGCGTGAGTTGTCCTGCCGGAGATCAGATGCGTTTTGCATGTGAACATCTAAGAGTACATGTGAAGTGTTTCTCTTACAGTTGGCTTGCTCACTTTGTGCAAGAGGAGGGCATAAGGAGATTTTCCCTCTGGCAGAGCTTCATAGCCGTGTAGGTGTGTGATACAGAGAGCAACACTTCGGCATTTAAATGCTGCCCTAAATAGAAGCCAGCTTTCCCTTTCCCTTTTTCAGTGCAGGCTGTGTGCAAACCTGAACAGCAGGACCTCTTTATCCATCCTGTAGATGGATAAACCAACCCATCAGTGTTTTCCATGGGCAGCGTGACCACCAGGGCAAAAGGCAAATTTGTTAGATAGTATTGCAAAAAGAAAGCATTGCAAAAGCTTAAAAATTCAAGATTCAGATAAATTTATTCCTGCCACATTTTTCAAACAGTACTCGAATCCTTCTGACAACAGACAGTTTCCTAGGGAGCAGATGGTTCCTTTTTCCCCCTATTTAGGCTATTTAGATCTTTATGTCATGCACGTCATGACATAAATTACTCCCTCAGTCAGCTGAAGTCATTATACATGTATAAATCACTGATGATCAAGTGAGGGGGAGGGCTCGGTGAACCTGGAATCTGTTTTAAAGCCTTTAACTGTAATTTAAAAGTGGATCATATTGCTCAGTCACAGTCCTGCACCTGAGCAGTCTGAACCAAGGTTATAGGCAGTCCAAGTGAACGATCCGGTGTCCTCTGTTTTGAAGATTCTTTTCAAGTTACTACACATCAGATGATTACTCCACTGGGACTACATCAAATACACGCTCACATTCAGCTGTTGACAGTGTAATGTAAAATCACCTCCTACACAGCTACTGCCCCTGAGCATCGCTGGCAGCTGGTTTGCCAGTGCTACCAGAACCTGCCATCTCGGGTAAGCACCTTGGAGGGAGTCCTGGACTACAGAGGTGAGAAAATCTGTAGGACAACAGAAGAAGAGAGGAATCTCTGCAAGGAACCAGTGTGACTCGAGACAATCAAGAAAGCAAAACAACTGATTTACAAGGGCAAAAATGCAGTTTTCTCAGAGCTTTATACTACGTTAACACCAGCCCTGTCTATGTATTTCAAGTATCAGGCCAGCTCGTGGCTTGTGAGAAACACAAAACAATCATCTGTTTTCCAAATCCATTAGGAATTTGAGCTAGTTTTTCTTCTCTCAACAAGAAAAAACACAGGTCAAGCACTCCAAAGGAAAACTTGCTGACAGAAAGCCTCATCGCACAAACACTTATAGATGTGTTTAACTCAGGCATGTGAGTACAGGGCCAGGTCATAAAAGCATTTTTTGTCAGTCTTCTGAATGAGGTATCCAGTGCAATTCATTGCAGTATGCCTTCATAATCACGATTAGTTTTGCTGTAATCAAGTATTTTTAATGTGGTCGTATGAACAAGACATTGAGAGCCACAATGACTTCTGTGTATGAGGTGACCTACATCCATATTCTAGCATATCAGCAGTAACACTAACTGCCTGAAGGAGAGTTCAGCAAGTCTGTTTTCTCACTAATGAGCGTGTAGCAAGAGGCATGCTGAGCTTTTTTCAGCAATAGACACTGTCATTCTTATTTGCCAGTCTGTAGAAAGTAATTCCTGTATCTCATCCATGTGACATGTGGGGGACTGGTAGAAAGTCAGCACCAGCTACCAAGTACGTGCTTCTTCCTCATGTGAAGACCAAGCCTCCTGGATTCAGCTCCCTGCCTGCACGCAGAAAAGAGCAAAGCACTGAGCTCTAATGAAGCAAGTGCAAAAGGAAAACAGGAAACAACAGCATATGCTCTAAATATACAACCCCACGTTTCTTCCTTTAAAGAAAAAGTCCCTAACAGGAGTACTGTTCAACAGACATTTTCCTGTAGGGTCTAGATTTGTCTCAGAAACAGTGAGTGTTCCTTTTTCAGCTGCATTGCACCGCTCTGGCTCTACATGTGCCTACCTGCCTGCTCATCATTGCCTCATAACTGTCCCAACCATTTTCAGTCCTTCAAAAGAGGTTCTCCAGATGTTTGACATGCTTCTGAAGGCTGTATGATTTTCTGGCCCTTCCATCCAAGTGTTCATAAATGCACATTTCTCATGCCAAGCTATGCATTACTGCACATCACAAGTATGCACCCACTGGACAGTATCAGCCCATAGTGAACTGGGATTTGACATTATTTTCTATTTAATACACTTACAGAGCCCTTAGAGTAAGATATATCACTTATGGTAAGTAAATATGATAGATGCCAAAGTAAGAATAATATGTAGATCTATAAAGCAGTTATAATCAGGAGGGAAAATAATAGTAATAGTAACAATAGTAATCATAATAATAATAATAACAACAACAACAACTTTAATGTCCCAAATTACTCTTGAATAGCTGATTATATTTGTAGGACTTCTATAGCAATGAGCACCTTGGAGAGATCTGAACTGACATACAACCAAGTAAAAATCCATTTTTTTCTCTTTCACTGTTTGCTTAGCAAAACCCCAGGATATTGCAGCACTGCAAACACATACTGAAATTTCAGATTTTTGAACAAAAAGAACTGATTGTTAAATGTGATTTCTCCAGTGAAAAATATGAAGTTTTTAGTATATTTATTTTAAGCTATAGAGTTAAAATTAGAAACAGCAGAATCTGTATGTTTCCATCATAGCAATAAAAATTCCTGTCTTTAGGAGAAAAAAAGGAATTTGCTAATGTTTATTCAACCTAATTTTGCTGTGATATGATTTTACAGAGACTCTGTTAAGACTTTGACAAGTTACCCCTATGCAAAGAAGAACCAGATGATCCTGTTTTGTTTTGCTTATGCTGTACTTCCTTGGCAAAACTTGAATGTATTTTAACAGTAACAATAGTGGAGAGGCAAAACGTAGTCATCTAACTTACCAAAAGAAAAAAAAAAAAAAGTTCTCTCCCAGACTGGAATTAATGTTGTTATGCTTTAGATCGTTATGTTGTGGCATCAGTCACCAGAAAAGTAGAAGCTACAAAGATTTATGTATGCTTAGAAGATGGAGAAAATAGGTTTTTCAAACTATACTATGTAAGGGATAAACTGTCACCTTTCTTAGTCAAACAGGACTGAGCAGTTCCATGCAGAAGAACAGAAAATATTACTGACTCCAAACTGTGGAGTCTGTCCCACCACAATAGAGGAGCTCCAGAATTGTATCTGTGGTAAATCAATGAGGAATGATGTGCCAGAACCTTAATGCTAGGGGAGCTAGAGGTATGTGTACCAAAGTAGTAGAAGAGCTTCAATATTCATCTAAAAGTCTTCTAAGTGTTATTCTGAAGTATCTTTCATCCAGACTAGACTGAACCTCTACATATGCTGGAAATAAAGTTGGGCACTCAATAAACCTAAGCAATTACTTAGGCAAGCCAAAGAGACTGGGCAGATTCCTGCAACCAGAACTAACCTTGTTCAGGGAGGCAACAAGTACGGAGACAGTTAAACTAATGCAGATGTAGCAATTGTCTGGAGAATGTCCCCTGCAGTGAGCTATGGTGATGGGATGCTGTACGAATCAGAAGGTACCTTTTGTTCAGTGACTACACATATTTATGGTGATTTTGTAAGCAACAGGTTATCAGCTGCTCCCTTCAACAGATCAAGGGAACAATTCATCTTGTGGACTCAGACATTTGGTAAGTGAAAATACATTCTGGAGCATGCCACATAGCGTGCTGTGACTTCAGGCTTCCTTTCTCCATTCAAAGAGTTGAGCCACTGAGCTATCAAATTGTTTTCCCATTCACCACCTTCCCTTGCACATGGCATCATTTCTTGCTGCAGAGCCCAAGAATTCAGAGACTTCTGGAAATAACAAGTCAAGCTGAACAACAGGAAGATCTGGAAAGTTTACCTCTTTTCTGGGAGTTTATTTGTAAGGGTGGTTACACCTGACTGACATGTTTGTGTGTACTCCATTTGGTAGCCTTTGATTCTTTCTTTATGGCATAAAAAAATGTAAATGAGAACTGTCTGGAACAGGAAGTCCCTTAATAAATCAAGGAAATTAAATAACTTATCCTGCCTTCAAAAACATTTTCTTAGCCCTGCAGTTATTTAGGAAACTGGATAACACCAAAAAAAAAAAAAAAAAAAGAAAAGAAAGAAATTCACATTTTTCAAGTTGTTGTAGTGCAACATTTCATATTGTCATGGTGTAAATTTCACCACACTTCAAAATTATGGCAATGCTTACTCTTCCCCAGTCTGACAGTCTGATTTCTTGCCATTCCACTTTTGCTCTCAAGTCACTTGGTCACACCAGCCTTCATGAGTCTGAAGAGAAACTATTTACATCATAGGAGAGTAGAAAAGAAAATACAAATAAAGGGTAAGAGAAAGTGAGGAGGAATAAGAAACATCTGTTTGTTGCTGGGATTACAAAAACTGCAAAGCAAGCATATGGGAGAAAGGTTTAAGCAAGGAAAACAAAATAAGCATTGAAATGTGCATCAGAGAAGAGAAAAAAAAATGAAGAAAAGTGGAGGGAAAAAATCATGTGAACTGAAAAACACGAAGGGGATAAGAGTCTGCTAAAATGACTTTAAACAGGAGATGTTTTTGAAGGAGGTCTGGTAATCAGAGATAGAAAGACAGGATCAGGCTAGGTCATGTAAATGTAAACAGCTCTAATGGAATTGAAGTGCAAATACTCCTGGCACAGCAACTGTCCTAAAATGAAGCATCTTGCCTTGGAGGCAATTGGAGTGTGGTCTAGCACCTTGAGTGTTCCTCTCCATTATCTGCTTCCACAGCTCTCCTGTGCTCCTCACAGCCCCAAACTACTTTTCTCTCACAGCATTTTACTTCATAGAGTTTTTAAACATAGGCTTCCGGTATTTCAGCCACCAGATCTAAAAGCTTGCCTCATTGTAACTCTTCCTAACCAAATGGGATAAACAGCCTCCCATGTACTAGTTGGTCATACAGAGGGTTTTTTTTTTTTTTTTTTTGCAATTGCAAGGCTTTGTTTTCTCAGCTAAATGTACAAAATGAAGCAGTTGTTGATAAAACATGTCTCTACTCCCTGAAAGCAAAGATCAAATTCATGACAATCTAGGAGAAAAAGGCATCCTACGCTGGACACTGATAGGAGATCCTGAATGTCTCACTGTTAATGTATTCACCCCCATGTATAGCACACTATATATACCATATACAAATTAGTTACAGTATGGACATTTTTATGTTTTCTAGGACATGAGTACAATTGTTTCTCCGCTAACATAACGTGTAAAATATATTGTTATTCCAATATATGAATATTTTCAAACTTATCATATCACAGAATAGCACAGATTGCCAAGAACTGATACAGAAATCCTCTAAAGTTGTAAGAGGATTTGGCACAGCACTGACAAAGAGGATTCATGAGATTAAATCATTCCTTCCCTACTAATACTTTAACAGAAAAGCTTATTCTTTACCACCTGAAATTTTCTTTATTTTTAATATCAAGTTCACTCATAACATTTCCAGTGCTGCTAGTGCAAGATCAGAATGAATTCTTGATTTGCATGCAGATGCATTTTAAATCATTTTATGCTCCTTTTACAGTGTCTATATTCCCAACATCTTACTTCTTTGCCAGAACAACATACCTGAAATACCATTTTGGATTGTTTTTATTTATGCCTTTAATACTGCTAACCCAGCCAATGCTTATAGCCAAGTTCTACATCATTCTTTGCATATTTATTGAGATGTGCTTGCACAGACTCTAACATTACCTAGTTTATCAATTAAAATTTAAGGCTAATTAAGTTGTACATCTTTCTGCTTCTGTCTCTACTATCCAAAAACAATTAATAAACAACTTAAAACTCAGTAAAAGTCTTTTATTTTTACAGTTCTCCTCGTGAAGGTGTTAAGAAACCCAAGAAAGGGATACAAATTGCATACCAGTCATAGGCAGAGCTTCATTTATCTGTAAAAGGCATGAGGAGTGGCAGTGTGCTAGGTTAAACAACTTTTATGCTTTCAGATTATTCAAGACTTTGAAACTGATAGTTCCATCTAGTACTTTCAAGGTTTGAAAGAAAGAATGACATTACTCATTCCTGAGCCTGATGCTTCCAGGCTCAGGAACAAACTAGGGAAGTTGGCTTAGTTTTTGTTCTTTCCTGTGTGATCCTTCTGGACTTGGAGCAACCAAGCTTAGTAGAACACTGAGCAGAAGTTGTACTGAGTGGAGGGTCGTCTGATGCTGTTCAGGGGTTATCAGCCTTCTCTATGAGGCAAGGCCAGGGCTGCCCTATGCCAGACACAGCTGGCTCCAGCTGATTCCAATGGTCTCACTGCAAGATACAAGGGGACAGCAAAGACACTCTGCACTGCCTCAAGCATAAGTGTCTACCTGCACCTGGGCTGGAGTCATCCCAATAACAAATACAGGCTGGGAGGAGAATTGGTTTAGAGCAGCCCTGTGGAGGGCTTCTGCCTGGGGAAGAGAGGACTCTGGAACAACCCTGTAGAGGCCCTCCAGTACCTGGAGGAAGGTGTTCCTGACAGGAAAGCTGGGGAGAGACTTTTTAAAGACATGTAAAACTAGGATTAGGACTAATGGCTATAAACTGGAAGAGGGTAGATTTAGGATAGATAAAGGAAAAAATTCTTCACTGTCGGGGTGGTGAGACACTGGAACAGGTTGCCTAGAGAGGCTATGGATGTTCCCTCCCTGGAAGCATTCAAGGCCAGGCTGGTTGGGTCTTTCAGCAGACTGGTCTAGTGGGAGGTGTCCTTGCCCATGGCAGGGGGGTACAAACAAGATGACCTTAAACATCCCTTCCAACCCAAACCATTTTATCTATCTATGATAGTATGTTTAAGAAAGGGTAAAAAATTGCAGTGCAGCAGTTATGAGAAAATGGGAGAGAAGGCAGCAAGATCAGTGCAGAAAGAGGGCAGGAGGTGCTTCAGGCAAAGAGCAGAAGCTACCTGCAGGTACAGGTGAAGCCCATGGAGAATTAGGCTGTATGTCTCCAGGCTTAGAACAGATCTCCCTGTGTAGCCACGGAGGAGTCCAGAGTGCAGCAGACCCACAGCAGGAACTACAGCCTATGGAGAGGAGCCTATACTGGTGGGAGGTGGAGAATCATACTGCAGCAGGCTGTTTCTGAAGGACTCCATAGAGAGAACTTATGCTGAAGGAGTTGATGAAGGACTCTAGCCCATGGGAAGGACTTGAGCAAGTTTGTGGGACTTGACTCAAGTCTGTGGGAGGGATGGTGCTGCAGGGGAAAGCTGTGAGGAGAAGGGAGCAAGCAGCACTGCAACCCTGATTCCCCACCTCCTCTTTGTGATTCAGTGTGAAGGGAGGGAAAATACTGGAGAATGAAGGAGTGAAAGTGAGACAAGAAGGGGGTAAAGGTGTTTCAGATTTTGTCACTGTTTCTCAACATTTTATTCTATTTTTTAACAGGCAATAAATTAAATAATTTTTTTCCAAGTTGAATCTGTTTTGCCCACAATGCTAAATAGTGAGATATCTTCCTGTGCTTATCTTGACCAATGAGCTTTTCATCTTTTTTTTTTTTTTTTCTACTCAACCCTGTCAAGGAGCAAGGTGTGAAAGACCAGCTGCATGGGGGTCTGACAGGCACTCAAGGTTGACCTAGGATCAAACTGATGATTTCTCATCAAATGCTGAAGTGAAGCCCTAGAATCATGGTATCAAAGGATTACTCAGCTTGAAAGTGGTCTCAGGCAGTGTTTAATTCAAACTCCTTCATAAGGCAGGATCAGCTGTGAGGCCAGACAAGGCTGCCTCAGGGCTTTGTTCAGTCTGGTTTTGAAAACCTCAAAGGGTGGAGACTACGCAGCTTTATACTCCCACACAAGTAAATGACAGCTATCAGGCAAAACACTGTTTGCATCCATACAAATGTAATCAAGAGAGCCACCAAATCAGACACCATGTTATTTTGCCTGAGTGCTTGAACATGCTAGGGTTCTCGTTCCCTTTCCAGAGGCATAGGTACAACTGATGCCTTTTAGACAAGCCCCATATAAGATTAATGATTTAACCATAATCACAAGAAAAAATTATTAACAGTTTCAGCTTTCATTTTACCATCTAAGGAAGCTCGAGCTTCCAGTTCATGGAGGAAACCTGAGCAACTAAGCTGTTGCTGGGTACTGAGAATATTCAAACACCCACAGTTAGCCACAGTCTGCACAGCATTTGTGGTTGTATCCTGTGTATTTCTTCATAGACAGAGACATAGCAGGTAAAAGAATCCCTACAAGTTATTCAGGTATAATTAAATTACTAAGCTTGTTAAAAGTTTGAGTCTAGTTAGTCAGGCTCCCCAGTGTATTGGGAACGACGCTTAGAAAAATTTCTCCCTGCAAGTGGGTTTTTTGTTGGTGGTGGTGGTGGTTTTTTGTTTTGTTTTGTTTTGTTTTCCCATTATTTCTCCAAGCACTACCAGCTTGCTCAGAACAGCTTGCTTTAGAGAGTCATTTTGTATTTGCTCTTTGTCAAGGGCTGAACACACTGGTAGGACCACTACCATTCAGAAGGGAGCTAGCCAAAAGTCATGATCCTCAGGGCCAGCCTAACACCGCAGTCTATCCCAAGAAGATTGGATTTAAATAAATCAGTACTCACTCATCAAATCCAAGTATAATGAGTTCAGGATTAAAATTCATGGCCAGAGAAGCAGATGATACTCTATCTGCAAGATGGTATTTTTGGTTAGCAACATCTAAAGTCATTTTAGGCTCCTGGAGCTTATTTTGTATGAACCTTTGTTTTATACTTCCTGATTTTCATTACTTGGTTTTCCAAAAGGCATTGTGATCTCAAACTGAACATCAGTTAAGACAACAGTTAGTTACTTAACCGAGATTATGATATGACATAGTAGCAGTAATGGAACAGTAAACAAGGATCAATCATTTCTATTCCTACATTTCTTCCTCCTAGGAAACATATTTGGTATAAGATTGTTGTTTGTGGCTAACTATTCCACCCAGGGTGGACTTACTGCTTCAAGTTATCCGCCTGTGCTTTGCTTTGGTTTAACTGAAGATAAAAATTAATTCCAAACAAACATGGTTTCCACATTATTTCTTTAATATATCTCCTTGGGCTATTTATTCAGCAGCAGCCTAGAAGGAGAGTCACAAGATTTGGTTCTTCAAGTGCTATTTGGAAAAGAGACTCAGTTTTCTTCTGTGTCATTAATCAGATGATAGAGAAGACCATAAGAGCAGCAAGATTCCTATTCTTCACTCTCCAACAACTTGTGTGATTAGTTAAAATAGTGATTAACTGATTGATTTGCCATGCACAGTCCTTGAGCTGTGACCCATGTTATCTTCACAGCCTGAGCTTCCCACAGGACTGTTCTCTTCTGTTACTGCTGACTCTAGAACCAGCATCTGCTGAGCACTCATTTGTCTTCAAGTGTTTTTCTCCTTGAATATCTACTATTTCCCATTTAATATTAACTGTGGAAAAAAAGATCAAAATCTGATCCTCTATAGTGGAAGACTCTAATATCTGCTCATAACAATAACAAACATTTAAAAACGAAAGTCATATGTGGAAAACAAAACAACCTTCAGTATTTTAAAGTACTGTGCAAGCATAAAAATAGATTGATCCTCAGAAGGAAGAGTGGATGAGATGAGCAGAGATCACTATGCTTTTTCTGTAGCCTAGTAAATTGAGGTCTAGACAAGCTAACTAATTTCACAAGGGAATTATGCTAAGTCATGGAAGAGTGGGATTGCTTTCCAAATCCATATATCTTTTGTGTAAGCAAATTGCTTATTGTCTATTGACCAACTATTTCTCCTCACCTTCTTCATCAAAAATCTCTGATTAAAATGCCAGTAATCAGGGCAACTCATAATTTTTAGGAGTAGAGCTGTCATGCTGGCATGTCCAGAGGATGAAAATAGGTACCTTAAACTGCTTTTAAAAAGGCAGATGTGAAATATCCTACTGTCAAGACCAGAAATTATAAAAACTAAGTATTTACTTGACAGTGAAGTGTATTAGAAATTCTGGAAGATTTCATGAATACGGTTTCTAACAGCATTTCTGGTATGTCTAACAAAGCCTCCTGACTCTTCACATACTGTTTTTTTTTTCTACTCAGCTGTACCATTTTAATAAAAATAAAAAGCATGCTACCACACTTCACACTACTATAAATAGGGAAAAAAACAAAAAACAAACAAACAAACAAACAAAAAAACTAACCAACCAAAAAAAACTAGGACTAACACACTGTCCTCTTTTACCATGTAAACTGGAATATATTTTCAAATGAATACACAAGTTGATATTTAATACCTAGACTTTTTGGACAGATGGGGAGAGTGGGTTACCTATTAAAGTATGAAATCAAATTCTTTAAGTTTTCCATGCTCATCAAATTTTTTTTCCATGCTTGCTGACAGTCCTCACTGGCAAAACTAGTCAGACAAGCAATAGCTCCAACTACTGGTGCTATTTGTTTTGTGATATTATTTTGAAGTTGATGAATATTGGTCATTGCAGCCAAACCTCTGGATGAAGTCAAGATGATTTATCTCAGCTGAGTTTCTTGCCAAATGCCAGGGAGCCCATCTTTCCCCCAGCTCTCTCAGCTAAAGAGATATTAGCAGGATAAAATTTTCATTTGGAAAGCATTTTTTCCTTTGCTTGTCATGTTAATACCACATTGTGTCACTGAAAATATGGTATTTTCTATTTTCCTGACATTTATTCTGTGTTAATATGTAATCCTAAATTCAATTGCTAGAGCACATTAATGAGCTTCATAGCATTTCACTCTTTCTGTTCTGCTACTACAAAATAAGTCTGTTGCCTTCAGATCTCAATACTAAGGAATAACAATTATTTGGGAAAATAACAGTTTTGCAAAATTAAGACAAATGTCTCAAAAGCACAGAATAGTAGAATTTTTGAAGTTGGCAGGCATCTCTGGAGGCCATGTAATCCAAAACTTCTGATGAGAGAGGTTCACCCAGAACTTGTGTTCCAGCTTGTGCTCACCGCCTCTTATACTTACACCATGAGTATATACTGAGTTAATTTTTGTCATTTAAATTTGAATGGCATATTTGAAATGAGATCGTTTAGTCTGTAGAAGAAGTTGAGGGAAGACCTTACAACTCTACAACCACCTGAAAGGAGGTTGTTGCAAAGTGAGGGGTTGGGCACTGCTTCTGGGTAGCTTAGTAATACGGTGAGAGGTAGTGGACTCAAGTTGTATGAGGAGATATTCTGGTTGGATGTTAGGAATAACTTCTCTGAAGGACTGGTCATGCATTGGCACAGGCTGCCTAGGGAGGCAGTGGAATCACTGTCCCAGGAGTTGTTCAAGAACTGTGTGGATGTGATACTGAGGGTCATGGTTAGTGGGCATGATGATGGCGGTTGGCTGTATGATCTTAGAGGTTTTTCCAGTCTTAATAAAGTACCCTTTTTCAGCAAGTAATAATCACGTAAAATTTTGGCCAGATAGAATCTGTAAGATTTTTCACTCTAATGAAATCTCCTGTTTTTTACTGTATGATTTAGTAGATGGATCACAAACAAAAACGAATGTTTAATTTTAGGAAATAAGCCATGCTAGAAGAACAATTAATGATTTTCATTTTATTTTTTAATCTATGGTTAAAAACTGCCTCTCAAGAAGACAGATATAACTCAGAATTCCCAATCAGTTTTAAGATTTTGTAAAATACTTCATATATGTACACAGTTAACAGCCAGTATAGAGGGAAATCATTTTCCCTGGTTATGTACAGAAGACAGAAGAAAG
Organism: Callipepla californica brunnescens; assembly: GCA_023055505.1. Classification (NCBI taxonomy): domain Eukaryota; kingdom Metazoa; phylum Chordata; class Aves; order Galliformes; family Odontophoridae; genus Callipepla; species Callipepla californica. Next base: position 2,639,447 of record JALIRH010000023.1, on the reverse strand, counting down.
GAAAATTCAGTAAGAGCTACAAAAGTTCAGAGAAGAACTAGGAGAAATGATCTTTGTCACAGTAGCTGTGTAATGATGTAACATCACACTCTACTCTTCCTGTGTGGCAGTAAA